>JAKTTV010000031.1:0-106145 GCA_030581635.1 Clavispora carvajalis | reverse complement strand
ATGGGAGACGCCTGCGTAGGAGAACTTAAAAGTGGGGCGGCGGCCTTAAAATTTTCAGGCTGTTGGAATTGTGGAACTGATTTAACATAACTGTATCGATAGCCATAGCTATCCCTTTTCGAGTGTCATTAGTTCTTATTGACCACCATTCTAAACGAGCTACTAGTTCAGTGATGAATAACACAGATATTCTGGAAGACTTGGATGAGTTTGACGCCCGCTATCTTGAAAGCTACCACCAGGTGACATCCAAGGTTGGTCAGCTGGATTGGCCTTGTATCAATCAGCTCTCGTCACCTTTGTTGAGTCCAGAAAGCGAATTGGAGGTATCAACATTGGAGAGCAATGCCTTTCCGGATGTCTCAGTTCCTCGGGCACCAGTTAAATTCGAGAATGCTGTATCTTTCACCGCGATGCTGCTGGTCACTGCATCGCCGACTTATCTCACCTTGGATAGTGATAACTATCATCCAGTTGACCTGAGAAACCAGTCACCTCACGCGCAGTTTCATAAACTGCTGTTCCCCTCTTCGCCGTACCACCAGTATTTCGATCATTCTCTCGGGGACGATATGTTGTTTACGCCTTTAGATCAGACATGGATGGCATCATGCAGCTCTCTTGGCGACGATGAGTCGACCAACAAGAAATCCACGCTGCCCACGTTCACGCGCCCGCTACGAATGAATAGACTGCTTCTGACACTGATGCTCACGGCGAAGCTGAAGGTCCGGCGCTCTAAAGACCGCCGCAGCACTGTAACTACATATGTGGGCAATCCGTTTTACCGGCGGCGCCATTTGCAAGCAGCTAAATCTTACGGTGATACCGACGCCGCATGAGCGAGGAAAAATTGAATTCGCATTGGGAATTAAGGAGAACGAAACTTCGATTGGAGAATAAGGAGAATCAGATGTGAAATCGACCAATACGGTGTCACTCTTAAATCCGAAGCCACAGGAACGCAGGCGATTCTAAATAGCTTAGGTGTTCAATTAGACAAATTCAACTGACGCATGTCTTGCATTAGGCGGGGAGCTTGCGGCAGACGCGTGTCGTCCCTATCCTACAGGACTGGCAGTGTCGCCGTTACATCGTAGAAGTAAACCAGGTGAAGGCTATATCTTGCCTGGCAGTATGCGCGCCGTCCTACTCAGAGATCGCGAAATAATCTTCATTTATATATGATAAAAGCACTTTGGCTGCTCAAATGAAAGATTGTGCGATGAAGTAAAAAATACAGGGAATGTCTCTCCTACGGCGACAAGTGGACAGCTCAGCCCTGCATACACGCCTGTTGCATGTTATCGAATTTGAGAGCCTGTAGGTAATTTCGGTACTACATATGATAAACCGGGATAGTGCTCGGGGCGATTTCGGTGGTCTTTAGGTACCTATTTGAATAACGGTGTTTGTGAGTCATTGAGGCCACACGTGAAGTGTGTTTCAGAGCCAGTAACTTCTTGTAATTGAAAAATCAGTTTACACAATTGCAGCATCGGGAAATATACAGGGGAGCACTTCGGCGTTCAATAACGTGGGGTGATATTCGGCCACCGTATATCAAAATATGAGCATCTGCAAACGGTCCTTCGCGCCATAGGCGAAGAAAGGGGCATACCTATTCACTGGAATCGTATTCCATGTAGTGGTTGAAACTTGAGGTTTTTGAAGAATTTATATTTCACATTATCCTGAGTTCAAGTTTAAGTTGGTATTAGATATTCATTGGGCTACCAAAACAGCAATGCTTTGAAGACTTTATGGCTAATTTGGCGCTCTCGATACACTAGAGATATTAAACACCAAATTCTTTACTTGGCACATGGAACTCACATTTATTAAAAATATCGAGTATGGAAGCTAGGGGCAACAAGTGTTATAAATATAATTCACAAGGTGCGTTGATGCTCCTTTAGATACAGCGACATGCCGAAGACAGGGCTGTGATATAATGGGAGCAAACCAGTCACGAAATCTCAGGTTTGTGTGTTTTGTATCAAGTTTGGGGTCGATTGTCACGTATGGTGGGTCGGTTTTCCCATCTACCCCGGAAGCAACCGGCGTGATTCTTGCCATCACGACTAAGGTTTTCGGCAGAGTTGTATGGACAAGAGAGAGCCTTGTTATTGCGAGTATTTGCGCCCTTACGTTTCCTGAGAACCTTTTGTTGCATTACAATTTCTCTAGGCGGGCTGCGTAATACCGCAAATGCGTGAAAATCACCCGCTGTTCGGCATCACGATGAATTATGAGGTCAGACTCGCGGTGTAAGTCATGGCCGTGCGTGCAGTGACGTAGTGCAGCGAATCGTCGGATGAATGATTGAGAGTCAGATGGCATGCCATCTGCAACGAGCAAGGACCAATAATCTCGCGCGAGTTCTGTCGCACACGGCAACGTACTGCTAAGCACTTCAATTGAGACCGGAAGCTCAAAAATGGTGAAAGCTCACGCCACGTCGGCAAGAAATGGACCTAAGGCCCGCGGAAGCCACTGTGCCGCGTCGCCCTTGAAGCCCCAGGTGTGGGGCACCTTCCCCTCCAACACCGCAGTATCGATGTCGGTATTAAAGATAGCCACACTGCCGCCACGCTGCCGCACCAAGTCCACGTAGCTGTTGGCAGGGTATACCGTACCGGACGTGCCGATGACCAAGATCAAGTCCACAGGGGCCGCCTCCAAGAAGGTGTCGATGCGGTCGAGCACGCGCAATGGAAGCGACTCGCCAAACCACACCACACCAGGCCGCATGAGCGACAGGCACACGGGGCACCGCGGCAACTCATCCGCACCCAACTCCTTCGTGGGGCTGAACTGGGGCGAGGACGATGGCGTGGAGCTGTCGCCGCAGGGCGGAAGATACTCATCGCCCACTGCGAGCGCCGGGGTGAGCGGATTGTCCACATTGTCGTGCTCCACATGGGTGCACGTGAAGCTGGTGCAACGGAGCTCAAAGAGCGAGCCGTGGATCTCGTGCAACGAGCGGGGATCGTGGCCGGCGCGGGCCAGAAGCCCGTCCACGTTTTGGGTGATGGTGATTGTGCGCTTGGACGGGAGCCGGGAGAGCTGTGCAAGCGCCACGTGGCCAGCGTTGGGATGTGCCATTAGCAGCTGGTGCCGACGCCACAGGTAGAACTGCCACACCAAGCCGGGGTCAATGTAGAAGGCGTCTGGGGTGGCCAAGTCGATCATGTTGAAGTTCTTCCATAGCCCCTGCGAGCCGCCGAAGGTGGCAAGACCCAGCGACACGGAGAGCCCGGCTCCCACGAGTGCTACGATCCGCTTGGATGAGCGTAGACACTCTTGGAACTCAGCTAAGTGGGAGGTCATGGTGCGCACTGGTGTGGGATGGGTTTTGGATCAAGCAGCGTGGAACCGAACGGGTGGTGGATTGCAGAAGTAGGTGAAGGTGATGGAATTGCGGCAGTGGTGATGTATCGTTGCGCTGGAGTCCATGGGTCGACTACAGGCCGGTGCGAATGCGTACTCTTCCTGTACTTCTGCGGCGGTGGTTCTGCTCGCCGCGTCGTAGGGTGCTTGCCCAACAAATTGAGACCTATCGTCTTGTGATTGACATCTTGTGATTCCTCACGTCTTGGAACTCCTAACGTCTCGTTATCAACGTCTTGTGATTTGCAATCAATTTGTACTTCCTAACCTTGTGCTCGCCATAAAGTCCATTAACTGGTACCCAAATGCGCGTGACGCTGCTCTTAGCTGCGTCCGGTCTAATCGGGACTACATAGCCACAACAGAATTCCATGGTCCGGAATCTCCCAACATCTCTTTACCTATCATATATTACATCTATAGACCCTTCTTGATCTTCCACGCTAAGTACTTGGCAGAGTGCAGAGTGGGTGTAAGCAACTGCCCCGCACCAACCACCGGCGGCGCACGGAACCATATGGGACTATCAGCAAAGGTCACAAGCAGTTGAGTCACCTCGGCAAACAGCTCCGGCTGTTCGACATCTTCCTCTTCCGCTGTAGGCTTCTTGCCCACGTACGACACCACTCCACCGAGAAGCACATTCGAGTAGATCGACGGCGTACTGCCCGGTCCATTGCCCGCGGTCACAGGGTAAATTGACAGCGCAGGCGGGGTGCCGCGCACACTTACACTGGCAGAGTATTCGCGTGTATGTGCCTTGTTGATGTATGGCTTGTACGCCGCGGTTGGTGGGTACGCACTGCTCGCAAGGGGCTGCGGTGTTCCAGGAGGATATGACGATTTATACGCCAGAAGCTCCGTTGACTGCATCTGATTATATTGGTCCTCTACCGCCTGCGACGGAGTGTAGCTGGCTGGCACCAGTCGGGTGCCGGACGAAGAATAGATACCGGAGCCGGCCACAATCTTAAGCTGTGACGCGGGGGTAAAAATGTACGCCTTACGGCCAGATGCATGGTCATCAAGCTCAGGAGCACGAACGACATTGGGGGAGGTAGAGCACTGACCCAATTCGTCATTGTAAAATGGCGGCTTGTGATACACTGCACCGACTACCGGAGGCCCGTTGGCGTTGGGTCCGGGCACGGGGCTTACCGCGCTGCTACTTTGCGCGTCACTGGGTAACATGTCCTTGATGGGCGAGTCATATTTGATCAACTTCCGCGGCTCGTTGATGGGCACGATTGGTTGGTCAATGTGACGAATCTCGTCAGGCAAGCAAGCCTTCCACGTCCGGATGCGGTTGAAAGCGTAAGTGTTGACGTTATAGCGGAACTCACAAATGAACCACTCGGTGCCATCGGGAAGCAAGTTGGGTGGAATGTCTCCCTTCTGGTAGTAGGTCAAAAAGATCACGTAGCAGGGCGCGAGAATGTCTTCGGCCAAATGGTCACGGTATTCGCCGGTCTTACACACCTCATTAGTGTAGAAAAGACGATCATCACGGTGACACGTTTGCTCGGGACGGATATACCAGCACACGTTGATGTACTGGGTGCCATCAGAGGTCCATAGACGGAAGATCTGACCGCAGATGGGCTTGTTGGCGTCATTGGCATTGCGGATAAGCACCCAGTCACCCACCTTATACGTGTGGTTGTGCACCATCACCTGGTCTAACGGCAATTTCAAAGAGTCGGAGCCCTGAGTGCCGGAAACCATAAAGTCGGATTCGGGACGCAGCATTTCCTTGGCGATTAGTTGTTCTGCGTCGCGCTCAAAGAGCATGACCTCGTTCATCATTTCTGGGTTGGTGGCATTGTACATCTTGGCGTTGTTGATCATCAACGACAAATCGTCCAAGAACTGCTGCACTGTAGAGTACTTGCGAGACCGCACCTTGGCGCGGATCTCGTGTAGACTAATAGGGTTGGTGATGGTGCTATAGTAGTCCATGGACGACTTGTCCGGCAACCTCTCGAAGTGCATCGTCAAGATGTGGTCCTCGTCGTCGGGGTGACGGATTTTCTTGATGAGCTTTAAGATGGACTTGATACGCGACTCGTATGGCCGGTCAATGATAGGAGGTCTACCGCGTCTCACGCCGCCTTCCCCCGGCTTGGATGAGCCTGCAGAAGCGCGCGCAGAGTAGCCGTAACTGACCATAGAGTGTTCGTCTTCGTCGTAGTCTTCGTTCTTGACATAAGGCGAGGCGGACGCTCCGGCATCGTCGTCGAGCCGGGAGTTTCCGTAGTCCTCCAACGGCCCCAAGTCGGGGTAGTACAACGTCGAGCTGTTAGGTACCTTGGGGTCCGCAGCCAACTTGGGGATTACTGTATCCTTGATGTACTTGTCCAAGAGAAGCGCGTTGTCGTAAATCTCAGAGTTGGGCTCGTTGTAGTGACGCGCGTTCCAGGTGATCTGCGCAAGGTCGTCCACGAAGCCTTGACCATCTTTGTACAAGAATTTCTTGATGTTGCGTCCGATGGTGTGGAGGGAGATGGGGCGGTTGATGTACTTGTAGTAGTCGGTACCAGTGCGGGAGGGGAGCTTTTGAAAGTCGACATAGATCGACTTTCCCATGTTGTTTGTGAGGGTGTAGAGACCCTCGTAGAGGTTATTAAGCCTCGTGGCAAGTTTCTTGGCCTCTCGTTCGGACATGGTGGACAAGAGGAGACGGTGTTGTTGATTTTCTCGTGAGCGTGGTGGCCATGCAGGACGGCACCGGTGCGCGAAGGATGGTGGGGTGGGCATTCGAGCGAGTCGCACAGAGATCATCCTTGAGGGTGAAACCACGATTTGAACACCATAGTAAATGCGGACGGTAGAGACTTTTAGCTGTTTCTGGGGTGTGGCAGTGCACCCCGCTTTTCCCAAGGTCTGCCAAGGTCTGGGAGAAGATCGATGGGAAGAAGTTTGAGCGTGGTTGGCTGAGTCCACGCTTTAAACCGGCAAACTTTGATGTGGTCCAAACCAGGATTGGCCCATTTTTGCGGTGCTTGGGAGGAGGATCTCGGGCGGAATTGTAGCGCGGTGGAGCTTATAGCGCGAGTACCGCGCAATGTCCTCCGAGACAACGTGGATGCGGTACCGCGACAAGTCTACCACGAAAATTCACGGAGCGCGAGTGCCACACATGCCCGCCGTCGCCTGCCGAAATCTCCTGTGATGTTTCCTGGTTTTGGGGCACTGGGACTTCGCGCCGAGCCACCAAGGGCGACAGGAGCCGTCCAGTAGCAAGTGGCAGTATCATGGCCACACCAGGCGTCACCTACGAAAGTGCATGCATCAAGCGTGTTTGTGTATATATCAGTCGGTGCCTGAGGGCGGGGCGCCTGGATGCTACGCCAGCGGGTCACCGTAAATTCCCCAGTGCTGCTCCACGTTGTAGGCCCCGGGATCCTTCCAGTAGTCGTTGTAGGTGGTGAACATGATCACCTGACTGCCCATGACCGAGGCCAAGTTTTCGATTGCCGCCGCCTGGTTCAGCTGCGACGGCACCGCGTCCCCTACGGTGTTGCCCTGCGAGGGCCACCCACTCTCGGTGACGAGGATGCTCTTGCCGTTGCCGCAGTGCGACTTTAACTGGGCCACCTGCTGCTTCAACCAGGTGCCGGACGTCAGCGCCTCCACCCCGCTGAAGTACGGGTGGCAGTTAACCGCAAGATAGTCGCTGATGTCGCACATGGACGAGTCGGCCATCACCGCGGCCAAGGTGTCCACGGCCACAATGTAGCCGCTGTAGCCCGGGGCGTTGGACTTGAACCACAGCCGCGCAGTCTGCACCGCGGAGCGCACTTGAGAGGCGGTGCCCGCGCCCGAATTGACCACCTCGTTGCCGATGGCCACAGTGTGCACCGCGCCCCAGCCGCGCGACCCCAGCTGCACCTGCTGTGCCATGGACGCCAAGTCCGACGCTACATTGTCGAGGCCCCACACGCCCAAGAAGAGCTTTTGGCTCAGCAGCATCGCGGCCGCCACGTTCTGGATGCCCAGACAGTCCACCGCGTACAACCGAATGAGCGGGTACGCGCGAAGCTCGGCCATGTCGGCCGCAACCTGGCTCGCGCTCTTGCACTGGCCCGACTTGGTGTAGGGCGAATATGTGATGCCCGCGCCCTCCTCGGCCCAGCCTTCCGCCTCAGACGCGCCCGCCGTCAGCGTTGCCTGGGCCCCGCTGTTGGCCGAGCCGGTCGAGCCGCCCGATCCAGCGCCCAATACCGCCACAAGCCCCGTGAAGGACGGGCTTTCCGTCGTGGACAGCGCGCCCAACCCGCCTGCGGCCAGCGACGCCGTTGCCAGTCCTGACAGCGACGCCGTCGCTGTCACCGACAGCGTGCCGGAAAAAAGTTGGAGGATTTGGGAGAGCCAGCCGCCCGTGCCTGAGGAGGTGGTGGTGCCGCTAAAGAGCCCGAGAAGCTTTCCGAGCCATCCCGTGTTGCCTACAGACGAGGGGCCGGCCGATGTGGTTGGCGATGCAACGGTGGTGGCAGTCGTGGTGTGCACCAATGTCGCGGAGGGCGTGACCGCGGTGGTGGCCGCGGTGGCCGCGGTGAAAACGGTGGGCGCGGAAGTTGCAGGCGCGGAGGTCGCAGCGGTGGGCGCGGCACTTGAGGTGGTGGCCGCGGCCCCAACAACCGCGGCGGTGGTGACGGAGGTCAGAGTGGCCAACCCGAATAACTGGGCCCACCCGAATTTCTCGGTGGTTGCAAGATCTCGCTGTTGCACCGGCAACGCCAGAGCGGCGGCAGCAAATAACAAAAGAGGCCGCATGTTGCTGTGCACCTCTCGGGGACAACCGCTTTATATGGGCATTCCGGTTGGCGGTGCAGCTGCCGTCTTTGCTTGTTTGGGCAAATGAAGGTGTAGATGCCGCAGGTCGCACTGCCTATTTGGGAAATGGTGTAATACGCATCGGTGCAACCCATATGCCCCGTGGGGCACGATTGCACCGCCCTCTATACTGCCGCTTGCGGAAATGTTCAAGCCAGCAGTGAATTGCTCAGGCTTCCAAGGCTTCTCCACTTCTGTGCCCCTCCCTTCGCCACTTCCACTTCTTCTGGACTGCAGGAAAACTCTGTCGGAGCTCATAAACGACACCAGCCTTACCGATGCAACATGTTGATGGGACTATGGTGGCGAGGCGGCTTTCTGGTGATTGCGCCATCAATGCTCTAGGTGGAGAACTCACCCCAGGTGGTGAACTCACCCTACACCATTCGCTGCGCTGCAGGTCCGCCTCTGTGCGCAAACTACAGGAAGACCAAATATTTCTGTTTTGGTGATTTCATTTGCCAGTCTCCTTTCCAGGCGTTCCCCTCCATCATCTTTGACTGATTGGTCGGGCGCTGTAGCGACTGCATTGGCACCGGCCCCTCCTCGTTCAGTAGACCACCATCCCCATACTACGGCTCACTCTGCTTCTGCACATCGGCGCCCAAACAATGCTCTTCTCTCCGTAAATATATAGCCCATCTCTTCAATGGAACCACCGCACAATGTAGTAGCACATGACGAACATCACCACCACGGCGCCCCAAAAAATCCACTTGTCCTGTCTTGCCCGACGCTCGACTCGCCGAATGGTGCCCCGGCTCACTCCCAAGGTCAATAGACTCTGCTCGAACGTCTGTCCCACACGTCGCAACGTCTCGTTCTGCTCCACCAATCCATCGAGCGCATTCTGGCCCATCTCCAAAATCATGTCTAGCTGCTGGCTTCCTCTCGACAACGACTGCTTTTCCTTGTATAGTCCTTCCAGATATTGCAACAGTGGCCCTGCCGACTGCTGGTTGGCTCTTTGTGAGTCGTCGTACGGATTGTCCGTGGTGGTATGTCTTCTGCCCATCAACTCTTGGTGTGACTCTGCTTGCAAGAGCGTTTCTCGTTGCAGGCGTAACGAGTCAAACTTGCTGTTAAACATCTTCATGTCTTCTTCAAACTTGCCTAGCCGGAGAAGGTGCTTCTCTTCCGGGCTGGGGTTTTGCTTCACCAATTCACTGTACTCTCTGATGGTTTTCTTGAACGCGGTAAGCGACGTGATAATCGTGCCTTGCAACGACATGGGCGACGTGCTAAGATTCTTTTCAAAGGACGCCAAATCTCGCGTCAATAGCTGCGTTTGCTTTACTCCATGGTTATAGAGTGAGTTCATCGCCGGGGTGACTATGTGTTGACTACTGATCCATTCGCGCTCCCCGCGCCGTATACGTTGAGAAATATGCACGTACATTCGGTACTACGCTTTTTCGTTTTGTTCAACTGCAGGCCAGTAGAATCACATTCCAATTACTGTGGCTCACTGGTCGCATTGCAGTGGGTGGTGGGACTCGAAAAAACCATAAAACGTGTATGTCTCCCAGTAATCAGTGAAGAATTTTGCGCATGTCAATGGATATGTACCTTACTACACCAGGAAGGCTCATAATGTTGCGTTTTTTCGAATAGGGGCTTTTGTTATCTCTCCAGTCAATGTAACAAACTCAGCCGGCATGCAGTTATACAACTTACAGATCACCTTCTGCCTTTGCTCCATTGCGCCGAAACACTCATCCAAAAAAACGCACGAAGGCAAGAAGAAGCGCCGATATACCTGAACTCACACCAATTAGCCACTGTACCACTTGGGTTTTTACCGACTTGATTTGCATCTGTACATTGGCAATCTCTTCGTCGATTCGGGTATATGTATCTTCGATTTTCAGCTCGTGTGTGGAGCTCTCCTCTCGCATCCGTCCCTTCTCCAAATTCAAGTCAAGTCTCACGCCTGCGGAGCTTTTCGTTATCTCTTCTTTCAAACGGTTTTGCAAGTTTGCCAAATTGGTCCGTAGATGTTCTTGGTCTTTGCGCAACTTTGTAAACTCGGATTTATCCAGCGTTTGGAGTTCACCCTTCAACTTAGCAAAATCCACTTTTTGTTGGTAGGCCACCGAATTCAACTTCTCTTTCGTAACTAAGTTTTTTGTGATTTGGCTGATGCCATCATTCACGGCCTTGTTAACAACGGTAACTGCCGCCTCTGCTTGCTCGGGGGTGAAACCTCCCTTCTCCTGCAAAGACTGAACAAATTTTTTCGTGTCAAACTTTGTTATAGAGTGTAGGTTTCTCCGGGGTCCAGAAATGCCAAGTTTCCACATGTTTCTTTAATCAGAATAGCGGGTCAGAGTTGCGGAGTATTACCCTGAGTTATACGCGCACAATATGCCAATGTATATGCACATCTGAAAATGTGACATAGCGTTGGTGCTTCCAAGAGCCGGGTATAATTACGATGTTCATAGCTTCGGACGGATGAAATTTTCATCAAACCAACAAAAAAAGGTCGTCTTATGAGAATGTATTGGAATGCCCTCGCGCAAATCCCTCAACATCAGCCGCCGATGTAAGATCGTATCCTGAAACCGAAACATGTATCAATTCGACTCCGATTGGGTTTATCAAAATAAAAAAACCTCATTAGATAGTTCACTCAGGACTCTATTATGAGGCGATGTCGCATGTGCCACTATAATGAGGTGCATTATTGATTACGCATTTCGCACTTCTAATTCACTGATGCTAACGATTTATTCTGCAGTCCGGACCAGTCTTTTAACACTGCAGTGCTAGCTCTCCCTTCTCCCCGATATGGTTGTGCACTTCTTAAGGCAAGGGCTAAATGCCAGACAGAATATAACGCGCCAAGGAATAAAGACCGCATACATGGGGCTTTCGTCCAAGCGATCTTACTCGTCTCAAAAATACAGATCCATAGATGACTTCAACAAAGAAAAAAAGGAATATAAGTTTGGCTACGGTCTGAGTGATTATACTGCAGAAGAATTGGAGAACCTGCTGACAAAAAAACAGGGGAGGGAGCCTCAATTTGATTTTGAGGGCCCCAAACTTGATCTCCTGTCTCATCCCAGGCTCCAGGGTTTGGAGCCAAATTCTCCTGATTTCAAGTTTCAGCTCCATTTGATCCAGCAAGAACATCAAGTAGACCAGGAGAAAGAACGAGCAAGATGGGAAAGAAGAGAAAGATTGAAAGGGGTGGGAGCGGGTGCATTGGCACTTGCGGGTATTATTTCCGTTTACCTGTTGAGCACTAATTACAAGTACCTCAAGGGCCAGTTCGATAGCAAATGGAAATTTGACATCGATGATTCAAAAGTCAAGAATCACAACAACCCGGAGGGAAATTTGAAATCCATCGACAATTTGGTCGAAAAGTTGACCGGTGAGTTGACCCCACAGTTTGTAGATTCTTTAAAGGATTCTGACAAAAACGCTGGCCTCTATCTATTCGGTCAACCGAATGGTCACAAATTACCATGCCGTATAAAGGAATTTGACGGTAAGTTTCTTGCCAATGTGTTGGTCGAAAAAGACTTTGTCGTTGCAGTGGATGACAAAGGACAAGTTTTCCATTATTCTCCAAAGAATTCAGCTATATTGCAGATACTGTTGCCTAAGAAAATTTCCAAGGTTATTTCGTCCAGTGGCAAGTATTACTACTTGAGCAAAGATGGAAAAGAGATTTTCTATGGTGATAAAGCCAATTACAACGCCGCACCTGCGTCATCTTGGTTCGGCTCTGGTGTCACCTACAATTTCGAGAAGCTTACGGTTTCTGGTCTTAATCGAAGGGAAACCTTCCAAGATCTTTCTGGGGGCGAAAATCATCTTCTTCTTCTCTCCACGGAGGGAAGATTATTTGGCGTGTGCACCTCAGAAGTCCCATTGAACAAGGGTCAATTTGGTTTGCCAAACTATTCGCCTTATGCTGATAATGAGAAAATACCATGTAATAGTGCATTTGATATTTTGAATTTGAATAATGAGGTTGTTGCAACAAAGTCTGGCAAGCTGGTGAAAGCAAGAAAATTCACGTCTATCGCCAGCGGAAGCTACTTCAATATTGTGAGCGATACACAAGGAAATATTTGGACCTGGGGTGATAATACCTCTGGACAATGTGGTAAAGAAGTTCGGTCCACCACTGATATTCAACAGATCCCTATCTGCGCATTTTCCTTGCTGGACTTGAAAAAATTTGTGAAGTACAGTTTGGTCGACAAAGCATACAATGGGGAGTTGAGAGTAAAGGGCGTTTACGCGGGATCCGACACCGCGTTCATTCAAGTGACTTATCAAAGTGAAGACAACTGTGCTTATAATCAAGATGTAATTCTCGGGCTAGGGAGCGGAATCAAAGGCCAGTTGGGTTTGTCGAGGTACATACATGTGAGCGCAAACCCCAAGCCACTCAAAACTTTGGTTGGATTGAGCGAATATGATGAAAAGCACCAGGAAACCGTCAACATCGGCATCAAGGAATTCAGTGTTGGAGATAATCATGCCTTTGTCACTTTGGATAATTCCCACGCAAAGAATGTTTTCGTCTTTGGTGATAACGAGCGCGGTCAGTTTGGAAATGGAAAAACAGTCAAAAGCTCGAAGCCAATCGAATTACCTAAGCTCGTGGAACCGCTGGACTTGCAAGGGGCCGAGGCCAAGAGAAACAGAAAATTAGTGAGAAAACTTGGCGATCAAAGCCAGAACAGATTGCAACTCTCGAACAAAGCGATAGGCGGGGTCAACGCAGAGCAGGTTATCGTTGCCGGAAAGGGTGGCTCCGCGATATTTTACCGGAAGCAATAATTATTATTATCTATTTAATCCATTAAGCCTTCAAGTCGAACAACTCGTTTAAGATTCTAATGGTGTCGACAGGGGAGTTGACAGCATGGCCGATGGTTCTTGGGTCTTCGTAGATCTCGTAATCGTTACCACCCTTGTAGGACTTGTCACCAAAGAAGTGGATCTCCTTGAAGTTCTCGTCAGCAACGTGTTGCAAGGCGTAGGTCTTGTCCCAACCGGTTGGGAAAACGTCGAAAGAGATTTGACCACCAATAGAGTAAGTCAAACCAAAGTCAGCAAAGTTCTCCTTCAAGGCGTTGACGAGCTTCTCTCTGATCTTGTGCTCCTTGTCAAAAGCCTCGAATTCGTTACGCTCTTGGGTAGATGCATTTCTGCCAACAGGAGAAACGTTGATCATACCATTTCTGAACTCAATGAAGGTACCTCTTCTGATTGGGATGTCAATGTCCGACAAGTAACGCAAGATAAACTTAACAAGCTTGTTGTACTTCTCATTACCAAGCCAACCGATGAAAGACTGAGAGGCGAGCTCCTTACCGAGCTTGTAAGCGGTCAAACCGTTTTCAGAGAAGCAGTAGTCAAAGTCTTCAAGAACAGTGGCACCAAGCTGCTCCACTTGTTTCGAGAGGTCAGAACCACCAACGAAACCAATGACAACCTTCTTTCTCAAGGCTTGCAAGGTAGCCTTCATCTCTGGAGAGATTTCCAATCTAGCTGGGGTCAAAGTGCCGTCGACATCGAACAACACCAAAGTGTCTGGCTTTTCCTTGTTAGTGAAAGACATAATGGACCTGATTATAGTAACAAAAAACTTGTGTCAGAAATTTGGACAACAGTGGTCGCGGTACTATTTATATTGAACCGCGTGCGAAAAAAAAAAAAATAATAAACCGCGCGGCCACAGAAAAGATGCACGCGCCTTTGTAACGGCTGAGGAATTCTTGATCCATGGAGCGGTTGTTTACACCAGTACAGCATCTGACCTCAATTACTACAGGCGCTTGTAAACCAGACTCAGGTGGCAACACTAGGAAAACCTTCTGTGTGATTGAGCCAACTGCATTTGCTTGCATATTGCACCGACGATAATTTTCTGCAGTACTTAAGAACATGTGGCAAGGAGCAGGCCGTTATACGGCCGTGTCCCCTGAATATTTTGCCAGATTCAGTGTTCGCACTGTGTATAAAAGAGGACTACACTAATAATGTGTCAGGCTATCTAGAATTTTCAGGTACAGAAACTAAAAACGTATTTAAGCTTGGTATTGGTAGTTTGGGAACTCGGTCAAGTTCTCAAGCAAGTTACCCTTTCTAGACAAGAACTTGACGTAAGCACCGTCATCCTTGACCTCACCGTTGTTCTTCTTGGCAACGTATTGGTCTCTGTCGAGAGGAGTGAAACCCCACTTCTTAGAGATGATGATTCTTTGTTGACCTGGGAACTTGTATCTAGCTCTTCTCAAACCTTCGATGACAACATCCTTGTTGTTGTCCTTGGTTCTGATGGACATAAGAATTTGACCAATAGAGACACGAGCAGCCAAACCGTGAGGCTTACCCCAAGCACCTCTCATACCTTGTTGCAATCTATCGGCACCGGCACACGACAACATCTTGTTGATTCTCAAAACGTGGAATGGGTGGACTCTGATTCTCAAGTGGAAAGAGTCTCTACCAGAGATCTTGGTGATGTACTTGTTGGCACAAATACGGGCGGCTTCCATAGCCTCGGAAGACAATTGTTCGATTTCGTTAGAAACCAAGTGGACACACAATGGGAACTCATCGACAGTGGCCTTCTTTCTACCCAAGTCGTAGATTCTAATCTTAGCGTCTGGGACAGCTCTGTTGTATCTAGACTTTGGGTAAGGCTTGTTCTTACAGTATCTGTAACATCTAGCTGGTCTTCTAGCCATTTTGTCTTTGCTTGTTAGTAAAGGAGAAAAGGTGAAAAACTTTTCGCGGAAACATTTTATATGTGCTGCTTACTAATTCCCAGATACAGGATTCATTATCGTCGCCACACCAGCCTTGTTGGTTTGCCACAATAGCTCAATCCGCTTGAGATTATTTCTTTTCCGTTCGCTGCCGTCACCGATGATTTTGTTTCTTCAAAGAGGACTCAAGTCTTTCAGGATGTTCCTCGAAAAGAAATATTTGAGCAAAAAGTGAGGGTTTCATTAGGCCTTGGGGTAATCAGTTTGATTTTGCAGCTATCAAATAAACTTGTTTCCGCCTAGTTGCCATGGGCGGGCGAACATACCTTTTGGGATCGATGTCTGGGAAAAAGACCGGTGGAATTTCTCTTGATAATTTTTTCAGTGTGCGACAGGGGGCCGGCGAGCGTGCACACAAATATTATGCTCTGTCTGTCTAGCGCACGTGATGCGTGTGACTGCTTTTTGCGCGTGTCTGTTACATAGCTCTTTTCGTTCCATGGCCTTGATTACTATGGAAGAGTCTTTAGAAGAGTCTTACTATATAGGTGTCTAGTAAGTGTATTATATTACACTATATGCCATCTTAACGTATGAGTCTAAGTAAATTATGACACGGATCGCATTATACGAGTGAAGCAGCGTTTGTTACCTCGCTTTGCACTTATTGAATGTGAGACCAAGATAACAAATCAAAAAGGGGTTTAGAGCTCATTTGAATTGTTTGGAGTGCTCTTTCTTCATTACTAGCGTAGTTAGTTCCGTAGAAGCACCATGTGTAAGCCTCCGATTAATGATATGAGCTGTCTGCAGTGCCATTAGTTTTTATGCTCATCGCATCGAGCTAGATAAGATCGCTCTTCGCTAGTTGAACAACAATGGGAAGATACAGTGTTAAGAGATACAAAACAAAGAGAAGAACGAGAGATCTCGATCTCATCTACAATGATCTTTCATCTACCGAAAGCGTTAGAGCTTTGAAGAACCAGCCTTTGGACGAAACTAAACCCGGCTTGGGCCAGTACTACTGTGTTGAATGCGCTAAATACTTTGAGAACCAGATCTCCTTGGACCGCCA
This sequence comes from Clavispora carvajalis, assembly GCA_030581635.1. NCBI lineage: Eukaryota > Fungi > Ascomycota > Pichiomycetes > Serinales > Metschnikowiaceae > Clavispora > Clavispora carvajalis. The sequence goes on along the minus strand of JAKTTV010000031.1, from coordinate 90,092 downwards.
TACTAAGGGAAAAATTCACAAAAGAAGGTTGAAAGATCTCAAGCAAAGACCCTATACCCCATTGGAGAGTGAGGCGTGTGCGGGGTACAACGTCCAAAAATTCTTGGATGCGGTGGAGAATTACAAAAACATCGAGCAGTATAAAAAGGAGAACGAAGTTGAATTGGCTGCCATCAAAAGCGAGAAAAAGGACACCTTGGATGCCATCATTACTGGTATTCCCTCTGAAGAGGCCGAGAAACAAGCTCTAGCCGAAGGAGAGGTGCAAATGGCCGAGTAACGAAGTAAATCATTGTGAGAATTTGAGAATACAGGGGTTTTAGGGTTGGATCGTCACGCTAGTTATTATTTACTGGAGTTCATATGTGTGGCTAGAACCTTTCGTATCTAGTCTTGAACTTGGTGTTTCCACCGTTGGGCAACGACAGTTCTAGGGTATCTGGTGAAAAATTGTCAAAATTGTCGAATAGCCATGACTCTCTGTTGAGACGGGATGTCACTTGGTAGTGATTGCTTTCGTTTAGAAATGAGCCGCTCGGTTTTAGATTGGTCTAAGAGTAATGGGAGATAGGAATTACATGTATATTAGATAGCCGACTATAATGGGGCACTGGTGTAACGCATTACGCCCTAAAGTTTTATAATTATGAAGTTTAAGATTAAAGGTTCCGTTGGCTCGGGAATTATTGCTGCTGAGGAATCCTGGACTATTGCTCAATTAGCGGATGCCATTGTCTCTGAGATCCCCGATTTTCGGGGAAAGCGAATCCTGGCCATTAAAAGTGGCTTTCCGCCCAAACCACTTGATTGCCACCAAAACGCCACATTGATAGAAGCCAAACTCCGGCCAAATGAACAACTTCTCGTGGAATTTGGAGATGAAAACGGTCCTTCTAAGCCTACCGCCAAGAGCCTGCTGGCCCAAATTGATGATATCCCCAATGTACACATGAGCACAGTGAATCAGTATTTGATATTGCGCAATGTGCCAGACGACAACTCCTGTCTCTTCAATGCCGTTACATATGCGCTCCAAGGAACTTTCAAGTGGCCGTCGTTGAGTCTTCGAGACATTGTGGCCTCAGTGGTGGAGGCGAACCCACACACCTACGATGAAGTCGTGTTGGGAAGAGCACCGGCAAATTACTGCGAGTGGATTCGCAAAGACGACGCATGGGGCGGTGCAATTGAATTGGGAATCCTTTCAAAGTTTTTGCAAGTACGGATCAACTGCTTCGACGTTGAACTGGGGCGAAGTATGGTGTTTCAAGACGAGGAGCACATTCCCACCAAATTTTTGTGCTTGGTATACTCGGGCATTCACTACGACTGTTTGGTAGCCAATTCCCTTTTGTCCCAAAGTAAGGCTGGAGATGTAGGTAATTGGTGTAAGGGCGAAGAGATGATACTTGAGGCTAGCGCCACATTGGTATCGCGTTTGCAAAAACGCAACTACACCACTAACACTACTACTTTCCGGGTAAGGTGCTTGGAATGCTACGAGATATTGGTAGGTGAAATGGGCGCGACCAAACATGCCAATAATAAAGGGCACTTTCGCTTTGGTGAAGTCTAGGAAGCCCATTTGGAGTGTGCTTATGTAAGCGGTCTCACAGCGCGGGTCCTGTGGGTAATACATTTTTCAATCTCGCGAGATGAGTAGCATCTGAACCACATCTACACTCATGGCAAAGAAAACATTGGCCCAGCAAATTGCTGATCTCGACAAGCCGCAGGATGACTTTGATATCGAGGATAACGAGTTCGCTGACCCTTTTGCCGACGAACGAGGCGAAGGTGCTGCGTCCGATGAAGATGACCTCACACATGACCACTATGTGTCAATGCCAAAGTCCAAGTTGAGACGTCAGAACGACGCTCTAGTTACGGGCAAGAAATACGCCGGTACTGTGACCTCAAGAAAAGATTTGTACGGCGACAACTCTGCTAGCTCTGGCGGTGAGTCGGATAATCAAGAAGCAAGTGAGGACGAAGAAGCTGGAAACGAACAAGAAAGCGATGAGGCCGGCGAGAGCGATTCAGGTATTTCCTTAGGAGCAGTCAGTGACAGCGAAGAGCAAAGTGAAGATGAGAGCGGTGAAGAGGAAGAAAGCGAAGCAGACGCAGAAGATGCGGAATCCAAGAGAAGTAGAATTCGTGACATGATCTCCAATGAGAGAAAGCACATCATCAGTCGCCTTTCTGATTCCATCACACAAGACGCCATCAAAGGATATGCCATCGTCAATCAACACAAGATGGCCGATGCCCTCATAGACTCCAGATTGAAAATACAGAAAGCATTGACGAACTCTAATTTGTTACCGATTAATCACGAAACCATTGATGCCGAAAAGTTGCTGACGAAGAAGAGTGCGAAGTACTTGAAAAATGCCACGTCTAAGTGCTACGACTTGTTGGATACCATCCTCGACTTGAGATCGAAGCTTTACACCAAAGAGCAGATAGTAGCAGAACCATTTGAGCATAAGCCTGAGAAGAGATCCTTGGCGCAATATCTCGAGGCAACCCAGAAATACGACAATGTGTTGCACCAGTACAGATCTGCTGTGTTGACTAAATGGCTGGCCAAGATTCAAAACTCCTCCGGTTCTACTGCGTTGAATGCCAGCAAGTTCAAAGCATTGAATCAATCGGCTGAGCAGCAGGTGTTGAATAACTTATCGGACATGGATCGTCTTGTCAAGCGCACTAGACTCAACAGAAGACAGGTGAAACCCCTCGGGTACGAGTACTACCAAGCTACCTTTCTTGAGGAAAACAAGAAAGAGGATGAAGACGATGAAGAGGATGAAAACGATCTTGATATCCCCAAGGCTGCGGGTCAGAGCAGAGGCCTTAACATGCAAGAAATGGAACTGATTTTCGACGACGAGGACTTTTACCGTGTTTTGCTTAACGACTTGGTTGACAAGAAGATTCTGTCGTCTGACCCTACCTCGGGTCTACAGTTTGCATTACGAGGAGCGGCATCTACGAAATTGAAAAAGAATGTGGACAACAGGGCGTCAAAGGGCAGGAAGTTGAGATACCACGTGCAAGAGTCGATTGCCAACTTTGAGACTCCTCGAAATGAGTTGAAGTGGGATGACAACCAGATTGACGAATTCTTTGCTTCTCTTTTGGGCCAAAAGGTGAGCATGCGGGAAGACGACGAGCACGACGGCGCTTCGGACGCTTCTGAGGCGGAGGAGGAAGTTGTGCTTGGTGGAGATGACTCGATCAAGTTGTTTGGTTAAATTTCGAGCGGAGAACCCGTGTTGCTCGGTGGTTGACAGGAGCCATGTCGAGATGAATGCATTATACATAGATATATACAAGAGGTCGTGCCATTTGCGTAGCCATGAGATTTAAGAGTTTGTTATTACAGGGACACACTGAGAGGGGGAGAGAAGGCTTCTTTCCTCACAACTTTCTGTCAAGTCTGTTCAATCTCTTAGCAATAGAGGCGTTGTTTCTGGTTCTCTGGCCACGGACAGGCAAGCCGGCAGCGTGTCTGTTACCAGCGTACGAGCCGATATCCTTCTTTTGTTGGATGTTCTCCAAGATTCTCTGCTTCAAGTGGCCCTCGATGGTCAAGTCAGACAACTCTTTGTTGATGGCCATAATTTGGGGCTCGGTCAACTGGTTCATTCTCATTCTGGGGTAGATGCCGACCTTGGCGCAGATCTCCAGGGCGGTTTTGTAGCCGACACCAAAAATACGCTTAGCCAAGCCGATTTGGACCAAGGCGTTGTGCTTGATGGACTTTCCGAAAATGTGGACACCCATGGTAGAGTTGGTGAGTAGGTAAAAAAATGTGCAATGAATATACACACCGCGCGGAGGAGGTTGAGATGATGAACCGTGCGGCGCATACCATCTCCCTTTCACTTGTCTAAGATGTAGGTTAAGTCGGATTAGAAAGACCCGAGAGAAATGTCACTCGCCTGTCGTTGCTGTCTGCCTGCGACACATGTGTTTTGTCGATTGACTGTGACAGCTGACTGTGACAACTGACTGAGGCAAGAGTGCGGCGTAAGATTTAGACAGAAAGTGTCCTAGACGAACCACACACTGCAACTGCTACTGGTGGCGTCCCTGGCTCGACTATACACCCGTCTCCAGGGCCACGAGAGAGACCGCTCAAGAGTGTGCCCCCGAACTACACCACTATGCATGAACGTGGGGTCTATGCTTTGCCCCAGGGCAGTGCCGGCCGCACCCGCACATGTTCAGGGGGGGCCTCACTGAAGTCTAGCGGGGCCACAGCGTCTGGGCGTCGATATCCAAGCGGAGAATGAGAAGCGAGCGGAGAAGCCCGACCATGGTGATGAAGCTGGCCACGCCCACAGGCACCACTGCAAACACCACGATGTTGTAAAAGTCAAAGAAGCGCGCGCGGCGCTGGCCCTTCATGTCGATGTTGGACGTGACGAAGTTCTGGCCGATGTAGAGTCCCGTAAGCACGCACGAGATCATGATCCACGTGTGCAACCCGTAGTTGTAGCCCTCGGCCAGAAACGCCGCCACCAAGTACCGCTCCACCACGATCATTATCGCCGACATCAGGAGCATGCGCACAATGGCCCCGGTGGTGGAGTACGTGACGATCCACCGCACCATGAGGCTGTCTAACACCACGTACAGTAGGTACGCGGCCACCACACACCACACGCCGGTGAGAAAGTGCTCCGAGAGCCGGGCGCCCGTGAGCACCAGCGCCTCCGGCGCCCGGGCGCCCTGCACCACCACCCACCACAGCCGCCCGAGCCCCATCAACGACGGCCCGAGCGAGAGGTCGCGGCTGGCCGCGAGCAAAAAGTGCTGCCGCGCGTTGAGAAACTGGAGGCCCAACTGCTTGAGCGAGCGGCGCTGCGGGCTGGCCTCGCGGTCGGGCCGCGGCCGCCGCGTGGTGTGACTTCGCGTGGCGTCAAGCCGCCGCTGCCGCCGCCGATGCTGTTCCTGTGACAGCTCGTAGGACGGGATCCGCTCGCCGGGGTCGTAGTAGTCGTGCTGCACGGACATCGTGGGGCGCTCTGCCTCCAGCGGCGGTAGCATCGGCGGGTGACGGGGCTCAAGCGTGAGTTGGGCGAGAGGCGCGGCGGCCGGGATCTGGGTGGTGGCCGTGGGCGCGGGGCGTGGCGTTTGTTCGGGCGCCGGCCTTTGCTCGGGGGCAGCCCCCCATTCGTCCTCCATGATGGATTCCATGGCCTGTGTGCGGCCTGTGCTGAGTTTGAGATGTAGGAGTGCGACTGCGGGTTCTGGTGCGAGGGAGATCCACTGTGTCTGGGTCTCACGGCCCCTTCCAGCTGTGAGAATCCACATAAAAGTCCAGCGCGGGCTCCCTAGGCTCCCGAGGTTCCATAGGCTGCCTAGGCTCCCGAGGCTCTATATGCTCAATAGGCTCCATAGGCTCCGTAGGCTCGATAGGTGAATGTTGTTCTTATTAGGCCGTCTACAATGCTTGCCCAACTACACCTTCTGTATCTTGAATAGCTCAGTTTGCCATCTCCATTCTGACTGGGCACCTTCTCCGCACCCGCCAGCCATGCGGCGCGCAATCTACATCGGTCGTAAATGGTATCAATTCGTCTCACCTATAGACTTAGATGGCCTCCAACTGTTGGCTGATTTCGTCCAACTCCGCCTTGGCAGCGTTGTACTTCTCGGACAACTCCTCGTACTTCTTCTCAAAGTCGTCCTTCTCGGACTCCAAAGACGCAACCTTTCTCTCCAATTGCTCGGCCTTGATGTCGGTCTCCCTCAACTTGGCAGTGGTTTCCTTCAAGTTCTTGTCGGCCTCCTCCAACTCCTCCTCCAATACCTGGTTCTTTTTGGTGTAGTTCTCGTTCGAGGTCTTTAACGAGTGCGATTGGTCGGCAGTCTCCTTGATCTCGCTCACGTCGCCCTCCAACTTCTCAACCTGGTCCTCCAACACCTGGTTCTTTCTCGTCAAAGACTGGATTTGGTGGTCCTTCTCCATGTTCTCTTGCTCCAACTCCTTGATACGGTCGGCCAATTCGTCCGACTTCTCTTGCCACTTCTCCGCATCCAACTTCAAACTGTTGATTTTCTGTACCGGTTAGTAATTTTCCCTCACAATATCCCGCCCCTGGAGCAGACACCTGGTGTTTGCTTCAATTGACTGATTCCAATCCAATAATGGCCTCCCCGATCTTGCGGTGTACATACGTCCTTGAGCTTGTCCATTGTCACTATTCTCCTTCTTGTGTGAAGAAAAGAGGGATCAAACCGAGCATCTTTTGTACTTTTTTCGGTGACGGGCCACCTCGCGTAAACAAAGGTCACGTGGACTCGCCTTTCCCGGCAAAATACGGTCTCCCGGACGGTTTACCCCCCCTCGCCTTGTCGTGCCTATTTTCAGTACCCCATATCACCCGTATCTCCAAAGCACCACAGTTCTACTTGGTCCGGCCCCTTTCTCTCGTGGCTCCCTCGTGCTCCGTATACCTGTGTACGCAGGCACGCAGGACCATTTGCGTTATCTCCCACACGCATGCGTGGCCTAGTGCCTGTCACATACGTGTTGCATCTCGCCTGATTTGGGGCGTGAGCGGACTTGTATCTATGGTCAGCACCTCTATCCAGATTTCACTCCAGCTGTTCCCGCCAGGTGCACTCGCCCCTTTTTTGGGCAAAAGCATGCCCTGGTTTTGTACCAAGGCACGACTTCTTCTTCACCTTCAACCACAACTCCGCACACCCACATCCCACCTAAAGCAATGTCAACCCAACAACAGAAAACCGATCCAAACAAGTTCCTTGGCTCCATCATCGGAAGCTCTGTGGCTGTAAAGCTTCATAACGGTGTTGAATACCAAGGCAATTTGCAAAGCATTGACGGTTACATGAATGTGGCCTTGGACTCAGCGAAAGAGTACGTCAACGAGAGCATGAACAAGGCTTACGGAGACGTGTTCATCAGAGGTAACAACGGTATGTCTACGACTACGAAAACTGGCAGTAATGCTGCTCTTTCGGCTCCTTTTCCTACAGCCATTTACTAACCAACAGTGTTGTATATTAGCGAGCTCTAGAAGATTACGTTCTAGAAAACTGTATAATAATAAAGGCATGAGGATATTATGATGGTCAAATCGCTTGTAAAATACTTCGCTGCTCACTGCTTGCTTCTGTGCTCCATGGGTTTGCGTTTCTATTGCTTGTTCGTTTACCTTATCGCAAAGTTCAGTGGCCGAGCTTACAAATCTGCGTCTTTCATCAGCACCCGAGCACCAAACCATCAAACTCCTGTTACTCACGCGGATAAATCTTGTCAAGGCAAAGTCTGCCCGTAACCTTGGTGACACTCCGCCCTTACACTTTCGCTATGTTCTCTCCTCCTGTGGTCACTCGCGCAACACCACGCAAATTAAGAATTGGACATTAACCTTCTAAGCATGATTGTCCTTTTTCGATTCACATCCCAGTCTTCGGAAATGAAACCTCTGTAGGCCCCGTCTATTCCCGTCGGTCACGTGACTTCCAACCTCTTGCTGGCATTCCCCGATCTATCATTGCACCCGTTGCACATGTATGATATCAAAGAAGCTTGTGATGACGGCTCCTCATTCATGTCACCCTTGAATTGCCATTTTTCGGTCAAGTGCCCGACACCAAATGGTCCGTAATTTTGTTGTCCTGTATGTGGTCAGCGAATGAGAGAGCGTTGTGGAAATTGGAAAAAACCGAGACTCGAAAAACACTCACTACTTCTGAAGTTCTACCAACAACCATGTCGTTCGTCATCAGAAGACAATTGTCTACTTTGATCCCTCCAAAGATCGCTTCTGCCAAGGTACGTTCACTTCATAATGTCTTGCAACTTCCATAGAAATGCCATTCCCTTCAATCGTCAATCCTCAATCGTCAATCGAAATTCTATCCAACTCATCCACTTCTGACGCCCCTTCATTCCAATGCTTCCCTTCGTTCCCTGGACAACCCATCTTAGCTATCCACACACTCGCCCCATACTCATTCTCCACATCCACCAGAAGGATTCACAACGATTGAGCTGTCTGAAAATTTGGGCAGGGCGACACTGGGGCAATATACCATCACGCGTCAGTGGGTGGCATTTCAGCCAAGAGGAAAGGGCAAGGAGATGCAAGCAAACCTCATCATGGATAAGTTACTAACATACAGAACATTGGCTCTAACCCTAACGCCAAGAGAATGGCTGAGGTTGTCTCCTTCTACAAGAAGTTGCCAACTGGTGCCGCTCCTGCTGCTAAGAAGCCAACCACTCCATGGGGCAAGTACAAGGCTGCCTTCTTCGATGGTGACAATGCCTCTGGTAAGCCTTTGGTTCACCTCGCTATTTTCGTCATCCTTGCCGGTTACACTTGGGAGTACCAATCTCACTTGAAGCACCACAAGCACTAAATTAGCATAAGCGGCTGCTTAAATACATGAAGCTAGAAGAAGGAGTCGTTGTTATGACTGTATATTCCATTTATGAGATACACAAATGAATAAGCTGATAGTAGATTTGTGCTCGATGCACATGTGTTTCGTAATTTTGTTGGATCCACATGGCATGCACCTGCTCTTACCGCCATAGAATTCCGAGAAGCAAAGTTGGCACATTATAACCTCGTGTTTGCTATAAAGCGTATGTCACATTTAGTGTTCGAGCCTCTTAACACCGGAAACGCTGCTTCATACAGTGTTTCATGTGAAGATGTCAACCGTGTCTTGAAGTTTTGAAGTAATCGAATTATGGAATTGAAGTAAATGTACTGAGAGAATGTGTAGTTGGAAAAAATGTGTAGTTGGAGGGAATGTTTAGCTGAGAAAATACGTTACCCCGTGGTTTGCAATTTTCATCTAACTCCAGAATTTGTTCGCACAATTACAAGCAACACCAATGTCGTAAAAAAAAAAGCAATGTACACCATGTCCACCATAAGACGAGATCAGCTGAATTCACGTTGAAGAAGAAGAATTGTCGACTAAATTCCGAATTTTCTTTTTACCGTTTCCCTGGCATTGCACAATCGCAGGCAGTAATTCGGCCGCAGCAATTGATGCCCCCTACAATTCACGTGCGAAGCCCAAAAAGTCACGGCAAGAGTCGCTGATAAGTGTCACACTCGGTTCGATCTAGATCCATTGCTTGTCCGGAATCATTGTCTTCCGATTAAAACAAGTCGTTTACAAATCACAGCGTACTTTGAATTAGATCATCGTCGAAATTAATTGATTGCAGTATCCCTGGCAACTTCATCCTCGAGTTTTTGCCCTGCTCCTGGCGCTCATTTTCCTTTGAAAACAAAGACGGCTCAATTCCATTTGCACTTTTTTTGCATTCATTGCGCTCTGAATCACTCAAAGCCGCTATAACTGCTCATTTCATCTGATCCCAGGCTGACGCGAGGATTTCCAAACGGTACCGCAACCACTCTTCCGTCCTACCAGCCTTCCTTTCCCGGGTCAAAAATGCTCAGAAGCAATTCCAATTCACACAAGCCTTCCCAGGCTGACGCCTCCGGTGAGGCACACATGCGGTCACCCGCAAGAACCAGTTCCGGCCGTGCTTTCGGTGATAATACACAGACTCCTCGGAATTACGCGCCCCCAGAGAACGAATTGTTACCGCCTCCTGCCCTTAGTGCGGACAAACAGCGACCAATTGGCTCGCGCCCAACCCCGTCTGGTAACGATAGCCATAAGGCGCACCTGAAGCCCCAGTCCCAACCGCAGACACAACAGCAGTTTCACCGGAAAAGCATTGGTGATTGGGATTTTATCAGCACTATTGGTGCGGGATCAATGGGAAAGGTGAAGTTGGCCCGCCATAACTACACTAATGAGAAGTGTGCGGTGAAAATTGTGCCCCGCGCAGCGAAATTATACCAAAGAGCCCACGCCAATGATCCTCCATTGAAAACGGCAGAAGAAGCTGCACAACGTCAGAAAGAATTCGAGAAGGAGGTGGCACGAGACAAGAGGACCATCCGCGAAGGTGCTTTAGGCAGGCTATTATTCCACCCACACATTTGCCGTCTATACGAGATGGTTCCCATGACCAATCACTACTACATGCTCTTTGAGTACGTCGAAGGTGGCCAGTTGCTTGATTACATAGTGTCTCATGGCTCCTTGAATGAGAAATATGCGAGAAAATTTGCTCGCGGAATCGCTCTGGCGTTGGACTACTGCCATAAGAACAATGTTGTGCATCGCGATTTAAAAATTGAGAACATCATGATTAACCAGAAAGGTGATATTAAGGTTATTGACTTTGGCTTGTCGAACTTGTACGTGCCTCACGGCTTGCTCAAAACATACTGTGGCTCCTTGTATTTTGCGGCACCTGAATTATTAAGCGCGAAACCATATTTTGGACCTGAAGTGGATGTCTGGTCATTGGGAGTCGTCTTATATGTGTTAGTATGCGGCAAAGTCCCATTCGATGATCCCCATGTTTCCGTATTACATGAAAAGATCAAGAAGGGCAATATCCAGTATCCGTCTTTCATTTCAAAGGAATGCGTGGCTCTTTTGTCCCGCATGCTCGTGGTCGACCCTACCAAAAGAGCAACTCTACAAGAAGTCATTCATCACCCGTGGATGAATAAGGGTTTTGACTTTGTTGTCCCTAATTACATGCCAAAGCGCGTTCCTTTGACTCATCCTTTGAATCCAGAAATTATCCAAGCGATTTCCTCTTTTGACCTTGGATCTGCGGGTGCTATTGCTGAAGAATTGACCGCAATTCTTGATAGTCCCGAATATATACTGAGCTACGAGACGTGGCACAAGTGCGCCCAAATGGGAAGAGCTTTCACACCGTCATTCAACGGCCAACTAGATCCTACTTGTGCATTCCACCCATTGATTTCCATTTACCATTTGGTTGATGAGATGAAAAAGAGAAGAAAGGCGAAGGAAGAAGCACTAAAGGCAATGATGAAGCAGAATGCGAACGAGATTGAGATTCGAAAGGCTAACCTGATTAAAAGAAACCAATTACCGCCAGTCCCTGCTATCTCTACCGAAGGAGCACCGTCTTCAATGTCGCCATCGTCGTTGGAAAAGTCACAAAATGGCTCGAAGAAGGAGAGAGAGAACCCATTCCTGACACCGACCCCAACTCAAAGATCTCCAACACCTCCCTCAACACAAAAGGTACCAGAATTGAAGATACCTGAACAAGCTCATACAACAGCCAACGAAGTATCTATGAGAAGAAATCCAGAGCCTTCATCAAATGCTGCAGACGAAGTTCTTCAGCAACAGCCTCAAAGTCCGGTCAAATCCACAGGTCGTGAAACATTAGATCCTCACGCAGGAACGGGTATGGGTTTCAACTCCTTGATCAGAAATCTTTCTGCTAGGAGCAATAAAAATAAAAGCCCATCTCCCACACGGATCGCGTCTCAAACCAATGCAGAATACAGCTCCACTCGACCAAAGCCGGCACCACTCCCAATCGAAACGCCTCATTTGTTGTCTCCGCAAGCTTCCAGTGGTAGCAAGGCTGATCCTATGGTACGTCGTGGTGTCAGTATGAAAGTAACCGCAAAAGAAAAGTCCACCTCCAGACCCAACGTGGCTTTACAGAACACCCACGCGCAAAACACACCGGAAGTGGGTGTACAAAACGCACATGGTCGTTCCGCGTCGTCCAATACCAACAAAATCCACGGGTTTATCCCGGTAGAATATCTTCCGCCTTTGCCAAATATTACTACAAGTCAGATGGCCTCATCCTCATTGGCCACTGGCCCAGTCACCGGTTCTGGTTCGGCCGCATACACAGGAAAGCCTTATGATGGTCACTTGAAGGTTGAGCAAGCAGGTAAGAAATTCCATCCAACCGCTAGAGCCAAATCCGTTGGTGGGCATGCGAGAAAAGATTCTTCGTACTTTAGGGGTGAACATCGTGCTCCTCCTCAACTTCCAAATTCTATGGCGAGTCAAAATAGCCACGAAGGTATAAACTTAGAGCATGAAGACGAAAAATTCGATAATGTAACCTTGGAATCAGGTGACAGCCACACTCTTTCACGTTTAAGTGAGGACCAAATAATTGACCAATTTAACAGGGCGAAGCGTAACAGCATGCCATCAATTGAATATCCTAAAACACTTTTCTTGAAAGGATTTTTCAGTGTTCAAACTACGTCGACAAAACCATTACCCGTGATCCGTTACAGCATAATCAACGTTCTCTCAAAATTGGGGGTCAAATTCCAAGAGGTAAAGGGTGGATTCATTTGTGTTCACTCCCCGTCATTGGCCACTAAAGAGGAATCCGATGAGGAAGATGGCCCGGATGCCATTACGATTATCGACGAATATAGACTGGATGAGAACGAAGAGGAGGCGCGTCTTTATGGAGACGCATTTAATCCTTCGTCAGAATCGATCAAAGGAAGAGAATCCAGTCAAAGGTCAAGCACCCCTGATCTGCAAGGGGAAATTCCGCAGATTGTCACTCCTCATGACACAACTAAGGGTGTAAGCAGGAAGCCGTCTTTAAAGGTTAACAGCACTATCGTTTCGCCCCAAAGTACTCCGAAAACTCATAGATCATCGAACTCTTTAAGCAGTCATAGACGCAAGATTTCAATTGGCCTGTCATTTTTGAACTCTTACAGGAAAAAGAATGGATCACAGACATTGATGCCACCTAACACTCCTGCAGCAGCAAGAGTCAATAAACTGCTCCTCCACTCTGGAGATGTTGAAAGTGACGACATAGATGAGGCTACGCGGGCGCAAATGTTGCGTTCATCAGTTGAAGATTCCGTCGACTCGCTTAATGGGTTGACAATTGGTGGTGGCAGCGACATGCTAGTTTCCTCGAGAATCGAACAGCGCGCACGCCACCAACGGTCGCCAAGTTCCGCGGAGCAAGATAATAATGATACGCGGACTGCTACTAAGACACCCTTGAAGTTCGAAATCAATATCGTGAAGGTGCCCTTGGTTGGATTGTATGGTGTTCAATTCAAAAAGACCCTTGGTAACACATGGAACTACAAGAACTTGGCGAGCCAAATCTTAAACGAGTTGAATTTATAATGATGATAGCTTTCTATTCTATAGCCTTCAAATTTGGTCCCCCAATATGCAACACTCAGCTGAAAAACTTGTATTCGCGCTCAACTTTCGTGATTTTGACGTCATATCTTTGGTAGAATCTCTTTCGCTGGTTCCTTGCAATCGTATGCTCTGTGTTCAATTTCCATTTTACGATGTGCTCTAGGCTCTTCCAATAGGAAATAGTTATGCCAATCTTTGTTGCGTCTCTCACCGAATCCACACCTAAAAAGCCATCCAGCTTTTTGGCTAACGTTTCCATTCTCGATGCTGTCCTTTGATATTCATCAGCATCTTCTTCATTAAAATCGTTCAATTTGCTGACAAAAATCACAGCATAATAGGGAAGAGATGGCGTCATCGGTCGTAAAGCGATGCGTGAGATGAGTGCGATATGCGCGCTTAATAGTACTCACGATCTCAACTCACTGTGTAAGTTGATCCGCATGTAGCGTGCACGAATATTCAAAAGTTGCAAGCGCCACTCTCTATCATGGAAAAAGTATTTCCAATTCTGTAGGATGGGCGGATTGGTTTAGGCGGGAAATTGTGACTTTTTATAGAAGGCGGCAGCATTGTTCTTGATGTGGTAAGGTTTATTTACTTATTTCTTGAATCGAAAGAGTCAATACATCTTAATCTCGCCCGAGGAGCCTAATTCTTTGAGTGCACGACTATAAAGTTGCACTTTCGGTTTCAAATATTTCGCCATTGAAACTGGTGCTTGGACTTCCTGCCGGAGCGAAAAGTTTTTGTCCGCCGAGTGCCTCTGTATTCGTAGGAGCGTCAGCCGATGGATGACCTTCCGTCTCCAGTTGGGTTTGGCACAAAATCGGCGAGGTAGCTTCTTTGACTTCTGTTGGGGGTTTCACGTCTGTATCCTGCTTCATATGGTCCAGAGGATCAATCTTACGCTCCTCGACATTAACCGAAGACTCCAGTTTTACAGCAGATTCCAGAGCCTGAGAGATCGGGGCGGTATTGGTAACTTCACCAACAAGAACTGGATTATCGAGATTTTCGGCAAAGGAATCATTTGACTCGGGTATGTCAGTTGTTGGTTGAAAGATGTCAATATCGGATTCTCGGTGCCCCTTTCGCAATTTCAATCGTTCTTCTCGAGATAGACCTTCGGTGTAGTCCATTTTGAGTTTATGCTCAGCCAGATGACGATTCCGCTGAGAGCGACGATTTGTAGCATATTTCAATTCCTCTAGTTCTTGTAACTTTCTCTCTCGTTCTTCATGCTCCTTCTGCTTTTCCTTAGCCTCAATTCTGGAGGACCGCTTTCTCGTAGCCAATAAGCGCGTCATTTCGAAATCCTTTTTTCTATTCGATAGGATCCTTCGTTTCTTTGATTCGTACGAAAAGATATTAGACACGAAATTGGCTTTGGCTAAGACATCAAGTAACATTTTATTCTTCTTAGCTTTTTTCGGGGTGAGAGTACTAACGAATGCATCAAGGCCGTAAATATCTTTGAAAATTAACTCGTACTCCACACTTTTAATGTCAAATGCATCAGGGCCATATTCTTCCTCGGGAAACTTCGGTGCAAGTGTTCTTTTCCTGGGAACGAGCAATTCAGGGGAGCTGATAACACGCTTATATAGGGCAGTGTTATCAAACAAAAGGAGATAGTCTTCGGTAGTGTTTTGGGTATTGTTGTAGCTGGACATGATAGACACAGGTCTCAACGCATCTGGCCCGAGCTTGTTCCTATCGATGAAATCCCTGAAGTCAGGATAATGAGTCACCTCACTCATCATATCATATAAGACAGAAATTTTTTCGTCAATATAGAGATCGTCAAACGTAGGGTAAGCAGACGTATTGAGCGCATCGTCCTCGGTGTCTTTAGGCCCACCTAAAGGGGTTTCGCTTCCAAAGTAGACTCGATATAATGACTCGAATGAACCCAATGAAGCCACCTTTTTGCCGTGAATCTTGCTAAGTAGGCCAAGTTTAATCTTGTTAACAAGAAGTGCCATATCGTCCACTGGGCGAGGGTGCACCAAATCAAAGAGTTCAATCTCGAATAGGTCGGTATCAAAGTACTCAGAGGCCAACTTGATATAGCCTCGACATTGATGTAACCAGTTCATCACGTAAATATAACGGAAGTCGGACCGGAATGTGGACCATCTAGAATCGTTTGGATAGCTTTCACGAAGAGAATCAACCGTTGCATTGTTTGGTAGAATCGCGGGACCCAATTTTAACAAGATACCTCTCTCCTCTTCATCCCCGAGAGAGACTGAGTGAAGAGGGTGTTCTGATCCAGCTGATACGGGTGTCTGGGATTTGCTAGATGGCATTGAGAATAAAAGAGAGGTCGCGGGCAGTTTGCGTGTAGTTGTTCGATCAATGAGAATTAAAATGGCGTATACTCAATCGATATGGAACCACCGTTAAGAATTCATCTTAATAGGATATAAAATATCCTAAAATAAGACAAGCTTTCACGTATCCAGATGTTTTTCATAAATTAAAGCAGCTCTGATGCGTCGATGAGAAAACCTGAAGCTGCGGTAATAGGTGGCTGGAAACGGGCCGCCCATATAAGTCTTACAAACAAGTGATAGAGAGCCCCGAGATACAGTGTTTAATTCAAATCAGAAAAGTGGCTTCACCGCAAGGCTATGCCACCAGGCATTGTTGCAGTCGTTATTACGGCGAGCGTTTCCACAGAGAAAAGATACATTACTTACAATAACGGCGCCAAACTGACCAAAAGTCAATTAAAATAAATATGGACTTACTGGTTGAGCTCCGACGCTAGTTGTAGGCGGCGATAAGCTGCTGTAGTTTCTCATTCTTCTCGCGAATTTTAATAATCTCAAGGCTAATCTTTAACAATGCAGCATGTTTGGATAAGTTTGGCAATCCATCCTTGTTGATTTGCTTCCGCTTTGAATTTTTGCTGGCAGACGTCAACGCTGACGCCAGAACCAACTCATTTTTGTAGTCGTCAACATTTGTCACCAAGCGCAAACATCGTTCGTAAGCCTGCTTACAAAGTAAACGACGTCTTTGCTCAGAGTGAGAATGGTTCAAGCGCTTCTGGGCCAGAGTGAGTAGTTCTTTGCTGAGCTTCCGTTTCTTGGGCTCCTCAGGGGAGCGCCAGCGCGCGTCCTGATCTTGAGGCGCTTCAGTAGGTTTATCGACTGTAGCGAGCCTTGTAGAGCGCATAGCAGGCAGCGCAGAAGGAAGCGCAGAAGGAAACTTAGAAGGTAGCTCAGAAGGAAACTTAGAAGGTAGCGCAGAAGGAAGCTCAGAAGGAAGCCCAGCAGGAAGCTCAGAAGGAAGCCCAGAGGGTAGGGTTTCAAGAGCACCGAAATTGTGTACTGCGGGGTGGGTAAAGGATTCCGGCGCCTTGACGGAAAAGTAGGTACCCGGGACGAACAGTTTCTGTTCGGCCATGCCGATGGTATGCAAGTCAAACAATTGGGGCGTTACGGGCTGGCCGTGATTGTACAAGTCTAGAGGGTTGGCCAGGTTTGAGGAAGCCAAGTTGTCCAAAAACTTGTCCAAGGCGTTGGACTCGGTGGAGGAGAAAAAATGGTCCAACTCGTCGTGACTATCGTCGTCGTCGTCATCGCAATCCTCATTATCGTAAACGCCGCCGGAAACCACGCCTGTGTTGAGCAGGCCGGCCAAGAGTTGGGACTCATGGGAAAATGTGTGAGCTTCTTGTTGGAGAGCGTCGAATTCTTTCTCCTCACGATAGGCACCGAGGTCTGGAAGCGCCGCAGCGTACGGTTTGGAAGCATCTTTCGCGGTACGAGGGTACAGGGCTCGGTGGGTCAGGAACAACGGCTCTTCGACGGCTTCGCCGGGAGGAGAGAGCAAAGACGGTTTCGTCAGGGCAGGAGTGGCTTTGGAAGGGGTCTGGGCATACAGCAGCAGGCAAGAGCGGTCGAGGCTGATGCCCGCATCCATCAGCTGGGCGCGTTGTAGCTCCTCAACGCCCAGGGCCGCATTCTTCTGCTGCATCAGCAAGTACATGCAGTAAGCCTGCTCAAAGCCCATGTCCATGGTGACCATGTCGAGGGAGAACACGTCTTCGTCGTCAGTGGAGGCGGAGGCAGGCGGTTTTGCGGGCTTGTGGCGTTTGTGGGGCACTCTGGGGGCATGGGGCAGTGTGGAGTGGAGCGGGCGGGCGTCGGGCGCCGACTTGTGGGGCGGGTAGCCGAATGCGTCGAGGTTCACGTTGGCCGGCGACAAGCCAGAGGCGGCAGTTCGAGACATGGCGGAGACGAGGTGAGACAATGGATGTGAGAGAATGAGGTGGGAGAATGAGGTGGGAGAATGAGGTGGGAGAGGAGGCGGCAGAGCGGGTGCAATGGGGCTGGCGGCAACAAACCGTTATATAGGAACACGGCGAAAGCCAGAATCAGCCAGGGCGCCGGTAGGAAGGAGCCCAAACAGGATATGGGTACTGTAGGAACGAAGCACCGGTTGGGCCTCAGCGAGCGATAGCGCGGCCTGCACACAACTGCAGGCCCGGCCGGAGCAGAGCCCTGGTAGGCCCTGAGACACGGTCCGGAGGCGGCGCCTGGCCGTCCGTTGAGGGTAGAGCGTTGGGCCCGGCAGAGCGCTGTGCCACGCAGAGGTGCTCGCCGTGGCTCTTCTACACAAGGCGGCTTTGGTGGCGGGTGAGTCGCTGCAGGCCGTGGCATAAGCAAGAGAAACAGAAGAGCCGCACGCAGCGGCAGTGCACCTGTGCCCTTGTGTCGATGGGCCACGCTCCTTTACTGGTTCGGGCAATTTCGCGCCCTGGCGCAACCGTCGCTGCAGCTTCCGCGGGGTCGGGCCTCGGTACGTTCGCGCCCTGCACCGGGCCCCTGGTTGATCCGGAGCACAGGAACTGGCCGGCGCTGTGGTTCGAACCGGGGCACGGTCCGCGCAGAGCCAGCTATCGGCGTGGCGTCGTTGCTGCGGCTGGTACTGGGCAAACTCTTTGCTTGGCTTGGACTGGTAGTGGCGACTGCATCCGGGCATGGCTCGGCCCCGGCAATGTGGCGCTATTGTCAGGCGCGCCGCCAGACAATCACTGCGAGACAGACAATGACCGGCTCCGCAGAGTGGAGCTGGCATGTTGACAGAGAATTTACACAGATTGACAGAGTTGGTAGAGCTGAGAGGGTGACGGAGAGAGACTGACAGAGAGAGGGTGACAGAGAGACTGACAGACAAGAATTAAAATTGCAATGAACGAAATGCTCGCTGTGGCCACCACACAAACCCACGCCCAGGTGCCACCAGAACTGCCTGTGTGGCGTAATGGTTAGCGCATTTGACTTCTAATCAAAAGATTCCGGGTTCGAGTCCCGGCATGGGTTCTACGCGGTTTTAGCTCAGTTGGGAGAGCGTCAGACTGAAGATCTGAAGGTCCTGTGTTCGATCCACAGAAATCGCATGTTTTTTTTTTCACCTCGCCGGCCCACCAGAGTAGGAGTGTCATGCATTAGTTCGTTATTAAATAATGTCCCCGGGGCCCTCGCCCGCGGCCCCAAAATGCGTTTTGCTGAAGCGGCGCAACGCGATAAAGTCGTTCACAAGAAAGTGGTTGAGGATATGCTCACTCACCACGAGCTTGAAGTTGCACAAGTAGAGAAAACTCACTTCTAGTTTGCACAACTCCTTAGGCTCCACGCCCACCACCTGCGCGAAAAGGTTCTGCCGCTGGTGTACGTCCTCTAGTTTCTTCGTCAGGCATCGGATCAGAGCAACAACTAGCCGGTACACATTGAGTCGCGTCAACGGAATAGTCTTGACCAACACACAGAGCTTGTACAACATGTACGCGCTATGAATGTACAGCGAGATGGACACGGACGGTGCGTACTTTTGGATGCGAAGAAGGTATTCCTCAATCGACACCCCGGGCGCCTTGGCTAGCCCGAAAACCTTCAAGAGGTGCTCGGACTGCTGCTGTACACGCCCGTTGCGATAAAACTTCACCTCGCTTTCCATTCGCTCCGTGCTGTGGCCCGTGATCGGGTTCACCACTATATCCAACGACGTGGACTGGACAAGCGACTCGGTCGCAATGAAATCCCCGTCCAGGCGGCTGCTGCTGGTGTTGACTTTATCCAACATCTCCTCCACATGGTCCAACTCCTCTTCAGTATCCTCCTGGCTGGGCAGTATTACCGAAGCAAGAGCGCTCCCATCAATACCGACCTTCGCTGCCTCAGAGAGCGAAACATAGGACTCGGACGCTGCGATGGAAACGCCAGACTCCGACAAATCCACACCCAAGGCGTCGCTTGGAAGCAGCCTTGCCGCACTGGTGCCATCCACCATGCTGTCGATATCTTGAGACATCGCATTGACGTCGATGTCGTAAGCGCGAAGCTGCTGCTTGTGGAATTGGTCCCACAATTCCGGCCGAGAACTGATTTTTATCAAGTCCTCCACCACGCCATTGAGAATAGCGATTGCGTGGAACACATGGAGACGGTTTATATCCTTGATGTTGTGAGTAAAATCAAACTCTAGCTCGTCCAAGGATGTTTCCGCTAGCGACGTCGGGTCGTCGATAAACGTTTCTTGCGGTCTCTTCAAGGGAATGTCGCTCACGTATTCGTGGGAATGAGTGGTGCTCATTGTTAAGAAGAGGAAAAGGCGAAGCGAGAAGCACGAAAGGCGCGCTCTGCCTTAACCTGGTACGGCGCGCACGCAGCAACGACAACATACCATTAACGTCTACCGGAAGATACATGATTCACGTCGAAGGATTTGTCTTTACTACTTTCAATCAAGACTTAGACAACTGCCCGTAGTTACGGTCGTATTTCTTGGCACCCATCAAGTTTACGTTCCATCCAGACCTTCGTTGCGTACCCATGCACTCTATAGTGCGGGGTGGATGGGGTGCAGGCCAGCGCAGGTTTCGTGCATTCCACGAAAAATCGCCGCACTGCAAGCAGCAAGTCTCATAAGCGATGCCTGATGATTCGAAACTTCCAAAGAGCCGTTTTACTGAGCACACCGGATGCCGGTAGGATTATACGTGTTCGAACAGACATTCCGATCCTTCGAAATGGTAAATGCCAACAGTAGCGACTGGTTATTACAACATCCGGTGCCGTAATTAGCGTCTAGTTACCTCAATGCCTTGTAGGACCACCTGTCTACTTATGCCGAAGGTCAAAATGGCACAATATTATGATATGCTATATGCTAATGTCTTCTTTTGGCACCAAACGCAGCAGAGTTGCCACCGTCGGCGTCCAAGCTTCTCTTCTTGCCCTCCTTCACAAAGTAGGCCTTTTTACGTTCCTTCTCCTTTTCCTTTCTGATGGAATCCTTCTTCGCGATCTCCTTCAACCGGTCTTGGAACTTTTCCTTTTTCTTCTCCTTTCTCTTGGTGTCTTTGTCCTTCTTGAGTGTGTTGATTTTGTTCATCAAGTCTCTCATCTTTTTCTCGTCACCATCAACCACCACTGCTCTTTTAGCCAAATAGGTTTGCTTCTTTTGTGGCTTCATATCAGCGATTTGCGACTTGAACGGCAAGTCCTTCTTGATGGATTTAGGAACCCTCAATGGATTGAATTTTCTTTCTTCCCTCTCTATCTTCTTGTAAGCAGAGTCTTGGTTCATTGGTGTGCTGAGGTTTTCCGCCGCTCTCACCTGTCCGGTCAATCTCATACCTTTCCATTGTTGATGCTGACTGAGTAACAATGACGTAACGGGGTTGTAGAACTTCTTCACCTTTACAGGGTACCACGTCTTCAAGAAAATTGTGTCGGACATTAGAATCTTATCTTCAAACGTTGCCCTGAAATAACCATCCGGCTTTGATAATGCTCTCTTGATCTCTCCTCGAATACCAGACACAGTTCTGATAGAAGCACCCTCAAACTTAGCGACTTCCAACGAGTTGGTGAACATGTCCTTGATGAAAGCGGTGTTTCTGAAAATCTTGTATGGATTACCCACCAATTTCAACTTTTTAACAATTTCCACAGACAGATTTAAGTCCTCCACAATACCCGTTGCAGCCACCCTAAAGGAGCCAGTGGTGGAGTTTTGATCAACAATGTTAAAGCCGACAAAGGTTGTGTTGGGGGCGACTAATGGACCATAGAATGAGGCAAAACAATACGCATGCTCGGGGGTGTACTTTAACATTCTGTTACGAGTACGGGAGTCTGTGGTGGTGTAGATAGGGATTGTTTGAAATCTTCTCCAACCCAAGGACAAAATCAAAGGGTCTTGCGACTTCAAGATTTTCTTGTGCCAACGATGTCTTCTGATTCTGACATTCATGATACCAAATCTAGACTCAGTGGCCAACAAGCCACCCAAAACAATTGGGTATTCAGGTTGCAAGTTTTCAACAAACTCACACGGTAATTTGTCAAAGACAATTTTGACGTATGAGCCAGCACGGTAACCTTCAATTTTGACTCTTGTGTCCGCATCCATCTCTTCAAGTTCGGCTTTGTTGATCTCCAATTGCTTTGCCATTTTGTTTTTCTGAAATTCATACCAAGTATCAGCTGCGGTATCGCCCTCAGGGTCGTCCACACCAAATTCCCTATCTTCTTCTTCTTCGAACTGCATCTTAAGTTTAGCCTTTTTCGAAGCATTAAGCTCTCTCTTTTGCTCAACAGTCATGTTCTCCTCTTCCTCTGAAGCGTCTGCCTTCTCTTCTTCAGCCTCAAAATCGGCGAAGTCATCTCCATCCTCGCTAAAGACCTCGTTGTCTTCAACATTGGCCGCCTCCTCGATTCCGCCGTCCTCTAAATCTTCGAAGTCCCCATAGATTTCATCCTCAACGTCTTCACTGCCAGCTTCTTTGCCGCCGTCCTCTTTTTCTTCGCTTAACTTTGGAGCGACCAACAATCTTTCCTTCAAATTCTTGTAGCCATTTTCGTATTCTTCGTCACTATCATCAATGTTAGAAGCATTGAATTTAGCCCGAAGCTCTTCTATACCTGGGAAAGATGGAATGAATGTGTCCAAATCCTCTGACACCAGTGAAGTGTCCCTCTTTTTGAAAAAATCTTCTTCCTCCTCCTCAATGTCGGACTCCTCCTCTTCCTCCTCTATGAATTGATTTTTCCATCTCTTGATTACTTCAGACGGATCGATATTGTCCAAGTACAAGAGTTTGTTGATGTTCCATTTGCGTTGAACCGTGCCTTTCAATTTGGAAGCCATCGCGACGTAATTTTCTTCGTCTGACGACAAAGAGGAATCTTCCACAAACTCCAAATTGTCCTTTGCCTTATCACCAAAATCAATCTCTACCAATTTTGGCTCTCTTTCTTCGAAATCCGAATTTTCTTCATCATCGTCAGACATGTCATCAAATTCGGTATCTTCGGCCACACTTTTCCCATAAATACGGGGCTTTCTAACAGTGGTTCTGCCTGTGTTATGACGTTCTGTTTCTTCATCCTCCGAGAGCAAGCCTTGCATGTCCTCATCTCCCAGATCCTCTTCGTCTCTTTCGATTTCGGCCGAATTAGAAAACAATTGCAAGCCGGGGCCATCCGCAAAACGTTCGTGCATGGTCTTTTGTACATCTTGCAAACCTGTCACAAGCTTTTCGCCCTCACCTTGCTCTTGACCCGCAACAAAAGATTGTTTGTCTCCAACATCGATATAGACAGCATCTTTGTCAACCAAAACACCACCAACATCGGACATGGGGGCATAAATGATTTTTTGCTTGTCTTCGAGCCTCTTTCTTCTTCTGCGTCTAGTAGGCGCGATTTCTTCACCAGCTTCAGCTGCAGCCTTAGCTCTTTCTCTTTCAAGCTCATCCAACTTTTGCTCAAAATAAGGAGTAGGACAAGGGTCAGGCAACTTTTCAATCAGATGAACGAAGTGATCACCTACACCAGCTATGTGGACGTGGGCATCATTAGCGGGTAAAGGGGTTCCGTGCAAATAGCCATAAATAGCCACCTTCCTGTCACACTTTGGATTTTCGGCGATGAGTTGAGGGTGTGTTAAGTCAGTGACACGATCAGCTAACATGTAGGGGTGTTCGTTACGCCACTTCAATGGACGAAACTTCATGACCGACATGAAACGGCACAAGTTTAAGATTTCCCTATCGGGGTATCTGCCGTTGATAACACCCGAGAGATAAAACAACTTGGCACCCTGATAGACCTCAGTCCAGAAACGGTGCTTCAATCTTTTTTTCGATGTTCTTAAAGTGCTTTGACTCTTGAACAAATCCAAGTGTGTAGATACACCCAAAACACGAGGCATACCGTGGTGCTGGGCGATATTGAGAAATTCCATGGTCTCCATCTCCAAGCCGAAATTTCCGTCGACCAACAACAACACCAAATCGGCGATTTTTGCGGCATCAACCATGGAATTCAAGTCGTTGTTGACCTCGATAAACGTAAGCCTTCTTCTTTTACCGCTGACCACGGTGATTGGACCTTTCACCTCGGTCAAGGTAGATTTGGTGAGCTTTTTCACAAGCGACTTGATCAAAGTGGTCTTTCCTGTTCCAGGAGGTCCAACAACAGCTACAATAACTGGTGGGGGATCATCATCTGGGGTTCTATCCACCATGGGAACATGTAGTCTCTTCTCGTTGACATCGTGAGATCTTCTGGCCTGTTTCTCGAGTTTTTTTGGTGCTGCTACCGCAAACGCCTTCACATTGTGGCCATTCTGATGGAGTTTCTTTTTGGCAGTATTCTTCTTGCCGTCATTCCCACGATGCGGCTTGTTCAGCTGCTGGGTGGAATCCATGGCTTATGAGAAGGTGAAGGTCTCATCTCATCGCAATTTTTTAGAATGTAGTGAACGCACCCGTACCTCCGTAGAATGGCGTACTTTGGCAACTGGTACCGGAGCTCGCTTCAAGTAGCGGAAATCAAAATTTTGAATGAGTATAATCTTTGAGGAAGAAATGAATTACTGTTTCAACCTTATGTGTATACTTCTCCCTCCGTGCCTTTGTGGCTTGTTAGGCCTGGTGTTTGTGCGCATAACCTTACTGCGATTGTTCCTGCGCAAACGATCTAACCACAAACATCTCTTCTTTCTACCATGTCAGTGTGTCGACATTTGGTGTTTTTGTTTCTTCTCGTAAACCTCTCTTTGGCTAAAGTGTGCTCATCCGAAGGGATTGTGCCCTTCACAGGATTCAAATTTACCCGCACCTACCGAATTTCTATGTACCCTATGACCGGCGAGAGAGCGCTCGTAATCACCCAGTGTAAGAAGGGTAGAGCAATCTCATCCCGAACGGTTGAGATCACCTCGGAAACAGACCTCGACTTCGATACCGTTTTCGGTTTCCGCTTCGATGACCCTCGTCTTCTCAATCACTCTGGTCCGACAGTGCAGCTGCAAGTGTCGCAACAATACAAGATTGCCCGCAGACGGCTCTACGCCAAACTGAACTTAGTGTATTTTCTTCCCTACACCTTTGTGGGTGGTCTTTTCCGTTGCGAAGAGGCACCCGCTAATTCTATCGATCCATGCGACCCAGAAAGATCTGTGCCGGTGGGTCCGTTGGTGGCAGACGATTCCAGCAAACACTGGGTGAGTATCCTGACGCGGCCCATGGGCATAGTTCACAACGTGCCGTATCTTCGTACCGCGTCGCGTTGGGACCCACGGTTTCCGCGACTGATTGCATGGGAGTCTGCAGTTGATGTCAACGAGAAGTACAATTACGACAAACTGGAACTTCGGCTGGTATCTATGGCGTTGGCCAACACCGCGAACTACGTACACAAGTTAACCCGGTTCCCCACTTTCACCCAAGGCATGCTTCTGCGGTCTGGGGCAGAAAAATCTTTGGGATTGAGCGGACGGCTTTCCTTATTCTTGTCCTCCCTCGACGCCAAGAAGCGGTACTTCCACATTGGAAACCTCCAAAGTATTTGGGATGACGTATTTCAACAGTGACCATGCATTAAGTAATATACAGCGGAGCAAGACTCTACTCCTTGTGCTAGCGATGATTGTAAGTATACAATCATACAATACCCGTGTACCCAGTAGGATTAGTGTTCGATAAATTGGAGTTTGCCGACTCTGACCGCTTCAATCCGTCACGGCCGTGAGTAGTGTAATGTGACAGATCATGAAGGCTGCCCAAGGCATCTTGGTCGAGCGTGTCGCTGAGTCGCGTGATATGACGACTGTCCTGTGGAGGAGATTTGGACTTTGTAGAAAAGCTTCTGCCGATTTTTGACCTGATTTTCTCGCCAATGGTGGGAGCAGTGGTGTCATCCACAGAATTTTCCGCAACACCAATAGACGTTGATTTTTCTGAGTTTTCCGCCAGGTCTATCAAAACATCAGAAGAACCACCGTTAAGACTCAAATCGTTTAAGCGGTATATTTCACCTTCCCAATCTGCCTGATGAGCTTGGGCAGCGACACCCAATGCACTCAACTCATTGTCGAAATCCTTGCCCGCAGGACCGCTGGGGTCTCTTCTCTTCACAGAGGATTGTCTTTGGAAAGAAGTTCTGTCGTCCCTTGCAGGTTCAAACCGCGCATCAGGATTCTTTGAAAGAACAGCCATAGTGATCAAAACGATGATAGAGACCAAGAGAATTAATGAGAAGGCAGCATTCAAAATAAAGAATACCCAACCCATGATAGAAGCAACCTGAGCAGGTTGGCCAAAAACGTCGGAAAAGAAAATGAACAAGAACGAGTTAAGCGTCATAACAATAGCCATACAGTAGGCGATGACGTTAGTAGGCTTATTTAAGAAGGGCTTCTGAATAAACAAATTCACCGTGAATGCAAGATCCAAAACGAATAGAACGATGGTGGAAGTCTTCGGAGACTTTTGACACAAACCAATAAACACGGCCTTGACAAAGGCATGAGACACTACCACTATTCCAAACCAATATTTATCGGCAGTGAACATGGTGTAGCAGAATCCGAACTTATTCAAAGTCTTCGTGTCGCCGTACAACATTACTGCTGGATTTGAGTATTCTCTTGTAGAAAGGGAAGCGAATCTGTAAGTCATCCAGAAGGAATAGCCCAAGACACCGAGTGTTGACAAAAGAGCAATGACAGAAAGCACGATGAGAGCCGGCGAATCATTCCTTGTGAATTCCCACAATGACAAGATAACAATTTGGGTAAAACCGATGTAAATATACCTCAATAAAGAACCCTTAGCGATAAAAGAGAAGGACTTTCTGAAGTGAGATAATTTATTGGGGTTCATACGATTGAACTTGATCAAGAGGATAGTGGTCAGCTTCACAAAGTAGATGATCACCAATAATAAAAAGCCACATAACACAAAGAAAGTGAAGCCAGTGGCAACGATCGATGTTGGCTCAATATGGGTTTTATAGCCCATTCTTTTTATGCCTCTCAAAACAATCAAATTCGCATTAGAGCTCAAAGAGTAATCCAACGAACGCTTGATACCAGGAAGAATGGAGTTACCGTTCAGAGCGTATTCGTGAAGATTTCTAAGGAACAGTTGAGACCTTTGCACCAAAATCTGTCTCGTGGTACCCAAGAAGTAGGTAGTTGGGCTTCCACCAGTACTCTGAACATACCATCTAAAAATCTGTTGCATGAAGTTCACTCTGATCAAACCCATAGACCAGGCCAAATTTTCCGCCCACGAGGAGGCGATAGGGGGAACCCTGTCGACATTTTGCATCGACACCACCACAACAGACTGGAAGTACAAAAACAACGACATCGCGTTGGTAGAGATGTGAGAAGCAGCGTTCGAGTTACCAAAAGTGGACATGACAGCGGCAATCAATAAGCCCAAGCCGGCAATGCACGCAGTTGCCCACTTGATTCCTACCTGGGAAACGGTTTTGCCGTTGGTGAAGGAACTTTGAATGCAAGACAAACGCTCGCCGGTTTGCTTGTCATACACATCAAGCTTTACCACGGCATCAATATCAGGGACGGAGTAGGCAATTCCCGGGATCTCCTTGACGTAGGACTCTGAGATGTACTCGATAGAGTTGACTTGCATCGAGCCAG
Source organism: Clavispora carvajalis (assembly GCA_030581635.1). NCBI lineage: Eukaryota > Fungi > Ascomycota > Pichiomycetes > Serinales > Metschnikowiaceae > Clavispora > Clavispora carvajalis. The sequence goes on along the minus strand of JAKTTV010000031.1, from coordinate 63,026 downwards.
GATACATTGGACAGAACTGCTTCCAGCCCAAAGAACAGACGTCAATATCCTTATTGATAATCAAGAAGCCGTAGGCGTAAATCTGCACGTGCGCTGTGATATTTGCCGAGATGGTTGTGGTTAAGTCAATATTGTATTCCAAAGCCCTGCTGTCAGGGTTGAAGGTCACGTCAAAATAGGAAGGGGAGATCTGGGAGTTTTGCATACATGTAACTAAAGAAGACGCCAGTAGCGAGCGCTTTGCCCACGCCGGGGCAATGAGTGCAAGCAAGAACACGAATAATAATTTCATTATAGGGCAGGTGTCAAGCTGACCGGCCGAGGGTTGGATGGGAAGCCAAAAAAAAGGGGATACAACGCAACAGAAAACCGATTCGGGGTGAAGAAACGAGGAGTAGTCGCTCTGGGGACACTTATTGGAGGCTAAAACCTTGGCGGGGTTCGAAGCGAAGATCAATCAAAAGAACGTGGAAAGGGCCGTGAGACAATCACAAGAGCGGAAGGGACGGTCCTAAATTAGTGAGAGCGTCTGAACTGTTGAAAGAAAGATTATGATTTGTCTTGCACTGTTTGAATGAACAGTTGTTTTGTAATGAGGAAGAAAAACGATCGACGCTGCAGCTTAGATCAAACCGCGAAAGGAGATAAAAAAAAAAAAAAAAATAAAGCCGTGAGTGCATATTGGTTGGCGTGGCAGATGACACTGGATCGGAAACTACAACACGCAACGGATATAAATAGCAAGCGCAAAAAAGTCTGACCAGCACCGAAAATCAGACCACACTGTTAAATAGAGTAGTTGCAATCGGTCGCAAACTTGTGTATCGCCGATTCACACTTTTTTGTCTAGGTCGGACTACTCCTGCGCACTTACATATATAATACGCTACGAGCCAGAAATGCACAAATTTTCCAGGCCGATTAGGCGCTAGTTAACATTATACGAGGCTGAAGGACTTACTTGCTTGACCGGTTTTTCTGGAGGGATTGGCGACGGTTATATCCACGGGCACTGGCACAGCCCCAATATTGCATTAAAGGCCTGATCGCATTAGTTGAAGGGCACATGCACACCGGCGAAAACAGCAACATTGTGCACCTTAGCAATTATTCGTCAAGACTAGCCATGGATTGGAGGGCCGAATCTGGACCCCGTTATAGAGCAATTGATCCACCCTGGGCCACTCCGGCGTAACAGTATTGAAAACGTAAAACCGTATATGCACATCGCATATTATGTTATGTTTTTGGCGCGGTTGACCGCGTTTAAAACAAACGGAAGGCCGCGTTACGATCTTAAAGCGAGTCCTGCACCAAAGCCTCGGATCGGGTTAAAGGCAGTACAAGTGTAGAACCCACAGGTGATTGATCGGCGGCGCCAGTATCAGCTCTAGTTGTGTAGATTACTCAAAGCTATAAATGATACTGAGACAATTGGGTCTCCTCGACTCTGGTCAAAAGTTCATCTCCCCACACATGCTTCACCACATCCCAAAACTCCTTCGCGTACAATATGCGGACCCCGTACTTCAGTGCAAAATAATCTTCGGGCTCGTTATTTGTGTGAAGAGACGTGGCGTTATCTTCTAAAAGGGCATTTAATTTCAGCGGGTCGTTGATCTTTTGAACGTACTCCTCGATCACATCGCGCCGGTTCTCGCGGGGAACGATAACCTTGTCCACATGGCCTGTCAAGTGCGCACCGAGTATTTTCTCTTTGAGCCCACCAATAGGAAGAACCAAACCTCTCAAAGTTATTTCACCCGTCATAGCGATATTCAGCGGAACGGGTTTTTCCAAAAGAAGGGAAAGGAACAGAAGTGCCATCGTAATTCCCGCGGACGGCCCATCCTTCAGAACGGCTCCACTGGGGACATGAAGGTGTATCTCCAACGCTTTGAACTTTGCCATGAGCGATTCACCATCGGGTGTGTTAAGCAAACGCTTGTATAGAATGCTCTTTATGAAGGTTAATCCAATTTTGGCACTCTCCGATAGAACTTCACCGAGTCTCCCAGTCATCTTCAACAAAGGCCCGTTTTTTTCACCTGCGAAACCAACACACTCGAATATTAAAACAGATCCAGACCCGTCTTGGTTATATGATAATCCATTAACGACACCATATTTGTTAATCAAAACAGGCAGCTCCATAATTTCCGAGCTCAAGCTGGAATGCGGCACGCCTAGGTATTTCGACAAATCGTAAGCAGTAACTTTGGGGTCATATTGACTTTCACTATTAGACAAGGACTCGGAATACTCAACAGCCTTAAACCGACAAATGGTTCCCAATTTACGTTCAAAGTTACGGACTCCTGCCTCCCGCGTATAGTCAATTATCACCTTCTTCATCACTGATTCTTCGATGATTACCAAATGATCTTCAGGAAACCCATTTCTTCTGATTTGCCTGGGTAACAAGTAAGTACTTCCTATAACGAGCTTCTCGCCGTAGTCATAGGCGCCAATGTTGATCATTTCCAACCGGTCAAGCAAAGGCTTAGATAAGTTGTAGGGATCATTTGCTGTGCAAATAAAAATCACTTGCGACAAGTCTACAGGGAATCCCAAGTAGTGGTCAATGAATTGGGTGTTTTGCTCCGGGTCCAAAACCTCCAATAGAGCTGCTGCAGGGTCACCATTTGACTTGTTCACGTTGGCTCCTCCGCCCACCACCTTGTCAATTTCATCCAACAAAATAACAGGATTCATAGATTGTGATTTTCTTAACGCTTGAATGATAGTTCCAGGCATAGCACCAACATATGTCCTCCGGTGACCACGGATCTCAGACTCATCCTTGACGCCACCTAAAGAGATTCGCTGAAAATTTCTACCGAGAACCCTCGCCACAGACTTTGCCAATGAAGTCTTTCCTACGCCAGGAGGTCCAGCCAACATGATTATAGGAGACTTATTGTTTTTTGAAGCAAGGAGGTTTTTAACATCGGAATCATTTTCGTGATTTTCTGGCACATTTCCACCTTGCAGAGTATTATCAACATTTGTAGAGCGTGAATCATAATTGTCCGGAATAATGATAGTCTCCCCGTTAGCGGATTCTCTAGTAAATTTTCTGCGTTCCATTTCGTTCTTCAACTGGCGTTCTTGTTCTGCTTTTCTCAGACCGAGATTCTCATATTCCGTTTCCGCATTAGATGCTAGTAGCTTTAATACCACCAAGTATTGCATCAATCTGGTTTTGACGTTTTCCAAACCATAATGATCTTCATCAAATAGCTCCCTCGCCAGTTTAAGTTCAATATCCTTGTTGCTATCGAATTTAGACACAAACTTCTCCCACGGTAAATCGGTTACAATCTCCAAGTAATTGCGGATAACATGGAAGTCGGCATTACCTGGGTTTGACGATTTAATACGTTTGTAATCTTTTAATAGTAAGCGCTTCGAATCAGCAGATATGGAGGAAATTTTAGGTAATTTGTTTTTGATGAAATCTGTAATTGCATGTAACTCATCGTCATCTTCATCCTTTCCCATTGAATTGTCTTTGACCCCGGTCTTCAATTTCGGAGCAGGTAAACCACCACGGCCGGAGGTAAGATCTTTGTTCGCCGATGTCTGAGAAAGCCCGTCCAAGACAACGCGGATTGATTTGAGTTGGTTGGCAACAAGATTGGCTTTTTGTAAACCTGTGGCTTCCTCGTGAAACCAGTGGTTTACCATAGCATTGTTTTTTTTAAGTGTTTTGAAAACTTTTGTAATCTCGCGAAGCATTTGATCAACAAGAATGGCACGTTTTTCAACATCAGAACAAGAGAGAACGTTGAGCTTTTCATGGTTTTGAAATGGCACGATGGCGACTATAAGATCAAGAATTCTCAGAAAAACTTTGGCATCGCGAGCGTCGCTCGGTGTCCAATGGTCGAGAATCTTGCGCAAACTAGAGTAGGCTTTTGCAAAGTCGCTGGATCCTGCCAATTGCACGTAGAGCGCATTCGCCAAAGGACTTAAAGCTAATATATCATGCTTTCTAGCCGTTGACTTTAATACATCGCGATACTTCTCCAAAAATTCATCAATCAGTCCAAACAACAGCTTTGAAGCCGAAACGATTGCTTGATAGTGAAATTGAGGATTATGGAGGGTAGATTGCCGCGAAATTAGAACTGCCACCTCGTTGTGCCTTTTAGTAGCGACCCCGGTGATTTTGGATGCCCGTCGCAAAGCTTGGAAAGTTATTTTGATACTTGAGGTATCATCAACAATGGAAACAACTCGAGAAATCGTGAGAGTAGGGACAACTGCGCTTGAGGAGTTTTGCGGGTCAGAAATCTTTCCCATATTGGGAGCAATACATAGGACCAAGCCACCGTACTCTGGAGGCGATTCTAGAGTAGAATCGTTGTTTTTCCCCTGAAGTTTGTGTTTCATTTCGGCCTCGTTAAAGCGTTGGATTCCTTCTAGTGCATCTTTCGAAATCACCGTGCTATCACCTGCGACAGGATTGAAGTCGAATTCGGCGAAAAGGGCTTTTATTGCAGGCACAGAATCTAGTTGAGGTCCAAATCGGGAGAGGAGGGAGGCAGCACGGAAGCGGGTAAATGTGACACTGTAAATCAACCCGGGTAACAATACCAACGACGAGTCTAAAGTGTACATGGGCAAGACCAAATGGCGGCTCTCGGGCCCTTTTTTTTGGGTGGAGAGGTTTGATGATTTTGACATGACGCAAGTGGAGTTTGTAAGCTGGCGAGAAAGAGAAGTGAAGAAGTGTAGAAGGTGGAGAAGTGGTTAGTGGGGCGATTGGTGACGGTTCTCCACATAAACTAGTGCGCACAGGACGGACCGAGGAAGATAAGTGTCCCAAATAGGGCATCACAAGCGCCACTGCCGGGATCTGAAGAACGACTCTTTGTGGGTGAGGAGATGAATATTTTACTGGTGGAGATTACATTTGAGTTTTCCGATTCGTCCTTGGGTGCAACCGCTGTGGCAAAACCTCAAGAGCGCGATTCAAAGCATCAGCAAAAGCCAACGTGAGGTAAGCACACTTCAGCGGCCAGCCGGAAACGCAAGAGACACAAGCGACGTTATATTGCGTGAACAATGTAGAAGACCATACGTAAACTTTTGAGAATCGTGTGTGATACGGGCACTACACTGCAGATGTGACTATGGGTTATCGGTATTGGCTACGGCGCAACCGTAGATATTCATTTGGGGGGACGTTCAGTGAATTCGTAAGCCTCTGTTTCCCACAGCCACTGAATCCACAGGAAGGTCACAAGCAAGGAGACCCCACGCCACAACAGCCCAATCACAAAACGTCCTTCAAGCTCACCTGGCCGGTTCCCCGGGCCAAGGGCTGCGGCTGCGAGTCGCTCTTCTTCCAGCCAATCATGAAAATCACGTTGAACGTAGCCGGTATCGTCACATTGCCCTCCGCATCGGTCTCGCCGTGCATGGCCTTACAGATCTCGTTGGCGGCGAGCAAAACGTCTTTGGGCAAAAGCCTCGAGCGCGAGAGAAGACTGTTCTGCTCGCCCATGTCCTGGAGATCCGCACAGAGCGACACGAGGTCCGGGTATCCGCCAACGACAATGTCCTCGGTGTCGATGGTGAGCATGCTGAAGCCAGCCTTAGACAACAAGCCGCCGATATCATTGATGTGCACTAAGGGCGAGACGCGGGGCGACATACCGCCGCGGCGCTCCAACTCCGCGAGCTGGAGCGACGTGCGGAGCTCGTACAACGTGTCGCCCCCGAAAATGGTGCCCATAAAAAGTCCGTCGGGTTTCAACACGCGGTTGATGTTCTTGAGCGCTTGCGGCAAGTCGTTGATCCAGTGCATCGAGAGATTGGAGATCACCGCGTCGTATTGGTCGCTCTGTTGTAGTAGTTCGTGGTCAAAGCGCTCCTCGTCGCAAACAGCCTCCGTCACTCGGCCGGGGAAGGGCACGTCTAGCGGTTCAGCGTCGTCACGGCGGAGCATCTCACCACACGAGTCCACCATCACCAACTCGGCGATTTTGTTGCGTATCTTTTCCTTGTCGGCATTCAACTGCGCCGTGAGTTTCTGCTCTGCGGTGTCTGCGTCCACGGGCGCACGGGCCACGGTACACAAGTGCTTGAGGAAGTTCCCCAGGTGGGCGCCGAAGTCCAACGTGCGGGAAAAGTCTCTGGTGATGAAGCCTAGCCGTTCTATGGTGCGGACCGCAACCTCGTCCCGAAGATACTCTACCTTCCTCAGCGCCAGGGTTTTTCTGGCGGCGCGAGCACGTTGCAGTAGCTTGGCGGCCCGGTCAAACACATTGAACTGGTTTCCGGGCGCAGTGGCAAGAAATCGGCGGGCACTCTTCATGCGGACAAAGTACCGTTTCTTTGGTACTGGTGTGCGATGGAGTCGCATCCCACTTATATGTCAGAAACATCCACCGCCCACCCCAATGTCGGACAAACTCGCTGCATTGAGCGCTCTCGCGCCATTGCGATCCCGTTTGGTGCAAGGATTCATGTCCGCGGCCCGGAGCCGCGCTGGAGCGCCGGTTCGCTCCCTCCCGGCGTGTGTCCCGCACTTGGACCCGGCGCAGGTGGCTCAGGCCAAGCTCTTGTGTCGCAGAACGTCCACGGGGCTTGCGGCGCCCGCCTCGTCGCCCTTGGTGGCGGCGTCGCCCAAAGACGTGGAGGAAATGGTGTTTGTTGCCGTCTGCGCCGGCAATCACCGCCAGGCGATGGACATTGCCCAGATGGTGCACCAGGACCCTATGAGTGGCCGCTTTCGGTCGAAAACCTTGTACTTGTTACTTCTCCAGCTGGCCGCGGCCGCACCGAACCAGGCGCACCTTGCACTGAACTTGTTCGCCGAGCTCTTCTCTCGTTATCCGGACCTATCGCCGGATGAGTGCTCCATGGCCACCACCTCGCTCTTCCTGTGCTTCGAGGACTGCCGCGACTTCTCGCGGCTCTTGACATTGCGGACGCTCTACGAGAGCTTTGTCGCGCCCCGCTTGTCTGGTTTCGAGTTCGAGGCCCGCTTCCTCGCCGCCACTCTTCATGTTTTGCTCAACTCGTCCCAGTACCACCAGGCCCTAGAGTTAATGGAACATAGCTTACTGTCGTTCCCTGACAGACAAGACCAGCTCACCCTTTTGAAGTATCTACCGATGATGAAAGCGTTCGACATGATGTGCTCGTTCCAGGACTGCGGCACCCTCTACGACTGGCTACTAGTGCTCATCGAACGCCTTCCCCACACCGTCCTGCTATATCACTGGACAAAATATTTGGACCTAGCGCTTTCGAAAAACCATTACAACTTGACTAAATTGATATACTCACACGTAATTATGGCCGGCCGCGAACTGCTCTCCGTGGACGACGTCTTGACCAGCACCGTCGTTGCTGATCTCGAGTCGAAGAGCCCCGTTTTGGCCTCATTGTCTGACTCTATGCTCCAGGCAGTGTTGCATACTCTAGCGTCTCACGGTGACGTATCGCTGACATTGAATTTGATTGAGTGGCATTACATCCACAAGGAAATGCGCGGCGAGAGCGCTCTAACCAAAGAGCTTTGTATTGAAATCGTCCGGTCCTATTGCTATCACAAGGAAGAAAATATACCGAAAATCGATGAAGGCGATGCCGGCGCGAAGAGAGTTTTGGACGTGTTGGACAGCCTTCTTTCGCGTCTGAAAGAGGAGTTCGTATACACTGACATTTCCGATGCCATATCCCACAAACTTAACACCTTGAATATATTTGACCAAAGCGTGGCTGCAGCTAGACTGAAGGAATTGGCTACCATGGAATTTATCAACGCGCAGGAGAATTCAAAATCAATGGCAAGAAAGCTCACCAACAAAAACATTAGTGATGCCCTGCAAGGAAACGTTCTCATGAATAACAAAATATTGCATCAAACCATCGCCCAACATTTGAATTACATGATCACCAAAAACATGAGTCTTAAATGTGTCCGGCTCTATGTCGAATGCCTTTTGAATCACGTCAACAAGTACCAGAACACTTCCGGACTTGTCAGCGCTATGATGGCTATGAAATCAGTCAAACACGACATGTCCCACTGGCTTACTCCCAGTGTCTTCGATATTGTCTTCAAGTCAATTTCTAACTCCCCAGCCGCGCAAATGACCGGCACAGCCTTATTTACGTTTATGAAGCAAAACGGGATGAAAATATCTACATTTAACATCGAGCAGCTTATATTCTCTACTCTTCGTGGACCTCAATTTAATGAGCTCCTCGAGTACTATCTTTATGAGTACCTTTCAACAAGCCCGCAGAATATTAACCCGCATATTCTCCACCGGATTCGGAATTATACTCATTTGAACGATGAAGGCAGACGGCTCCTCCACTTTCTAGAGGAGAACACAGTGACATCTGCCCTCAAGCTTTGGGAATCATACAGTTTTCGCTCAAAATTACCTCTGTGGGATTCCAGTCCTCAAAGTTATAGCAAAGAGCACTATCATCAAATAGATTCCAGGGACGCCCAGTATTTATCATTTGTGCTCGGAATATCTGAAACTCCTTCGCTCAATACTCGATAATTTTATTGCATTTACAGCCTATCTCGTTCACCGTATAGGCTCATTTATAGCACTGTGTAGCTCCTCGGCACTGATTTCAATTTTTTTCGCCCTCTTAGGATCAAGAGAAGATTTAGGCCATGATTTTAACCGCTCTAGAACAGAGTCATCACCGTCAGCATTGTTTTTCCCAAGCACTGATTCTTCAATAAGATTGGAGAACGTTGATGAAAAACTGTGATTACAGAAGGAGTCCATCATCGTGGAATCCATAGCCATTCGCATGATATTACCAGCATGACACGCTAGAGGGTCTTGCGATACATCCTCTTCACTTGGATCTCTCGATTCGTCAACGGCCGATCGGGACTTTCTCGTGGTGATGTCTTCTGTACCAGCTACCGGGGTTGACTGCTTCATACTTGAACGCTTTGTCTTTGTCGAGGATGTGTCAAGACCTCGGTGTGATTTTTTTGTGGGCGTCTTGACTTCACCATAATAGAAAGGATCACTTGAACGCTTGTCGGTTTGGGTTTGTTCCATAGGCTCCATAATACTTTGGGCTTTTCTTTTGTTGTTATTTGTCGTTGTTGAAGACGTTTCTTCGAGTGAGGAAATAAGTTTATGCTCCTCGTGATCGTTACAAGGGAAAGAAATCGTATGGACATCCATGCGCTGCTGGCTTTCACGGAAAATGTCGTCTATTGGACCATTCAATGGAATGGATAAACTTTCAGACGACGGGCAGTTTCTATTATATTGTTTGACAAACGGATCATAAATCTGTTTAGGACTGGGCATAACCCTCTCCAAAGTCAATTCGAGATCTTTGTTTAGAATTTCATCACGAGTAAGTTTTGAGCTGGTGTCCCCAGATAATGGTTTAGGATATGAATATGAAATGGCCATGTTTTGTTGTATCTTTATGAACGACCCTTAAACATCACACCAGATATCACTCCTGTCGTATCTTAAACTATTTGTCACTGTTTATGTTTACGTATATGCCTGATAGGGAAAGCGATGCGATTAAGCTTAAAGGTGGTTTCGCAGACAGAGAAAATCAAGTGAACAATCGAACACCTTACAAATACAACACCATAATCAATAATACAGAGGAGATGCAAAAAATTTTATTCTTTCGATGTGTACGAATACTTCTAAAATTCCCGGAACGCACGCGTTTCATGTCACGTGACTAGTCACGTGCTCGATTTTAGGTAAACCGCACTTAATGATTGGCTGGGACTACAAAGATGAATATAACCGTCAAAACTTATGATTGAATATGTAAATGGGAACTGACATAAAGCCAGTTGCTTCTATGGTACATGAGAGATCAAGGTAGCTGTGTTCGCCGTCTTGTCGCCCGGGGATATGCGAAATGCAAAATGTGCCAACAAGGTCAACTTGCCAGAAAGAAGCCAAGGCATGACTTTATTTACAAGAGAAAGTTTCATTCATGCCAATGAATAATTCACATCTCCTCATTCTTGGCGGCGATCGCTTTCAATCTTTCGTCAACAACAGCATCATTACCGTGGACACTGTCAACAGGGCATGGAAGGATGGAATTCGAGCCAACTAAGAGAAAACAGATGGCGAAAGTGGAGGTAAATATAGATGATGTGACTCTGTTTCTTTGCGTTGCTCTGAACATTGTGCTGTAAAGGATGGCCTGTGGATGTAGAAGGATATTAGGAATATGTCAGTAATAAAGAAGACTTTTGTGCCGGTGATTTTTAAAACTCCAATCAAAACAAAAATCCAGATATAAAATTGGTCGACCGGGGCTCAGGGGTTGATATGAGAGCTTTTTCTTGGATGAGAAATATGAGTTGTCTTTCGATGTGAAGGACGAATGAAAATTAAGTAGTGCGCTCAGCATGATGTGCTCGAACCTGTATATTAATTAGCTCACTTTCCAATCACGAACCTGACAAATCAAAGACCTACCCAACGTCTAAATTTCGGGAGAAATAGAAAATTTAGCAGTTTTGTAACTGTTATATCAACCGTGACTACTATGAGCATTCAAATCGGTAAGTGATTATGTGTGACGACTTGTCTTCGGAGAAGTGAAAACTTTTGTGTATTGTGCAGAACTCATGATCACGACTAAGTAGTGTTCGGTCATCCCCAATCAAGACACCGACTAGGTGGTTGCTTAGCACATGGTATTTCTTCGAAGAGGACGGGGTACTGAACTGTTGTATTAATTCTGTGGCCACACAATCGCTTTTGAGATTCATTGTATTGACTCGATAGCATGTACTTTATTAAGATTTAGCCGAAGTTGCAAACTTCAACCTTCCTTCCAGCGGCTATGATTGAGACCTTTTAGTTGTCATCCATGGAGAAGTTTTTTCACTTTATGCAACCTTTATTATATGTATGTACAAGGAAAGTGTTCCAACCTGATCATACGGAAGAAACTCCATTACAACTCGCTGATCTTTTCAAATCCCTTAGGAAAAGTTTGCTTGTCCACAAGCTTTTGGGCCTCAGCCTTTTCGGCATTCAATAAATCTATGGAAACTAATTCTTTCACCAATCTAAGTCTGTGGGCAGTAGCTGGAGAAACTTTCTGGTAAACGATGTGATTTCTTCTCTTCAAACCCAAGGCAGCGATGTTCTTGCGTACTAGAGGAGGTAAACCGATGGTGGATCTTAGTTGTTGGATTCTGTAGAACATTTGAGGCGACGACATATTTAAATTAATCAGTATGAGTGCTGAATTTTTTGAGAAAACCATCAGCGTGAGTTACACCTGTACATCCTGGGTTTGTACGTTATTTCCACATCGCCTTCATGACTTTACAACAAAAATACCAGCTCTCTTGTTTGATCAAAATTTGACTGAACCTGTCTGGCATCGTCTATCCTAGTGTTGGACCTGGGCTTTTCTCTTTGTACAATTTTCAGTTCGGCGTTTGCTAATTCGCATTTAATCTTGGTAAGCTCTCGCATTTGATACCCCACAAGAAACATGGAGGAGCCATCAATCGTAGTCTTGAATGCAGAGACAATTCTAGACCACATTGACAGAATTCTTTGCGATATTCAGCAAGGCATAGCTTTAAACACTAATCAGCACTCCATCCGGAAGCTCATCATGAAAGTAAACGCTGAGCTTAAGCAGTTTGAAGATAATCCCAAACTAATGGACACCCGGCTTGAGAGGATGATTCTGCAAATCCTGCTGATATACTTATCCATGAAGGAGCTTCGCTACACTCTTACACCCTCCTTTGCAGAAATTTTCTACCAACTCACGAAGATCCGTGGTTTCAAGTTTGTAGGCAACTTCTGCTCCAGCGACATCTACCTTTTTCCGAAATTATTGAAATACATAAAGGAAGATAACATCCAAAGCTCAGACTTTGAGTGTTTCATGCTTCTTATTTGGCTATCGAGGCTCGCCATTGTTCCCTTCGCTTTGCTGAAAATAGCTCCCAGTCTAAAAAGCGACCTCTACGATATTGCACTAAAGCTTTTAGTGGTCCACTCTCACGCCTCGAGAACACAAATTGGTTCTCTGTTTCTCCTATCCAATCTATTAACTCGGCTGGACTGTGTGTCAATCCTAAACGGGTATGTGGCTTCTGTTACCGAAGACTGGCCGTACAAACCGAGTTCTGAAAAAGTGGGCCATCTCTTAGCAATCAATCGTATCATAAAGAAATTTTCCAGTCCGCATATTGCTCTGCTAATCTCACAGATACATTCAGAGATCATTGATTACGATATCATTCAATTAAGACACAATGCGAAACACCAAATAAGCACCATCCACGCACTCTACTTAATTAAGGTCATGTCCAAAATGGCACGATATTATGTCCAGGTTAATCAGTATGAAAAAGTCGCCGATATGGTGAATTGTATACTCATAGACATCATGGACGGTATGGGTGCAAGCTTCGATACGAAGTTGCGTGAATGCACCTCAAAGAATATGACGAAAATTGTCAGTCATCTTTTACCCAATTCTTCAAACTATGCGTCCCAATTGACTTGGTTTATGGTGGACCAATTGGATATCCCAAACCTCTCGGCACATCCAAAATTTTACCAACAACTAACAGTTAATTCTTCCAATTTTAGGGTGGATAAATACCATACGACCTTATTATTTTTAGGATTCTCCACTTTAAGAAGATGTCTTCCACTCGAATTTGCGCCAATCATTATATCTATCGTGAACCAAACTCTTTTCATTTCTGAAAACACCTTTGAGTATGTCAAAGGATCCCAGGTCAGAGATGCATCTTGCTTTTGCTTGTGGGCTTTTTTCAAAAGACTTCATGTCGAAAGCTATAGTGCGATTTCTTATGATAATTTCGACATGATAGTGAATGTGTTCACCGATATCATCAAAGTAATTATTTTCGATGATGACTTTACCATTCGTCGATGCGGAATCGCTGTTTTGCAGGAATTTGTGGGCCGTTTCGGCGACATCTTCTTTCTTAAATTATTACTGATTAGTGATCTTGATGTGGTTGCTGAATTTTCGATAAAATTTATCGAAAAGTTTTCAGCAGGAGCTGTGTCTAGCCTTCATGACTCCCACTTGCTCATCTATGATCTTCATAGTTTGGGATTTCAGCCTCAAATTTTTTTGGATTTACTTCTCTCACAAGTTGTTTGCGACAAGCGCCCTTTTGAGACTCGAAAACTTGGAGCCACTTACTTGGCTGGACTTTTGAGTAAGACATCCCCAAAAACGATAGTGCCAATCTCCAAATTAAAGCAACTATCCGCACGAGAAGTTGCTGATTATTTGTTGCGGGCTCTTCTGCAAGGCAATTACGAATGTCTTTATGCGCTAGCAGAATTCCTACTTCAAGATCTATTGGCGCCTGATGTCATTGAGTTGTTACTACACAATGAGGGTCTTTATGTATTTGATCATAATCGCCACTCACCTGAAAGAGCCGAGAGCATGTTACATTGGATCAATTCACTACTTGAGAAGCGATATACTCACGTGGATATGTACCTTAGTTTTGTAATACCAGTTTCATCTGCACGGGAAAGCAGGGGATTGAAGTCAGGTATAAGGAAGTATTTTGGGATTCTCAGCAACTTTGAGGATTATGAGTTACAAAATACTGAATTTCAGCAAATTTGTGGGTTGATATCTCGAGGAAACAATATCTTGGCTGATGGCATCACCCGGTACTTGTTCAACAACGACCAAGTTAATATAATTTTGCAGTTGATGACCGACTTCAAAATTGCACCAGAGACGCGGTCGTTGTTGATTTCAGGAGCAGACAGCATGATAGCGGAAGGATTCTATTCACAAGTTATTGAAGCTGTTTTAGTCAATATGGATGACTACACCGTCACCGAGCAGGGCGATGTTGGACTGAAGCTGCGCATTGCTTGTATATCTTTGCTCACAGATAATTTAGAATTCGCTCGTCAATTTCCTTTGGAGCTCAAAGGAAAGCTTATAAGGCTTGCAGGAGAATCCATGGACAAGCTTAGGGGTGACTCGTTTCAGCTAATATGTCAATTGGAAGGGATCATGGAATACCGGGAGAACTATTTGTCCTACACAAGCGACTATCACTTATATTTCAAGGATTTGTTCGATTTTTATGAGAAGTATGCCACCGACAAAGAAAACTTTTGGAGAGGAATCGTGCACTCTGCTGGTGCGCTGACAGGGTCCAATTCGCTAATCAATAACTCTGTTCGAGAAATTTTTAACTCACTTTACTCTTCAGGTGAAACTAGCACCAATGAGATTATCAAGAGCTTATTCCGATTTTTAAAACCATACCCGAAAGCAAAGAATACGTCCGAAGCCGCACGATATCAAAAGACAGTGGATTGTACTCTAAACTTACTTGGAAAAATATTTGACGCTGAAGTAAAATTACCAAAAGATACCAACTATGAAACGTTGTATATCCGGGTGTTTAATTTGCATTTAACGGGTGTCAATCTAAAACGAATGCGAATGATACTCAAGATATTTCAGCACATGTCTTGTCGGCTCGGGATTTCTTCTGACATCCAACAAAAGTGCCGGCGCCGACTCTGTTGGTTAGCTTGCCGACATAAAAGTGAGGCGGTACGGAACCTAGCTGCCAAGAACTTGTTTGAGATTGTGAATGACATCTGCCCAAACCATAAGATTGTCGAAAGAATTGATACCACTGACTGGTTCGGTGAAAGCGATAACACAAAACTACAATTGGAAAACACCATCGCATTCCTATAGAAAATTTAACTTATCGTATCACATTGCTTATAAAAGTATTTACCGGGTTCCTTGCTTACAAACCAACCATAAGATTGTCGCCCTCAGCGTGCAAAGTTCCTTCATTGAGGTAAGTCACATAGCTCCACCGTCTTTTCTGCGGACCACTCTGGCTCTTGCCCCCGCCAGGCATGGCCACATTGTCAAACGGGTTGAGAGCTGATGGAGTGTTTGTGAAACTAGCGTCACCAGGTGACTTCAATTGGTCGAGGAACTTAGAGAAGGATGGCATATCGAGGTTGTGAATATACGGTCAAAAACAATTGAGCAGATAAAGAAAAGTAGACAAAAAGGGGAGTATGTTTCAGGGTGAGTCGAAATAATAGGCGGACTAGGGTATCTTTTATAGCCTTGTGGGCGGAGCGGAGGCGCCACAAATTGCAGCAAGCAGGGCCGCCAGCCTGCACCCACCGATAATGTGATCTGTTATCAGTCACCAATGTGCACACCTTTAGATACACGTCTAAAGGGGCCTTTGGACTTCGGGTCCCATCAACAGTTCCGAAACTTCTTTTTTTGCTGCGTTGGGGAAGAGGAATGCGGCCTGGGTCAAGTTGCGAAGTTTCGGCCCGATACGGCCCAAATTGGCGGAATTGAGTGTGTGCTAGTTTCCGGCGTTTGAGAGGCGTAGGGCTGTGCAAGAGAATGCGGAGAAAACATATGCAGTCGGCGAGCTTGACATGTGGAAAAAATAAATGATTTCGCCCAGGATCGAACTGGGGACGTTCTGCGTGTTAAGCAGATGCCATGACCAACTAGACCACGAAACCACCTACAAGAAAAATAGGTCATTGCATTATCCAGTCTGCTCTATCATGATAGGGCCAAAAAAACCCTGTGGTCAGACAATGTGCGTGGCAAAACATCCTTACTTGCTGCTTTTCAAGGCAAGCTTCGACAAAGTTCCAAAAAGAAGTTTACGGAATTTGCACTTGCGTGGTGGTACTGTCACCCGACAGCAAAACCCCAAAGACATTGTAAAAGGACGAAATGAGAAATTTGTTCGACTGCGACCAAGGGTTCACGTATAGTGACAAGACGACCCGACGATTAGGAAGGAAGCGGATCGTGGCCGTAAATGAGTGGAAGGAACCCCACCGTCTCCTTCGCACCCGACTGCAGTACTAGTTGCCACCACTTCTTCTTTGCCATCACCATGCCGATTTTTCTCGGAGTTTCGGCCAAAGTCGCAATCACTACAGGCGCGTTGATCGGTGGCGTCGTAGCCGTCCTTGCCAACCAAGAACGAGTTTTGGAGATCACAGCTCGGGTGCTCCAAAAGGGAGCGGATGCACTAAATAAAAGGGCCGCGGAGAAGCGGCTTGGAGTTTACGCCCACAAAGAGACTCATGACGAAAGCGGTGCATTCTACGAGCAAGATGAGCACGCCGCTGGCGATGACCTCCACAGCGACGTAACCACCCCCAGCGGGACTGACGTGGAGCTTTCCGATTCCGAGTTGGAGCTATCCGATTCCGAGGCGGAGCCTTTCGATACTGAGGTGGAGTTTTCTGATGCGGAAGACACCAGCGGGGTCCGCATCGCCCGAAACAGCAGTGGGACGCGGCACAGAGGGCAGAATGAGCTTATTGCGGACGAGGTGGACTAACACCACCCCCACAAAACTACATGCACACCAGGGGCATATATGAAGCCATGATCTGGGCGCCTGAGGATCAGCGGCGCTGTTTGCTCGGGGCGACCAGTGGCTCCATAATTGCGGTGGAGCTATTTGTGGCGGCCGGCTCTGCACCATAAAAAAGCGCCACGGGACAGTGCAGTAATGAAAAATCGACAATTCTGGGGTAGCCGGAACCAGTAGCGGCGCAGCACACAGGAGTGTGGGGCGGAACAATCGGGCGGAACAATTGGCCGATGCGCGAAAGGCCATCGGCGCCCGCGCAGCCGCATGGGCCCACCCAGTAGGCTAATGTGGAGGCGCGCCTGAGCGCGGGCTGATGACCGGAGAGACCCGGTGGAGGACCAATGCACATGGCGTCCCAGCAGCGAACACCCATTAATCCTGGGCAGAGCCCCACGCCCCTGGTGCACCAGACCCCTGGCGAGAGAAGAAAGTGGTTGGCCGGGGACAAACGAGAGCCTACCCGGCGCATGCGCATGATTTCCGCCTCCGGACGGGCGGTTTTGCGGGAAAACGTTTCGGGCGCGGATGGCGCGGGGCGCGAGTTACCCCACGATCGGTATAAAAGGAGCGCGCTGCCCGGGGCTTGGGCGCATCGCCCACTCCACACCATGTCTAACCCTTCCTTGGTTTTAAACAAAATCGACGACATTTCTTTCGAGAGCCTCGCCCTGCCCGAGATTTCCCACCCCCACGACGTGCTCGTGGAGGTGAAGAAGACCGGTATCTGCGGCTCCGACATCCACTACTACGCCCACGGCAAGATCGGCGACTTCGTGTTGACCAAGCCCATGGTGTTGGGCCACGAGTCCGCCGGCATTGTGTCTGCGGTCGGCCCGGCCGTGACCTCGCTCAAGGTGGGCGACAAGGTTGCAATTGAGCCCGGCGTGCCCTCGCGCTTGAGCGACGAGTACAAGAGCGGCCACTACAACTTGTGCCCCCACATGTGTTTTGCCGCAACGCCCAACTCCAACCCAGACGAGCCCAACCCCCCTGGAACCTTGTGCAAGTACTTCAAGTCGCCCGAGGACTTCTTGGTCAAGTTGCCCGACCACGTGTCCTTGGAATTGGGAGCCATGGTCGAGCCTTTGACCGTCGGCGTGCATGCTTCTCGCTTGGGCAAGGTCACCTTTGGCGACCACGTGGCCGTGTTTGGCGCCGGCCCGGTCGGTTTGCTCGCGGCAGCGGTGGCCAGAAAGTTTGGTGCAGCCTCCGTCACCGTGGTGGACGTGTTCGACAACAAGTTGGACATGGCTCGCGACATTGGTGCCGCCACCCACACCTTCAACTCCAGAAGCGGAACGCCGTTCGCCGAGGCTTTGCCTGCGGGCGTGCGTCCCAACGTGGTGTTGGAGTGTACCGGCGCCGAGCCTTGCATCCAACAAGGTGTGCTCGCATTGAGTGCCGGTGGTCGCTTCGTTCAGGTGGGCAACGCTGGCAGTTACGTCAAGTTCCCAATCACCGAGTTTGCCACTAAGGAATTGAACATGTCCGGCTCCTTCCGTTACGGCTATGGTGACTATAAGTTGGCGGTGGCCATCTTGGACGAAAACTACAAGAACGGCAAGGAAAGAGCTCTCATTGATTTTGAGGCTTTGATCACTCACCGCTTCTCTTTCAAAGATGCTATTAAGGCCTACGATCTCGTGCGCTCTGGAAGCGGTGCCGTCAAGTGCATTATCGATGGCCCGGAGTAGTCGTTCCGTCGGTCATTAGCCAATTGCGATTAAAATTTTTGATGTGCGCTTCATTATACATTTAATAAATATCTTACGGGTGATTGCTCACCGTAAAGTCCCCTCCGGCACTGCGTGTTGCCACGTGGCAGCATACGCTCGATTTCCTCGCTTGATATTCATGAGCTCGTTGGCGACCGCCTCATTGTGATTTTCTTCCGTCTTTCCGTGCATGACGAATTCAAGCCCGGGAAACGTCTGGACTTTCCCGATATTACTTCGCGGGAAAAGATCGCCTTGATACGGATGGAAGGACGGAAAGCCGTTCTGTGCTTCGTGAACATCCTTGAGGGCACCATGTTGCTCCTCATTAACTTCGCTTGGCACTGCGTTTTGGTTCTCTACTTTGACTTGCTGTATGTTGGGACCGCTAAACAACTGAGGCTGTCCCAAAGAATTTCTTCTTCGATGCAAATACTTCTCATAAAGATGCGTCGTTTTATACTTGATGTACTTGAGGATTTTCAAGTATTTCAAATCTTCGTCCATGTCTTCGTCGTCCCAGTCAATATCATTCTCGTCTTCCTCACCGTCTGAGTCCACAAATTTGTTCGTCAAGAAATCATCTTTCAACTCATCATTTATAATTTTCTTGAACAAATCGTCCTCCTTCACCTTTCTAACCCGGGTGTTTTTGTTTGTATTTGGCTTGTAATTGATGAATACGTGAATGAATAAGCTAATACTTTTGTTGAGCACCAGGATTGTGTCATTGCTCATGACACCTCCTTTTTTTGCCACTTTCAAAGTGCAGATCAAAAGGTAGAGCATCTGGAGAACAATCGATTTTTTGAAATTAATGATCGTCAACGAAAGTCCATTTAGCATAAGATTGAATGGAGATGTCGGAATTTCCTTGGAAAATTCGGGAGGAGAGGCGCCTGGAGGTGACACCAATTTTCGTCTCTTTGCTGAAAAGTCGTTTATGATAAAACCGTCATTCTCTGCATGAATACCAGATTCAGCAGTGTAAAATGAGGGCATCATTTTCTTTGAATTGGTGAAAAGACTATTATCGAATCCGTCCCCGTGGCTCAACACCGGCTCTTTCACTATTTGAGTCAAGTGTTCAAACATGTGGATAAAGTGGGCCAACGTTTCTCTAGCAATATTAGCTATCTTGACGTAATACCCATGTGTGAGCTCCCGCTCGATGACGAAATTGAGGTAGTTCAGCGATCGGATCAAAAGATAATGCATGTTCAATTGCATGCGAATAAGATGAGCCGCGGTAGAAGCATCAGGAAGTCCAACTTGCGAATACATCTGTTTGCACTCGTCAGAGATACCTTTAAAGCTATTTGAATCTCCATCAAAAGTGATTCTATGATATAGGGTTTTAGAGGATGGATCAGCAGATACCGACAAACCCATAATAGTATGCAAGGGGTCTAAGTCAAGATTTTTTTCTCTTAAAGAATACCTCCAATTAGACAAATTAGTATCAATAGTGAGAAATTGTGTGTAATTGTAATTTAAATTTCCGTCATTTCCATCGCCATCATCATCATTCAAAATCCAGTCGAGATTGTTGGAGTGTGGTCTTCTGTGATTATGCCCCGCTGGGTGCTCATTTCCAGTAGCTTTACCATTTTTCAAGTACTGATAATAATTGGGTGAGAAGGATGAGGGGATAATTATATTCAAAAGATTGAGAAACTCCACACTTGGTTTAAGAAGCGTTTGGAAAAGAGTATCTAATTCGGAACCCGTACTAGTATCGAGTAGACTGCTTAATTTTTCTGGTGTTAATTTGAAATATTGGTCGATGGTAACGGGATTGATTACTGTCGTGTTGATGGAGGGTTTGAAACCGAATTTGAGATTGAAACACTTAAGAAGTACCTTAAAGCTCCAGAAAATCTTCACGCGGTCTCTGCGTTGCTGCAAAGGTAAGCTCAAGTCATTAAAGAACAAGCTATTGGAGTTAAGATTGATTCCCAAAATGCCGATGAAAGAGTTGATCATAGCTGACAATGCCAAACACTTTTCCTTATTATTTGTGAGAAGCGAGTAGTAGAACAAAAGCAAATAAATCTGTAGTTGAGTAACAGAGCAATGGAAGGCATTGAAGTAGGGGAGGAAATCATACAAAGACCCGACGATGGACTCGTTCTTACCGTGGTCCATTCGAAACAGAAATGAATAGTTGGGAAATTTATGGTTCAAGAGTAGGTTTAGGTTGAGCGTGGGATCCGTCATCAGGACCATGGCATATATTTGAATCACCACGCTCAAATGATCATTCACCACGTTGTAATCATTCGTCAAATTGAATCCATTTATTGTGGCATCATCGTAGGTGAACATAAAGGGGTACATGGTATGAAATGCATCATAACGTTCCATGAAGCTAGCGTAATCCAAAATGGGAATGAAAGTGTTGAAGTTTAAAAAGAATTGAACAACTACCACATCCAACTCTTTTTTTGTGCTGAAGATTTTCTTCAAATTATTGATCAACTTGATAAACAAATAATACACGTCTCGGGGAAGCTTCGCGTTGACGATTGAGCCCAAACCTACCGAGCGGTCGTCGATAGTCAATGGATTGTAGATTAGACCTAGGTCCCTATTGTGGCATTCGTTATGACTCGAATATGACTGGTGGTACAAGTAGGAGTCCGGGTCATTAGTTAGGTAATTGTGAGAATTCGTGATCTTGAGAAATGGCAAATTCAAGTTGATGAGCATATGATTGAACTGTGATTCGAAATTCAAATTATCATTGCCGATAATGATGCCATTCTTGTCTAAATTGAAAATCTGATCGATGGGATTGTTAATTGGAATGTTTTTTGAGTTGGCTATAAGAGTAGTAGTGACATTTGTAGGTTGTGGTTTTGTGTTTCCAGACGGGGCTAACTTCAACGGAGGAGCGGAGCTTGCGGGGATGGTCCCGGAATGCGGCGGAAGCGGGGTCTGAGCACATATACCAGACATTTGAGACTTCAACGCCGCGTTTTCTTCCTCCAATTCACTGATGCGTTTCTCCAAATTCACAGTGTAGCCTTTGGGAAAAGCCCGGCGAGAAAGCTTGTCGGAGGTGGTGCAGTCAAAACCGATTGATAGGCATTTGTTGCACGGCGTGGCGCCGTCACATTTGATTTTCTTCATCCGGCATCGGTCACAGGCTTGGGCTACCCTCCAGCCCGATGCCGTGTTGATGATCTTGTGGGACTCTTCGGACATACGAACAAGGTGGGTGACGACGGTCACTTATCAGTATTAGTTGAGACAGAACTGTTTTGAGGTGGAGGTTTCGGGGAGCAAAACAAAAAGCGCCTCAGATGCAGATCGATTGACAGAAAACCCACTCAAGACGAATCAGGTATAAGGTAATAAAACCAGCGCGGGAAATGTGGAGATGGTCGGACACATGGAAATATATAAACGACAATGTACCCCAGAGTGTGCGGCCGCGGACTGCCGGAAAACCGAGTTGTGTGCAGTACGAGTGACTAAACCCCGGATAGAGCCTACTTTCGCCAACACCGCTACCAATGCGGCGGCGCACACACCCCAAAGGCCAAACCAGTACAATATTTTTATTTGCCGTAGACATAAACTATATATAGAGGTGAACAGACCTAGTGGCGGCCTCCGGTTCTTTGGTTTCTCAACTCCTTTTCTTGTCTCTCAACTTCAGCGTCGTAAATGATGAAGTCGTCCAACGCCTTACCACCCGGAACCATGGGCAAGACAGGAACCTTCTTCTCCACCATCACCTCCATCAACACAGGTCGCGTGGCGTCCAAGAACTTCTTGACACCTTCAACCATCTCCTCTTGGGTGCTGACACGGATACCCTCGACGCCCATGGCGTCGGCCAACTTCATGAAGTCAGGGTTGGCCTGGTGAGTGTGAGCATATCTGTGCTCGTAGAAGAGAGACTGCCATTGCGTCACCATACCTTGCTCCTCGTTGTTCAACACACACACCTTGATGGGGGCACCCGCCTGCACGGCAGAGGACAACTCCATGAGGGTCATGTTGAAAGAAGCATCACCGTCAATATCAATCACCATGGCGTCGGGTCTGCCCACCTGCGCACCGATGGCGGCAGGCAAACCAAAACCCATGGTTCCCAAGCCACCGGAAGTGATCCAGCTTCTAGGCTTGGTCCAAGTAAAGTGTTGCGCGGCCCACATCTGATGCTGGCCCACACCAGTGGTGACGATCACGTCTTTGTTGTATTTAGACGACTGCTCGGCAATCTCGCGGATGACGGTTTGAGGCTTGATTTTCAGGCCCGGGGTCTCCTTCATGTAGTCGTAAGGGTACTTCTCCTTCCACTGCTTCACTTGCGCCATCCACTCGGGTCTGGCCTCCACCTTCTTGACCAAGGGAAGGAACGCGGCCAAGTTGCGCGTCACGTCTCCCTCAATGGCCTCAGTCGCGTCCACGACCTTGTTGATGTTCTTGGGCGTGATTTCAAAGTGGATGATACCGCCTCTGCCCTCTTGGGCCGCCAACTTGGCGGCGGGAGCAAACAAGCTCACATTACCGGTAACTCTGTCATCGAATCTGGCACCCAACGCAATGATCAAGTCTGCTCTTTGAATGGCAGTGTTGGCCGCAGCGTTACCGTGCATACCCAAGAAGTCCAAAGACTTCTCGTCTCTCTGGTCAAACGCACCCAAGCCTTGGATGGTGGTGGTGACTGGGATGACCGCCTTGTCGGCCAACTCTTTAAGGAGCTTTGGGCCGTCAGGGTGGTTGAGGATACCAGCACCGGCATAGATGATGGGCTGCTTCGCCTTGTTCAACAACTCGGCCGACCGTTGGATCGCCTCAGTGGTGAAGTGGGTGGTGTATTTTTTCGTGATCTGCGACAAGGCGTTGGAGGGCAAAGTGGCGTTGACAGGAATGGCCTCGCGCAAGATGGACGCGGTCACATCCTTGGGCAAGTCCACCAACACAGGGCCGGGTCTGCCGGTAGTGGCAATCTCGAACGCCTCGTTGATTCTTCTGGGCAACTCAGCCACGTTCTTGACCATCACGTTCCACTTGGTGCACGGTCTGGATATGCCGACCACGTCGGCCTCCTGGAAGGCATCGGTTCCGATGGAGGTGGTAGGCACCTGGCCGGTGAACACCACCAATGGCACACCGTCCATCAACGCATCCTGCATCGGCGTGATGACGTTGGTGGCGCCTGGACCGGAGGTGACAAGCACCACGCCCGGCTTTCCGGTGGCACGGGCATAGCCCTCGGCCATGTGGCCTGCACCCTGCTCGTGCCTTGGCAACACAAACGAGAACTTTTCCGAGTTGTAGATGGCGTCGAAAACCGGCAAAATGGCACCGCCCGCGTAGCCAAACACAGTGTCAACCTTGTGTCTCAACATCATCTCGTGGAAAATCTCGCCTCCGGTCAAGCCAATGAAAGAGTCGTCCATGAGGGTGGCGTTCTTGTACGTAGGAGCCTGCTCTGGCTCCTGGTCGAATGCGGGCGCGGGCTGCGGTCTTCTGGTTTCCGGAGTGGCCATCATGGTGGCTCCGAGGTTCTGTGACTTGGTGATAAATCTGATTTGGGTGGCACACCGGGCGCTCATCCGGGCGGCGGTGCGCGTGGCGGAGGTTCTCATACACGCAAGCATGACGAGAGCTGGATACGACTTTTTGGTTTTTCCGAAAGAAAAGAGAAGCTTATTTGGCCCTGTTGATATACCGCCTATGAGTCAAGCAAAGAATTTTTCGCGCGTGTACAGGACAAATGGTCTTTTCTTTTATTCCGCTCGTGCGGTTAATCCCAGTCACCTGCGGCAGAGGCGATTGGGCGGGCCGGCACGTGACGAGATCGTGGCAAACGCCTACAGTGGCGTGGATCCCGGGCCTTCGAGCGGATTCAGGCGGATCAGCCTCGGCGTTGTCCCGGTCCCCGGGCTTACCGCCCTTCGCTTCCGCTGTGCTCGAGGAACCAACTAGGTCACCCCACGCCTGTTTCGCGCCGCTGACACTGTGTGCCGTACAAACCGGCGACACCCGCGCCGGCCGCACTAGTTTCTTACAGGTGAATTGTGCCTTTATGAATTATGCCATACCGTTTAATCTTGTTTTTCTGCAATGCTGTGGGCCGTGGTTCCGTTGGAGGAGGACGCCGCCTGGTACACCAGGGCCTCCGGAAGGATGCTGGGCGCGGCGCTCCGCACCACCGCCGGGGTTTCCGCCGGAGTCACCAGGGGCATACCCCAGTCCAAAAAGTCGCGCCGCACCTCGACGTAGTCGTAGGCGAACTCACCAATCTGGTCCTCGTCCACCCCCATTTCTTCGGCGTTGTAGTCCACGCGCAACTGCAAGCCGGGAATCTTGTCAATGACAAAGCACAACAACGCGGTCACTCCCGCGGAGTAGGCAATCGTGGCTAGAATGTACACGAGCTGGATGTAGAGTTGCTTCCAGTTGTGGTCGAGCCAGCCGCCCGCGTGGTCGGTGACATTGTCGTAGCCGATGACCGTCGACAGCCCGAAAAGAGCGTTGAACAACAACCCCACCATGCCTGCGACGCCGTGCTCGGCCAACACATCGAGCGAGTCGTCCACGTGGCACAAGTACTTCAACTTGGTCAGGAAGTTACACACCAACCCGGCGACAACACCCAAGATCACCGACGCCCAGAGGGGGATCACTCCCGAAGACGGCGTGGCCGCGACAAGACCCGAGATGCACCCGGAACACACCGCCACCATCGACCACTTCTTTTCCAAGCGGAAGTCCAAGAGACACCACGAAAGCGCACCAAAGGCACCGGCCAAATGGGTGTTGAGCATCGCGTACGGAACCTTGACCGATGCGTTACCACAGGAAAAGCCGTTGAAGAACAACCACCCCAAGTACAACAAACTGGTGCCCAAAAAGATGGTGCTGATGTTGTGGGGCCGGTAGTTGATCATCAAGTTCTGGTGGCGGCGGCCCAAGAAGGCCGAGTACACGAAAGCTGAGACTCCGGACAATATCTCCACCGGGCCGCCCCCAGCGTAGTCCAACACACCCCCACGCCACAGGGAGGCCCATCCGCCGCCCCAGATCCAGTACACCACAGGACAGTACACCACGGTAGCCCACCAGAACATGAATACGCATGAGGGCAAGAAGCGGCCGCGCTCGGCCACACACGCGCCGGCAAGAATGGCCAAAGTTACCAACAAGAATTGCATTTGGAAGATGGCGAACGCAATTTCAGGGTACGCGTGGTTGGCGCCGGTGTCTACCACCATATGCTGGAACCCGAACGCACGCAAGTTGCCGATGAAGTTATTGTTGGACGGGGAAAAGGCCAAGGAGTAGCCCCAGAAGTACCACTGGAATATACCAATGAACGAAGAAACGATACAGATCCATATCATGGAGAGGGCAGACTTTCTTCTCAGAAGCCCGGAATAAAGAAATGCGAGACCAGGAACCATGATCCATATGAGGGAGGATGCAATAGTGAAAACAAGCACGTAGCTCTCGTTATACTCTTCATTTTCGGTGAAGAGCGCTCGCTTGGACGGAATCATGAGGAATGGCGAGACAGCTGGTCCGAAATCGATGCTGGACCTCCAGTGATGTGAAAGGAGTAATGTCTTATATGCTTTGTCGTACGAGCGCACGAACGTTGTTGGACAGGGTAGGATCCGGATGAGTGCAGTCAGAGGATGAGCACTAGCAACTGAAGGGAAAAAAAACGCCGATAAGTCGGATGCACCGATGTTCAAATGCGGGCGAACAAGCTATAGAATAATTGTGCAAAGCGCGAGTAGAAACGCCAGATGGTTGTGGTTGAAGAAAAAGAACGGCGTGCCTCCGAAAATTCCTGCTCAAAGCTGACTGATAATGATGGGAGCGTTTGCATATATAGCGGCACCAATGCTATTCTCGCAGCGTAGAACACATGCAGCTACACAGCGCAAAGAAACGGCGCTGGTATGCAGGTCCGCCCCCATGCTAATTGGTAGAGATTAATGCGTTCGGCGTATGTGCGCCTTCACTCCAAGCCATTTTTGGCACGCTCCACAGGGCGCACGTTGCGAAAAGACGGCATAAAAGCCATGTGCCGCTCCAATCACACTGGCGCCCTTTCAAACTGAGTACCAGGTTGGGAGACGGTTTGCGTAATGGCGAAACCCACTTTTCGCGAGTACTTTCTATCTACGGTGTCGGCCTCAGTGAGTCCAGCTGGCGGAGGCTAATGGTTGACAAACCTTGGCGGAGACGTGACTACGACGGGTCTATGTGCACCACCGTGGGACCTATTGATTTGAGTGTGTACCTGCATCGGCGACTGATAGCGCGCAGACATCTCTCATTGGCTGTGGCAGTGTTCTTTGCAGGGCATTTTGCCAAGACGAAGGAGGCACATGGGAAATAGCCCAGGACGAGTCGCTTGCGCCACGATCTGATAATTGCGACTTTCCGCATCAGGTGGGCCGTGGTTTCTGCAGGCGATTATGGCTGGGGAGTCTGGGGAAATACAAATTACTCAGAGATCGCTGATACTCGGGAATTCGAGGCAAATGGGAACCTTTATTTGTTCTGCAAATGCGACTTAGTCTTTTGCATTATTCTGTCACCGGTGTATTTACCTGTCATGCATACACCTGTCATCCAGTGTACTAACCTGTCTTCCAGCATACTAACCTGTCACCCAGTGTATATTACCACGTCACCAGAATATTATCTTGTCACCCCGTTTAGTACCTAGTCACCCAGTATATTATCATGTCACCCCGTGTAATACCATGTCATACGGTGTGACATTCCGTCTTCAGCGTATTGCATCTTGTGTAATACACCGTCGCTCATGGAGACATTGCATCTCTCCAAGGCACTACCTTGTCACCTTGTGGCCTTCATCGTCACCGCGACTTTCCCATTTCTCCACGAAGTGAAACGTCTCGAAGCACACCTCCACCATAATAAGAATTATAATGATCCATTCAAGGCGCGTGCTCTTCTTTTCGTTGAGCACCCCGAGAAGCGCCCGCTGCTCCTCTGTCATATAGTCCAACTTGCGGTTCATGATGGTGATGCGCAGCAGGATATCAAGGCGACGACTGACAGAGTCGTAGATCTTCTCCAACGTTGGCTCCGACCAGTAGAGGTCCGGAGTCTCAATGAGCTCTGAGTAGAGATTGAGCTTTCCTCGTATCAAGAAAAGTCTTCCCGTCAACCGCACAATGTCCTCCTCTTTGGTCTCAAGCCGCAACCCCTTCAGAAGTGCCACGGAATTTTCCCGTGTGAGTGCAATGTGTTTCTCTAAACTCTCCTCCAAGATCAGCAACCGTGTTGAGCGCGAAAGCCCAATCGCAAACGCCGCCATCTCCAAAAGCCGCTGCTCCGGCTGCTGTTTTGCTTGCAACACAAACACATCCCCTTGCATGAAGGATGGCTTGTTCTCGCCGGACTCGCCCATCCCAATGTTAATAAAATCCATCTCTTCGCTTTCAGGCTCATAACGCTCACACACGGCCCCCATGATCGTAGGCACGTACGCCTTCATCATTTGAGTCTCACTCATTCCCCAACCGACCAAGGTTCCGTTAGCCAAAATCATCACGTCCAGACCCTTTTCACCCCCTACGCGCCACCCAAGCACTTCGTCGGCAATCAATACCCGGTGGTGGAGGCCGTTCAGCGCTAATATGGATGCGGCTTTGTCCAAATCAATGGATTCGCCCACAGTAATGGACGTCACAGGTAGCAAGTAGCGCGGAAGATCTTCCGGACTCACTGGCAGGTGGTTGTACTGCTCAAGTAACAGTAGGATTATGGATTCAGTCGCAGTTACATCATTCTGGTTGAGTCTGCGGAGACTATTAAAGTTGTGACTCACGGGCTTTTTCTTGGGTTTCAGCAGTATTTGGTTCCGAAAAGGGCGTGCTATAATCGAATTAAACCTTACCAAACGACCTGCGGCCACTCTTCCCGGTAAGCGCCATAAATTCATCAGTGGAAGTGAAGCAGAGAATGAGTATAGATGGTGCTTGTGCAGTACCGCCCTGTGGGCTATGGTGGAGAGACCGAGAGAAATTCTTTACTCCTGTAAATGGACATCTAATTACACGCGCGCCAATGGACTGCGCCCGCTTCTATTAATACAACTTGAGCGAGAAAGAATTCATGGGCGATAGATTTGCTCGTCCGACACCGTTTCTTAATTTAAACATGTTTACTGCATTCTGACATAAAGGAATCTATATGTATTCAAAAAATAGTGAAAGCGAATGTTACTGCAGATTCTACACGATTTTAGTCGGCCAGCACAACCCTAACATCACCATAATTTGAGCCTCATGGAACGTTAAAGGGTAGTATTAGTAATCTGATTAGTCAACATCGGAATGTACTGAGGTGAAATATAATATTGTGTGCGGCGACGGTGTTCTATTATTGGCGACTTAAAGTGTTAATTTAGCAAAGAAAGTCATGAGTGTTTACTATTATTCCGCATTAGGAAAGGTGATGGAGAAGAGCAGGCTCGGAGCTTCACATTAGACAGGTTTAGGCTTGAGGCACAAGTAGGGTATCATTCTTACCGAAACCAAACTCAATGCTTGAAAACGCGATACATTCATATTCTCTGGTAAAGGATTGCAATGCAGCCTGTCTATACTAGGCGAAACTCGACGTTTCCCGCGTTCGTACCTGCGGGCATTCCAGACTCCGGGAAGTGCGACATCCTGATTGCGCGGGTGCGTCGAAATCGAACGTGTTGGTGTTTGGGTGAGGCACCCCAACCAAATCCGTATATAATCAATACAAACTCTTAGCGGCCTTCAGTAGCACCAAATTTCAAGAAAACGCTCTCGCTCTCCGCCAGGTGTGCTGATACGTCAAATTTTGATTTTGCCCTTCCTTTTGTCTGTTTGAGGTAACCGAGATCCTAAGCATACCGACGGGTTTTCTGTCTCTGAACTTTTTTTGATCTTTTTTCCTGCGCCATATAAATATTTTCCCTCCTCCGCCAGGTTTCCTACTCCATCAATCTTTTTCAAACAATGTGGTATGTTTCTCAATCGGCAACCGTTTGGCTTGAATTACTAACATCCTAGCGGAATTTTTGGTTACGTCAACTTCTTGGTCGATCGGACCAGAGGTGAAATCATCGATAACCTTCTTGAAGGTCTCCTGAGATTGGAATACAGAGGATACGACTCGGCTGGCATTGCCATCGATGGCCAAGAAAAGGGCGAAAACTACATTCTTAAAAGCCCCGGTAAGGTCAAGGCCTTGGAGTCTATGATCACCAAGAAGCACCTCGACCGTAATCAGGTGTTTGACAATCATGTGGGAATTGCTCACACCAGATGGGCTACTCACGGTCAACCAGAATACCTGAACTGTCACCCTCACAGATCCGACCCCAACGGCGAGTTTCTCGTAGTTCACAATGGTATCATCACCAACTACAGAGAATTGAAGACGTTGTTGTTGGCCAAGGGCTTCTCGTTCGAGTCCGAAACTGATACGGAAGTAATTGCCAAGTTGTTCAAGCACATGTACGACACGAACATCAAGTCCGGCAACTTTGTGGACTTCAACGAGTTGACGAAACAGGTTTTGTACGAGTTGGAAGGCTCTTACGGTTTGTTGGTCAAGTCTTCTCACTTTCCTGGTGAGGTTTGCGGTACCAGAAAGGGTTCGCCATTGTTGGTGGGTGTCAAAACCGAGAGAAAGTTGAAGGTGGATTTCGTCGATATTGAATTCCCTGAGAACCAGGACTTGTACCCAGAAAACCCTCTGGCTGTGGGTGGCCCAGAGTCTAACTTGAGAACCTCTCAGCTGAGAGCGTTCTTTGCCGAGGATGGTATTCCATCGCCAGTGGAGTTTTTCCTTTCTTCCGACCCAGCTTCCGTGATTAAGCATACCAGAAAGGTTTTGTTCTTGGAGGATGACGACATTGCTCACATCTACGACGGCGAGTTGCACATCCACCGTGCCAAGAAGTCTATTGCCGGTGAGTCGACTGTGAGACCTATCCAGACTTTGGAAATGGAGTTGAACGAAATCATGAAGGGACCTTACACCCACTTTATGCAAAAGGAGATTTTCGAGCAACCCGACTCCACTTTCAACACGATGAGAGGTCGTATTGACTTTGAAAACAACACCGTCATGTTGGGTGGCTTGAAGCAATGGTTGCCAACAATTAGAAGATGCAGAAGAATCATCATGATCGCTTGCGGCACTTCCTACCACTCTTGTTTGGCTACCAGATCGACTTTTGAGGAGTTGACTGACATCCCAGTGTCGGTGGAATTGGCATCGGATTTTTTGGACAGAAAGTCGCCAGTGTTCAGAGACGACACGTGTATTTTTGTTTCTCAATCGGGAGAGACTGCGGACTCGATGATGGCCTTGCAATACTGCTTAGACAGAGGTGCCTTGACTGTGGGTGTTGTCAACTCGGTCGGTTCCAGTATGTCTAGACAAACACACTGTGGTGTCCACATCAACGCCGGTCCTGAGATTGGTGTTGCCTCAACCAAGGCCTACACTTCGCAATACATTGCGTTGGTGATGGTTGCGCTTTCTTTGTCCAACGACTCGATCTCCAAAAAGGCTCGTCACGCGGAGATTATTCAAGGCTTGAAGAAGGTGCCCGAGCAAATCAAGCGGGTGTTGAAGTTGGAGGACAAGATAAAGAAGTTGTGCAATGATTTCTTGGACAAGCAAAAGTCCTTGTTGTTGTTGGGCCGTGGCTTCCAGTTCGCCACCGCGTTGGAGGGTGCGTTGAAGATCAAGGAAATCTCATACATGCACTCGGAGGGTGTTTTGGCGGGAGAGTTGAAGCACGGTGTGTTGGCATTGGTGGATGGTGAATTGCCAATCATTGCATTCGCCACCAAGGACTCTTTGTTCCCCAAGGTCATGTCTGCCATCCAGCAAGTCATTGCTAGGGACGGTAGGCCCATTGTCATCTGTAACGAGGGTGACAATGTCTGCGGTGACCAGGCCTACACCACCTTACACGTGCCTTTAACCGTGGACTGCTTGCAAGGTTTGTTGAACGTGATTCCATTGCAATTAATGAGTTACTGGTTGGCAGTCAACAGAGGCATTGACGTGGACTTCCCTCGTAACTTGGCCAAATCTGTCACTGTGGAGTAAATCACGACCTGCAACGACCTACAAGAAAATAGTGGACCCATAGAGACTCGGAGAGTGCCTTTTGTAGTATGGCTGGAGTGTTGATACTTAGTTTAATACTGTATATCCTATTGACACAGATGGAGTAGAACCGTCCTTCGGAAGCCGTGCCCCTTGGTGCATTGTGCCGAGTCCCGTCACACGACACCATGGGTCTACTTGGACCGCTTGAAGTAATCGGACGAGCGGAGCCACGCAGAGCCATAGTCAAACACGCTTTCACCGACGTCCAAGTACTTTTGCGCGTAGCGATTGGCCTGGTCGTTTCCAAGCATATCGAGATCAGGCCTGGAGTGTTAGTAGGGTCATATTTCTTGCTGATTTCCGATATTGTCGGTGGGAGACAGCTGCGCGTTTTCGCAGGCGCCAATACTCAAGTAATTGGTGCGAATCGGCGCATCTGGCACCAAATTCCTCGTTCCGGGCGTGGCTCCATGGTTTACACAATGGTCCATACATACGTCAACCCGGTATTGCGGCGCACGCCAGCCAAAAAAGCGGAGACGAGCACGAGATCAAATCCGTAATGAATAGCTTTGGATATGGCACCCTAGGTGTTAGCACAAGCTGAAGGAAAGAGGCAAATGTTAGAGGCGTACCATTTTGTTCTTTTTGAATATCGTGGTTTTGACCGGGGATGTAAGCACTATTATATCGCCTCACACGCTGCCCGCCATGCAGATCGCCTCCGGTCCTGCACACAAGAGTGGCCCCTTGAAACGTTTGGTGTTTGTTCTGTACTTTCGTGTGAGGGTGTTTCTCGTTTTCTTACTATCCACATGTTCGTCGTGTTGAGGATACGTGAAGTCACCACGTGCATTGGGGACACTAAAGGCCCCTCGGTTGGCCTTATGCTGTATACCCCATAAGGCACTTACGGCGAAACTTCGATCGTTACACCTTTTGGCCTTTGACTCAGTGCTTTGGCTTAAGCGGCAATCTCATCAATCATCCTGGCACGTTAACTTGGGCGAACAACTCATCGAATGGGGACTCGCCTCCTCGCGCAACCAAAGGTGAACACGAAAATTATGAACTGATACCTTGAACACATTTTACTATTTGCTGCTCCGGATTGCCTTCGGTGTACTACGCCGGGGGTTGTTCTACGCTGGATCGCGGCACCATCACTTTGTCCTTATCGGCCCCTCTTGTGTGGCCCGCAATAGTGATATCCGTTTGCCTCAGTGGCTGATGGTGATATCAGCCAAACCCTGACTTGGTTCACGCTTCTGGTTATTTCGTCTATTAGTTGTGACAGCCTGGGCTGTCTATGTTTGCAGACGTTGGATTCTGGCAAATGGCTCCCGTAACTCCTGGGGTTTTCTCCTGCGTTTAGTAAACCTTCCCTTCTCTCTCGACTCTTTTTGATTCGCCTTCTTTTTTTGCCCACCCCAACTCTGTTGCAAAAGGCTCCCGGCGCTATTTCCCCACTCAACCAGCACTGATGCTCCCTTTAAACACTAAAGGAGTTCGGCTGGCAGTTGTGCCGGGTAACGGTCTTGTGACCCGCGAGACTGTGCTGAAAGGTGGTTCCGGCTCAGTCCTGCAGATAGCCCAGGCGCCAACTCTAACAGGAAAATTCACCCACTGTACGTGCCATCCCCCGCCACTGTCAAACGGAATATCCCTCCCGTATACTGGCCTTTCAATATCCTTGCTAGCGCCAAGATCTCGCTAAAAGCATATTATGTCGGACAGATATAGACCGCCTACGGGCCCAAAAGGTCCCAGGGGAGGAATCCCCTCTGGCCCCAAGGGAAATCTGAACCCTAACCCCAAACAGCAGTATTACAATGGACAACCTCCAAAAAGATATAAAGAGAGAGATAACTACCGCCCCAACTTTGGAGAGCATTCGCATCTGGGATCTTACGATGCGACTTCCACGGACAGGCCCTCGGGGCCCTCGGGATACAGAGAAAGCCCCGGCCAAAAAAGATCGTACCCTGAAGACTCCACTTACAGTGATGACACGCAGCTGAAACGGCGGGACTACCGCAATGATGAAAGAGAGTGGGACTCAAGAACGTCCAGGGACTCTCGAAGCTCGAGGGATACCCGCGAGTGGGATTCTCGTGCTCCCAGAGACACCCGTAAATGGAACTCCACAGACTCCCGTGCTCCTTCAGGGGGGTGGAAGAAGGATCCGAGAACTGCGAGAGACCCGCGTGACCGAGAGTATCCGGCCCTGCGAGACGTGGAGTACAAGAAGCCCTTCCGTGAATTCAACAGTCTGCGCTCCAACAGAGATGAAACCCGCGCGCTCCCGCCACAGAAAGAAGTGGCTGCGGAAGTTGTCCGTAAGGGTCCGGCTCCACGCCCTATCAACCCGCATGACCCTAGATCAAGAGAACGCCGGAAGCCGCCTCCTCCTCCAAAAGTGCAACCAAAGCTCCGTCCGTCTCAAATTTACCTGGTGTTCAGTCGCAGATCTTCAGAGTTGTATCAAAGAGTTCAACAGGTTGGCGAGGGCACATATGGCAAAGTCTACAAGGCTAAGAATACTCTCACGGGTGAATTCGTGGCGCTTAAGAAGTTGAGATTAGAGAGTGAGCGTGAGGGTTTCCCCATTACTGCCATCAGGGAAATTAAATTATTGCAAAGTTTCGATCACCCCAATATTGTTGGATTACTAGAAATGATGGTTGAGAGTAACCAAATCTTTATGGTATTTGATTACTTGGATCATGATCTCACCGGACTATTGACTCATCCTGACTTGGTTCTTACTGAGGGTCACAGAAAAATGATTTTCAAGCAACTCATGGAAGGTTTGAATTACCTTCACAAAAGAAGAGTTATTCATAGAGATATCAAGGGTTCAAATATTCTCTTGGATGCAACAGGTACTCTCAAAATTGCAGACTTCGGTTTAGCCCGCACAATGAAGGTCTTGGCTCGCGGAGAAAGTCCTGATTATACTAACAGAGTGATTACCATTTGGTACCGCCCTCCTGAGTTGTTGTTAGGATCCACCGATTATGGTCGCGAAGTCGACATTTGGGGTGTCGGATGTCTTTTGATGGAACTCTATACAAGAACAGCTACCTTTCAGGGTACTGAGGAAATTTCACAATTGTCCAAAATTTTTGATATAATGGGTACGCCCACTATGGAAAGCTGGCCGAATATTGAAAACTTGCCTTGGTTTGAAATGTTGAAGCCTCGCGTCAACAAGGCCCTGTCGTTTGAAAAAGAATTCAAGTCGGTCATGACCAACGACAGCTTTGATCTCGCCCAAAAATTGCTTGAACTTGTTCCTTCGAGAAGGTTGACCGCCCAGGAGGCCCTTGATCACCCATATTTCCACAATGAACCCAAGCCAGAACGGTTGTCATTTATGGAATCACTCGAGGGCGAATGGCACGAATTCGAGACCAAGAAGAGAAGAAGAGAAGAGAGAAAGCGTTTGCAACTTTTGAAGAATGCAAAGGGCAAAGAAGCCACTGTACCTCCCACTCAACCTAGAGCTCCTAATCCCTTGGATGTCCCTGATACGGTCAATAGATCAACTGGAACTACCCCATTTGACGGAAGCAAAAGTATCGGTGACTATCCAATGACCGATCCGTCTGCATACGATTATGAGTCAGCAGGGTTAAAAAGAACAGAAACTCAAATTTCAGAAAATTTTACAGATTCTAAAGAGAGCACAGGCGCTGAGAGCACCGTCAATGACGTAAAGATCGATTCAGGCAAAGAACTCATGGAGGGCGGGAAATCCGAGCCAAAAGTTGAGGAAGCCAAAGCGAACAAGGCGGATAACAAGATTGACGATGTAAAGAGTCAAGGTTTTGAAAACAAAACCGAAAAGGAATTGGAGAAGGAGGATCTCAATCCTGAGCAAGAAGCATTCAGAGCGGCTGATGAGAACGGGAGCGGCGATAAGAACCAAGCAAAATAGTTAAAGGCGAAGGTAATTGGCGCTTTCAGTCCAAGCTATAAAGGAGAGCGACATGCCGGAAAGAAGCCGCATGTAAAATCTTCTACTGTCAATTGGTACGAAGTGACAGATCAGGCCCCTCAATTAGCAGGCTAGTTCAAATGCGCCTTTTGTGGATGGCTGGATTTCAGCAACACCATAATTGTAAATTAGTAAAAATCATATTTGAGAGGCTACGTAGGTTGCTCAGAATTTTGGACTTGATAATTATTAAAGTGCATGAACCTTATCACCGGACAAACAAACACCCGTGCACCAAGGGCTCGCGGTATTTTTTTTTTTCATCTTGCTCCACATGTCAATCGTAAATTTTGATACTACAAGGATATCACGCAGTGTTGCGAACACAAACTGCGCCTCCCGTTTGCGTCTTCTATTCCCGTTTCTTTTCATCTGGATCCAACTGCGCCCATACCAGTCGCACTGAATCACAATCCCCTGATTATTATCCCTAATCCCAAACACTCCCTGATTACCGCCCGTAAACAATGGGTTCCTGTGGTTCAAAAGAGACACAACCGCGAACTGAAGTGCCACAATCTCATCTGACTAAAAGAGAGCAGCAAAAAAAGCAATTGAGTAGCTCGCCTGGCTCGAATAATTCTGAGTCCAATGCTACTGAGATAGAAAAGAAGCTGCCCGCTGCGCAACCAACCTCAACCGCGGCCGGCAATGTCCCATCCGGCGAGTTGGTTCCCACCTCGGATAAAGAATCGAAAGTTCTTTTGCTTGGCTCTGGCGAAAGTGGAAAGTCTACCATTGTCAAACAAATGAAGATTTTGCACAAGAATGGCTTTTCCGACACCGAGGCGTATGAGTACAAACCTTTTGTTTACAAGAATGTGTTGGAGTGCATCAAAAACATTATAAATGCTATTTTCGAATTGCAGCCTGGCTTGGTCGCCCCCGAGGGTGCTGAGGTGGCGTCAGAAGGTAACGTTGGTATTCTTAGCTACCAGGAGTTGCAAGATATCATGGAATACGATCTCAGCGTAAGCACCGAAGAAGTCTTCAGCAGCGAGATCGCTATCTACATCAAACGGGTTTACGAGCATCCGGAGATACTTGAGTTCACAAAAGTGCATCAGGGCCACTTCTATCTTGTGGACTCCACCAATTATTTTTTGAGCAACGTGACTCGAATCACTGCGCCTGGCTATATACCAACACAAGAGGACATCTTGAGGACAAGAAAGAAGACATCTGGTATTTTTGATTTCCGGTTCGAAATGGGTGGGTTGAACATTCACATGTTCGATGTGGGTGGACAACGGTCCGAGCGCAAGAAATGGATCCATTGTTTCGACAATGTGACATTGATCATATTCTGTGTAGCTCTCTCCGAATACGACCAGGTGTTGTTGGAGGAAAATACGCAGAACAGATTGGAAGAATCGTTGACCTTATTCGACTCAGTGGTCAACTCAAGGTGGTTTTCCAGAACATCCGTGGTTTTGTTCCTCAACAAAATCGATGTTTTTGCCAGTAAATTACCGTATTCACCGCTAGAAAATCACTTTCCAGATTACAATGGTGGCGATAACATCAACAAGGCAGTGAAATATATTCTCTGGAGATTTACTCAGGTCAACCGATCGGGGATCAATATTTACCCCCATGTCACCCAGGCAACAGATACTTCCAATATACAGTTGGTTTTCGCCGCGGTTAAAGAGACGATTTTAGAAAACACGTTGCGTGATAGTGGAATCTTGTGATATACAATAAAATAATTCTCCCTCGTATCTATACTTCAGTAAATGTATAGCTATGTTCCAGTAGAGATATTCTGGGGTTTTCCAATTAACCGCACACATGTGATCCTCTCATTAAGACCGCCATGAAATTATATTGACTCTCTACCGTGCCTACTCCATCATCGGTGTGATTATGCATATACCTATTAAGCCCCGTTCTCAGATACGGGTTTGGAACCCGACCCAGGGCTTTTTCTTCTTCTTCTAGAACCCCGGTTGTTACCTCGGCGACGGCGATTCTGTCCCTCCCTACCTTTGAAGCCCTCGTCGTTCTCATTCGTTGCCCCAGGCTGCTGATCAGAGTTGGTCGTCTCTGGGTACTCGGACCTGGTATCGCTGCCACTCGGTTTTTTGGGGGCCCGCTTTCTCACTTCCTCCACATCAGGATCACTCTGAGGCTTGCGATCTCGCGGCCTTTCTTG
Source organism: Clavispora carvajalis (assembly GCA_030581635.1). Classification (NCBI taxonomy): domain Eukaryota; kingdom Fungi; phylum Ascomycota; class Pichiomycetes; order Serinales; family Metschnikowiaceae; genus Clavispora; species Clavispora carvajalis. Next base: position 25,587 of record JAKTTV010000031.1, on the reverse strand, counting down.
TGGCGTCTTGCGCTGTGAGGTTTCGGGGGACTTTTCGCCCGTCTCTTTAGCTGGGCTAGCATGCGTTTGTTCGGCCAACCCATCTGTACGCCTACTTCTTCTCTTTTCCCTGGACAGTCTAGATCTACGAGAACGAGACTGTTGTTTCTCTTGAGTGATCTCGTTGAGATGTTCCTTGAATTGAGGATGATCTTCTGAGCTAAACAGCTTATTGCGCTCCACAATGCCGTGGGACAATTTTTTCTGTTCCTCATCCTTTTTTGTGTTATCCTTGGCCTTCACCTCCCTGCGCTTGCGAACCCTGTCCAGTTTTTCTTTACGCTCTTCACTCGCGGGCTCTTTGGGTGGTGATACATCATCAGCCTCCTGACTTGGCTTCGCCTTCGGACTTGGCTCAGCCGCAGGTGTGCGCGAGCGCTCCAACTCTTGTTGATGGGCAGGCGACGACACTACCGAGGGTGGCTTTTTCAAGATGACTGGCTTTGAAGCTTTAAGTTTGGGCGTACCCGATGCGCTTCTGCTCAGCACAGGTTCCTCCGGCTTTGTGCTGAGAAGGTTTGCCAAGCTGTGCTTCAGATCGTAGATAGAAGGCGGAGGCGGCGGCGACTTCATCCCTGCAGACTTCGCGGGACTGTCGCCCGTTTCACGGCCCTGGCCATCCTGCTTCTGGATGGCTTCTTCGTCCGGCTCCTTGTTACTTGAGTCTTTGGCACTTTTAGTCCTGCGTCCAGCCTTCTTCTGAGGTGTGCCAGCGGTACGGATGGTGGTTTGGTTTACCGTTATTAGGAGCTTGTCCATTTCGTGCAGCCGTGCATCCACGTCTACCGGCTTTGCATTTCCAAAAGGGTTTGGTTTCGGTGCCAGTGGGGCCTTAGCAAGAGTTGGAGTCCCAAGAATGGGAGTATTGTGCCCGTTAGGGGGTGAGGTCGCACGGTGAAGCAATGCAGGTCCCCGATGGGATTCAGGGCGTCCAGTGCCTCGCCCCATGATCTGAGGCCTGGACCTATGGGAAACTGAACCTTTTTCTGCAGACGCTAGCGCCTCTGCATGCAGCTGATTGAACTCCATGGTGTGTTTGAAATCCATGAAGTCGGCCATTTCGATCAACACACGCCGGCCGCCCTGATAGGACAAGTCTTGCCACTTGAGCACGCGATTTTGGTCCGCAAACGAGCTCAATTCCACAAACGCAATTTTTTTGATCAAACCCGTCTCCAATGGGTTTGACGATGGATCCACAACGATCTTGAGCTTGGTAAATTTGGTGAATCTACTGCGGAACAAGTCCTCCACAAACGCGTCATCACTGGACACTGGGATATTGGAGAGTTTGACAATGTAGGGTGGGCCATTATCTAAGAAGGAGCTGCCTCGTGATCCGTAGCCACCACCATAGTCGCCAGAGTAGCCGTGATGAATGCTTTTCTCTATTGGAACCGAGATAGACGCAATGTCGATCTCATCGTCAGCCCAGGAGCCGCCGTATGCTATTTGTTAGTATTTCTTCGAAAACCGTTGAAACGAGGGATACGTACACTCGTCTGAGATAAACTCTTGTAATGACATCTTCTTGGGAGGAGCTGGCGGTTAGTAAGAGCACCCTGGCGTCAACAGGCGATATGGCAAAACGCCAAACAGCAAATAATGCTGCCATTCTTTGAGAAATATCGTTCTGTTAATAGCGATCGCCCAACATACACATGATGAACAAAAAATTGACTTATGGATATGTCGTGAGTGGTGAGGAATCGAGAAATAATCATGTGTCGTGTTTGTGTACAGGACGCCTGGGTATCACAGTGGCCTGTTATCTGCCCCGGACACATACTCCATCACGATTCGAGACACCGGGTCGGTGAAGTTGGTCTACAAGTAGTGCTGTTGATTGTGCTCCCTGCGATTACGGCTAAAATGATATTTATCTGTGCATGTATTCATGAAGGTAACATGTGCTTTGAAACGTAGCTCGAGAGTGCATTCAGAGAGTAACACGTCGACGCTTTATGATTTTTGGGTTCCATCATTGACAACTACAACTCATTGAAATCATCGTACTTGGACCTCCAGTTGGCAAAAAAGCCAGCGAAAAACTTGGTACCCAAGCCAATGTCCTTGGCGCCGATCGTTGCGCGGATCGAGTGCATCGACAATTGCGGGATGCCCAAATCCACGGTGCGAGCACCTGTCTGGGTAGCAGAGTAAGGTCCAATAGTGCCACCAGAGCGCAGGTCATTGCGGATCTGGAAATATTGCAACTCGTCACCGTTGGCCTTGGCCAAAGTCTCCACCAACGCCAATCCAACCGCGTCGGTCGCCATGTGACCGTTGGGGTCAAGCGCGATTACGACACCCTTGTTAGGCACCGGCTTGTGGTGCTCCAAGTACACGTTGGCGAAGTTGGGGTTAACCAAGTGGTTGACGTCCGCAGACAAGAAGATGGAGTTGGCCCACGCGTGCTTGGCCGCTTCCACTGCATCGCTGGATGGGAAAGAGGCAAAGTGGTCTGCCGCGAGCACACGAGACACCACCGTCTCCACGATCTGGCCCCTAACTCCTGTGCGAGTTCCCGATCCAATTTCTTCATTGTCGAACAAGCCCACCACCGAAAAAGCGTCCGCTGGAATCTTTCCCGCATTGGACGCCTCCACCAACGCGTTGATGGCAGCATACGAGCACAAGCGGTCGTCCACGCGAGGTGCAAACACAAACTCCAGCTCAAGTCCACCGCGCGTACCCTTTTGCACATCGTAGAGCTGGAGATCCCACTGTACAATATCAGCCACATCTACGCCAGCGAGGCCGGCAACGTAGCGCAACAAGCGCAATGGGTGCTTGCCGAATAAAGGAGCGGCCCTTTCAGCCTCCGTAGGTTCAGGCGCTGCGGAGTCCCCGGCAAATCCCACGACAGGCACAGCCTGAGTCTCCTTGTTGAAGGGTCCCACAGCAGGGGCGCCGAAGTGGGGCGCCAAGGTCGGAATTTTGGCAATCGGGTGAGGGGTGGAGTCAACCAAGGCTGGGGCGATTTTGCCCGAGGAGCGGTCCTTGACCCACAAGCGGCCACCCACTCCCAAGTCACGGTCCCACCACACATCTTCTAAGGTGCCAGCGTAGGGGGCGACGCCAAGAAGCTCGTAGCCCTCGACATTGGCTTTAGTGGAGTTGGGCTTCAACTGCACCGTCAACGAGTCAATGTGCGAGCCGATAGCACCAATTCCCTTCAGGGGTGTCCAGCGGTCGCCAACCACAAATGCCACCAATGCGGAGCCGCCACGGTGGGTGTAGTATTTGCCGGGGGTAATTTTGGCCCACGAGTCCTTTTCGGCGATATAGGTGAATCCGGCCTCGTCCAATTGGCGGGAAAAGTGGTTCACCACGTGAAAAATTGTGGGGTTTTTGTAGGTAAAGTCGATATACGCGCTGGCATGAGCGTCGTAGTAGTGTTTGTTGTAGGAGCCTTTAACCGCTGGGGTCTCAGAGGCCTGCAAGAGGGACTGGATCTGCAGTGGCGATGCAGTAGCGAGAAGGGTCTTGAGCTGTTGCTCGATATCGGAAACACTCATGGCTACGCGGAATCTGAGAAAGAAGGTGTATTAAAGGTGTGGAGTAGGCCGAGAATAAGTGTGGAAGAGGAATAAGTAGAGTAGGCGCGGGACCAGGTTGTGTGCAGAGTGTGATAAGCCGAGTGCGCGTGCGGCCCCACAATAGCCCAAAAGGAACCGCACCAGCCACACGACCATTGGGAAAGATGATGGGAAAAAATGAGCCTGGACATTCTCCAAATGGATTGAATGTGGACGGGAAATATGTGGTCGTCGGAGCACAAATGAAGTTGTGGAGACAATGTTGAGGCCTGTGGCTTGGCCAATTTACATTCCGCAGTTTCGCAATATGGGTCTTCCGTTTGGGGATTAATGGATTTTGCAATTTGTGCCTTCCATCGAGTTGTGACGTGCACCGGTTAACATTGCTCGTAATCAATTGGGTCAAAGACCGGGCATTCACGAAGGCGAATCAAATGACCCAATACGAAACAGGCACATTTTGTGCATGATTAATTCCGGCGGTCTAGTGTGTTCAGTACAGCATGTTTAGTGAACATGCTCATCACAACATGTACAATGAACATGCTCAAAACAACATGTACAATGAACATGCTCATCACAACATGTACAATGAACATGCTCATTACAACATGTACAATGAACACGCTCATTACAACATGTACAATGAACACGCTCTATACATCATGTTAAGTGAACATGCACAATGACATGCTCATTACAGCATGCCCACAGATACGCTCGGTAGACATACTCTTGAGTGGTGAAAATTGTAGTTGACTTTCCATAGCCAGACCATTCTCACATGGCTTCTCCAGACGTTTCATCCCTTCACATCACTCACTGATTGTCTATGCGTTTGCTTTGTCAAGCTGTGGCCCGCCATTGAATTGGTGTGGCATGAGTTTATTACAAACTGGTGATTACTCCAGAACTGTAGACACTTCACCAACATTCACCTATCCTCATGGAGTCAAAGGTAATAGCTCGGACAGGTCTTTTCAATACTGACCACCAGCGGTGTACACTTCCCTCTTCCTCAATGGGGGGTATCTTTTTTCTTTTTCTTCCTCCACTGGGGATTACTATTTCTTTTGTCTTCCTCCATTGGCAATAACTATATCTTTTGTTCTTCTCCATTGAAAATCTCTATTTCCTTTGCCTTCCGCCTATACTAACCACCAGCTATGGTCTCTTGGCCGCGAAGGTCGCCGCCACTATCAAGGGCCACACTACAGTCACATCCGCGTAAACCTTCACGGACCTGGCCTCGGCCTTGATCTTACCCCAGCTCACGGCCTCGTCGGGCCGTGCGCCCGCATCCGAGCCGTCGAACTCCTGGCCCGTGTTGATGTACACCGCCCAGTCCGCACCGTTGCGCATGAGACAGGCATTGCAGATGTGGTGCTTGATCAAACCGCCACCCAAGATGATCATGCCGGCACGCAGTGCCTCCATGGACATGGAATTGATCTTGCGGATGTCCGACACAATGTCCAACCGAAGCCGTTGCGGAGAAGCCTTGAAGGTGTGGAAAAAGAGCATGTCGCCGATGGAGCCGTCAGTGAGCGCAGGACAGAAGATGGGGATTTTGTTCTTGTGCGCCCAGTAAAGCACCGACAGCTCGTCGTTGATCTCCTGGCCCAAACGGTCGATCAAACGGGTTGGAGTCCAGATGGCGTCGGAGTCAGCGTTCAATGCGTCGACGCCAAGCCTCTCCACTGCGGCCTGCTGCTCCTCGAGCACCTTGTCCAACACCGGCACGATCCACTCCTCAAACTTGCAGTAGTTGTCGTTGGGCACCAACAAGTTGCCGATCCGGTTCAAGCCCTGGTCACGCAATCCCTTGCCAGGCAACGAGAATTCGCCCATGTAGGTTGGAGCCAAGACCTTGATCAAGTCTTCCTCCACACCTCCGGCTGACGCCACAATGGCGCTGACCTTCTTGTGCTGCACCAAGTAGCGCAAGGTATCGCGCAACCCGGAACTGATCAAGTTGGAGGTGAAGCCCATGAACACGGTGGTTTTCTGGAACCCGGCATCGTCAAACTCTCCGGTCCGCTTGTGTTCTTCCAACTCGTCCATGTGGACTCCGCGCCACTGGTCCATCTCGTTGATGATGTCGCAGGCGGTAGCCACTGAAGTTGCCTGGAATCCCATGTTTCTCATGGAATCGATCAAGTCCGTGGCACGCGAGTTGTACGCCTCGTCCTTGGAGTAGTCCACTCCGGAGACCTTGGCGGTGTCAGTCGGAATTGGCACAGACTGCTTCAACACTGCATCGGCTGCAAGTGGGGGGAGCTTAGAGGAATCAGCCATTAGTGGTTGAAAATTTGTGCGCAGGGCCGCGAAGCGCACATGTGGAGATGATGCTCCACCAAACGTCTGTGCGGTGATGGAATATGAGCGAACGTAGATCGGGTCTTGCCTCATGTTGCATTTTGGCTTCGGGGCTGCCGGCGATTCTTGATGGCAAAGCTACGGCCGATTTCTGTCTGCAGCAAATTAGCTCACTGCCACCGGCTTCGGAGACCGAAGTAAACCCCCATAAAGGTTGTTGGCTGTTCGCTTTGGGGTGGAGACACCGCATCATGTCTCCCAGTGCACCCAAACCTTCATTGTACTCGGCGTCCGCAAAATGACTTTGGGACTTCAAGTCTTCGATCACCCATACTCAGGCATCACCTCAACAATCAGCAAGTGCAGACTCTATGGGAGCCTTGATGCCTCGATTGACACCATCTCCAGGCTTGCAAGACCAGACACGTAACAGTAAACACCTAAACATTTCGTATTTGACCTGCAACACTAAGTCGACACCCCGGCTTCTAGCGAAAATTAAATACCAGCCCGGATTGAGATTTATAAGGGCTGCAACCTTCAAAGATACACCAACCTGAACGCAAATAAGCCATAGCCGAGAGCAACAGCCAAATTTCCGAAGGCACATCCAAACCCAACTGCCGATTTCTTCAACTTTCATTCCAATATCCAAGACCCTCTCGTCGCCCGAACGTTCCCCAAGGATGTCCTCGAGTCCTACATTTCATCCGTGTGTCTTGTATTAATGTACATGCAATTAGACCCTCTCTCTCACCTCTGGAGTCCAGGATGTGAACTTGGGCTTTGCCGTGTTGTATGGCACGTATGCGCCGCGGGTCGCCGTCAAATGCTCTTTGTGCTTTTGCAATGGGTATGCTCTCACCGCCTTTTGGCTTTCAGGCAACTGGTTTGGAGGAGTGTTGGTACCGTAACCCAACCAGTAATGCCAGCCTGGTTCGACCTTGGACATGTCGACACCCCAGTCGGCGTACTCCACCCATCTGGTTCTCAAGTGGATTTCTTCTGGCACATCGGTTTCGTAGTACTTGTTGCCGAAGTCGTCAGTGCCCACAAGCCAACCTCTCTTGGTGTCGTTGTGAACTTGAAGTTGCCAGGCAGCTCTCTTGATACCAGAGGCCGAGATGTTTTTAATGGTACGGAAAATCGACGTAGACATGGCGATCCGTTGTATGAATAGATCCAGTTGAGGGTGTAAGTGAGAAAAAACTTGACCTTGATTGGTTGTGTGTTGTACTGCAGACAGTGCCCCATCCGGCCCAGAGTAGAACTTTGCGGCGTCACGGCCAAACCGTGGGATGCTGCTTCTTGTTTCAGTTTTGAGTTCCTTCTCTCGATGGGCTTTCCTGATATAGCGGTTCTTCCCAGTAATTAAGGCTCAGTGTCGCACCCTTATGATGTCGCGCGCAGTGGGACGGATTCAAGATGTTCGTTCCGCAAAGCTCACGTTTCGATTTCGCCGGTACGCCCTACTCGATCTCCTCACTCCACTCTACTCACTCAACTCTTTCTCAGCTACCTTGTATAAATCCCATCAATTTTCCATACACTTGGTAAATACAAAACTAAGCAAATCAGTGCTTCATGACCGAGCGCTCAATGAGCTTATTAACGTCCCTGTCGTTTAAAACCACGCCCATCTCGGAGCATTTAGCCTTGGACTTCAACTCACTGCACAAACCGTCAATGTCGATCTCTGTGTATCGGGGGTGTGTAGTGATTCTGTCCCAAATCTCGGAGCATCTCACATGTTTGTCCCCAGCAGGAACAACCTCCTGCGGCTCCTTGACCACGGCAGGACTGGTGTAGGCATTCAGGCTGGTGTACGAAGATTCTGATTTGGCGGTGTCCAACACTGAGTCAGCGCGAGAGCTGACATCTGACGGAAGACTACTCTTGACGAATTCGTTGAATGTGAAGTTGGTGTTGACCGAGTTAAGCGGGTCATACGCCGACTCCTCGGTGATCAAGGAAGCAAGCGGATCTTCACCGGGCTTGGCATGGGGCAAAGCGTCATTGGCCGAGCCGAGAGCCAAGGAAACGTCAAAGTTCTTATCATTCAAGAACGACAATGGGTCGTCATTTCCGTCAGTAACAGGAAGGTTTACATGGGAGCCGGTGCCCAAAAAAAATGCGTCATTTACGTAAGGGTCCGACGGCGTGAAGAGCGTTTGAAACGGCGAGTCGGTGTTCCACTGATTGACAGATGGTTTGGTCTCATCTTCAGCAAGTTCGGGGACAGACTCGCTCAGGCGGTAGTACTTGGGCTCGGGCTTCTGCCTGGTGCCACAAGCCTCATTCAAGTTGACACAAAATGGGTCAACCAGCTCTTCGAAGCCAGAAACTAGGCTGAACTGGTTCTGCGGACTCAAGCTTTGATGCACCGGAGCAGACGTGTCACTTTCAGGCGACACATGTAGCGTGTCGTCGAGGGGCGACGTAGACGACGAAGACCCGCTCACCAAATCCGGTAGCTGCGAGTTAGGGCTCTCGGAGGTGCGACGTTGGTCGCTTTTGGTTCGCAGCTTCGGGAGACTTCCTACGTTGCCAAGGATGGTGGAGATGTCGTTGGCGCCTTTATAACGCCCGAGCTCACGCTTCAACAACTCCACCTGGGCCTGCAAAAGGTCCTTTTCTGTAGACGCCTTGATTTTGTCGTCTTCCAAGTGGGCCACGCGGTCTTCCAAGTCTTTCATTTTGCGCTCCTTACGCTCTCGGTACGCACGTTGGGCGGCTCTGTTTTGTGCGGTGCGCTTAGACTTGGGTTCATCCTCGATTGGTTTGCGGCCGGGCTTCGTATGCGGCCTTTTGTCTTCGTGGAGGCTGTGTTCCTCAATTAAACTTCTCTTTGTTTCCGGCATTGCACGGCGCAGTTGGGTTCGGTGTGGTATTCTGGTTGGGCTTTGACTGGGGGAGGGAAATTAGCAATCGGCTCCGATAGTGCCGGGAACGGAGGGCCGGAGGTACGGTTTTCTGGAAGGAGACAGCAGAAAGGGGGGGAGAGCAGAAAGGGTGAGGAAAGCGGATGGATAGAACGGCTTTGGAAGAAGCGGCAGGATGGAGAAACGGATGCCGGGTAGGAAAAATGGATCCGCGAATACTATGGGGCTCGAGTATTTCTTATATGACGCACCTAGGCAGTTTGGTTAGACGCCCTGGCCAAAAACGCATCCCGCATTGGGGTAGTCCAGACCGCCGTTTTCCTTGCGGCCTTTTACGAACTCGGCAGCTTCAGCAAAATTCGAACAAAGGACAGTCCCGGTGCTCTGTGGAGGGCCAAGTCTTCTTTTCTCTGGGTCAGGTTCCTTTAGCGCACTCTTTTGACGTCTAGCAGTCATGCGGCTCGAATACGAGTGTGCGAAGTCCGGAAGTGGCACGCACATCGCTGCTGACAAATTGTCATGGAGCCACTAAAGCCGCACTCGGGCTAAAAGAAACGAACTAACCGCACCACGCCAAAACCGCGTTGACAAGGAGTGAACACCAGTTACACCCACGGCACTGTCTTCACGTGAATGAATCTGGAAGACCCCTGTCGGACCCAATCTGCCTGAGTTATATGCAGTAAAAGGGTAGCAGGGCGAGCCACAGCCAAGGCAACATCGAATCTTCCAGAGCGCCCGAAACGCGGCAGCACAAGTACCCGAGTGGCGCGCAGGACGATCGCGCGAAGCATAGTGTTCGTGTGCTCCAACGCGGACTGAAACACCTGGCGCGCCCGGGCGAAAAATGCCCCGCGCCGCCCGAGGCTCTCGCGCCATCGCCCGCCCCTCTTCACGACTTGCGCCGCTGCCGGTGCTTGGGGCACTGGTGACAGAAAACAACATTTTGGGAAACAACATTTTGGGAAGATAAAAATAGCTGGCTGAGCATATTTATCACTGCGCGTGTGTTCCAAGTAATTGCAAGCAGCCGTACCACCGACAACTTTTTGCTGTTTTGAAATTGCTACTATTGACAATTCAAGAGCTTTGGCGTACGCGCCTCTTTTTTCGGTCTATTGGTGCGCCACCTTCGCAGTAGGAATACCCTGATGGAGCGCGAGATGCCAGTTTCTGGCGAAGGCGTACTGGGTTGCCCCAAATCTCTTTTGGTAACGTTTTCTTACCCATTGCTGCGAGTACATCTTGAGATTGTAATTTACCTACGGATGGTCTTTTGGTGTTCATTATACGGCAGGTATCGTCTTCTCTCCAACGCACACGTCGGTATGGATCACCGGGAGGCCATTTGACGTTGCCGAGAATCATAGAGCCCAAAATGGTCACAGCACGGGTCAGGGTGATTTTGTTGCATATGGCAGGATTTTGGTATAAAAGAGAAACGGATTAGGCGAACCATCGATACTAACACACAACCTATGACTGGGTATTTGATAAATATGGCAAAACTACTATGATATGGCGAGGCTATAAGAGTTGACATTTCCAACCACAAGCAACCAGATGCATCATAGAACTGGTGGTAGAGTTGAGCGGAATGTTGTTCCGTTTTGCTGTGGCACTTGCTATACTATTGGCACTGCTTAAGGTCCCGTCATTTTCGAGAACGGTTTTTCGGGCCTATAAAAGAAGCATTGGACAGAGGACCGGGACATGTGCAGAGAATGGTGTTAAGTGTACGGGACCAGTAAAGGTTAGTTGTCAGACGCCTAAACAGCACTCGATGGTTATTCACTAGACTTGACAACGGTGCGCACGAGATCAAAACGACGAATCACCACTAGCCCCGGCTCAACAGCCGTGTATGTACATTGGTCTATATGATCCGCGGCCGGCTCTATGATCACCGGCCAGCGGAAAAGTGTGGGCCTAAGGTTTCTCCACAAGGTGGTAGATGGGGAAGCGGTCGGAGTAGCCCGTGCGGGAGGCCACAGCCAAAGAGCCGGGCGCGCGCAACAGCGTCTGGGCGCGGCGCATCTCCACCTGGTACGCCACGCAAGTCTTGCGGAGCGCGTCGTAGTGCGCGCGCACATCGGCCACATCCGGCGCCAAGTCGCGCGCCACATCCAGGTCGAGAGCGGCCAACACGCGCGCGCACTCCGCCGCGGCGTCGGAAAAGCGCCGGTTGACCGTGGCCGCCACCGAAGCCACCACCGCGTGGTGCGACTCGGCCAAAGGCGCCACAAGTGACGCCGCAAGCGTTCGGTATTGTTCCGTGAGTTGGAGGTAGTGCGAGTACAGCGGCATTTCGGGCGTGGCCACCGCGGCCCACGGTTTCATGCGAAGACCAAACTGGGAGGGCGTGAGCGCCGCCACGGACTCGCCCGCCACCGCGTGCAAAAAGTGCACCGCGTGGGCCACCGCGCCCGCCACCAGCGCCTCGGCCAAGTGCGCGGGCACCAGCACCTGGGCGTGGACGCGACCGTTTTCCTGCGCCTGGGGCACAGCAGCCTCTGCGGCGCGAAGGGCCGCGCGAAGCGCGTCTTTCTTGGGCGCGCCCTTGGTGCGCTTGAGTTTCTTGGCAAGGTGCGCCGGCGCGGCCTCACGCCCGCGGTTGAGGCGCACCACCCGCAGCGCAAGGTGGTCGTGTGCGTGCTGGTGGAGGTGGCGCACAAGCCACATCATGAGAGCGGCCTCGTGCGGCGCGTAGAGCTCGAGCGCAAAGCCGTCGGCCGCCACCGCCGCCATCACCTCGAGCTTGTGGTGGTAGGCGAACGACAGCACCGCGAGCGCAGGCTCGGTGTCTGACGCGGGGTCCAAGCGGTCGCCGCAGCCAACGTCGAAAAGCTCGGTTTCGAGCAGCTCGGCCGCGGCCTGAAGCAGATCCCACATGACGATGGCGCGCGACGCGAGCTGGCGCAGGCGGCACCGGTTGGCGGGCCACACCGCGAGGTGGTGGAGCACCGCCTGCTCGAGGTCGTGCGCGAGGTCCTGCGCGCGGGGCGCGAGGCGCGCGAGCAGCTGCGCCACCGCGGCGTCGGCCGGGGCGGGCCAGGCGTCGGGCCGGGTCACGGGGAAGGCGTTGCGGCCGCCGAGGTTTTCCACGAGCAGGTGCGCGAGCTGCGCCACGTCGCCGCCGGTCACGAGCGTGCGGTCATCGCGCACCACGTAGAGCTGGAAGAGTCCGCGCGCCACCACGTTGTCGCGCTGCGCCATGAGCGGCGCGCCGTGGGCGAGGAAGGTGTGGAGGTGGCGCGCGGTGCGCACGCGCGCGAGCGCCGCGACAAAAGAGCGCACGTTGGCCGCGAGGCGCGCAATCTCTCGGCACGCGGCCGCGGCGTCGCCGCGCGCCACCGCGGTGGGGATGTGGCGGTTGTTGCAATCGAGCTGGACGAAATGCGAAAACACGCCTTCCGGCACGGCCGCAGGCGCGAGGGGCTGCAACCGCACCGCCACGGCCTCAAGTGCGTCGCACGCGGACAATATCTCGGGCGCAGCCGCACGCAGCTCGAGCAAGCCCGGGAGCGCGGCGAGGTCGCGCGCAAGCACGAGAAGGTCGGCCGCGGCCGCGCCGTCGCGCGCGACGTCGCGCGCGCCGGGTGCGTGGAGCGCGAGCCATTCGAGCGCGCGCTCGACCGCCGCGTGCACCTGCGCGGGCGGCACCGTGCCAAGAAAGTCAAAGTCCATGGCGCGCGTGGTGAGGTCCTCCTCGTCGTAGAGCACCGCGAGCGCCATGGCGCGCGTGCCGCCCACCACTTTGCACAAGGCCAACACAAACGCGTAGAGCACCACCGAGACGGCGCCCGGCGCGCCCTCGCCGCCCGGCGCGCCCTCACTGCTTGGCGCACCCGTTCTCGACCCAAACGACTGGCCCCGCTCCTCCAACATCGCCACCACGTACCGGCAACTGAGCACGGTGACCAGAAGCGACGCGCCGCCGAGCCACGCGCCGTAGGCCGCCACAAGCCGGTCCATGACCGCCACCACTGCGGCCAAACTGATCTCGGCGCGTGGGTCGAACGCGAGGTCCGCTTCTTCCACCGCCATGAGTCCGGTGTCAAGGCGCGGGTTTCCCACTTCCAACGCCCGCGCGCCGTCAAGCATGTTGAAGTACGGCAGCGCCACTAGGCGCGGCGCGGCATCCACTGCGGCGAAGAAGGCCGTGGTGATGTCCACGTACGGCCGGGCGCCGGGGCGGGTGCTCCGGTCCACGGTTTCGGCCATGAGAGTCATTGTAGTTGGGGAGTGCGAACTATGTGAAGTACTTGATGAGGTGGAGACCAGTGACGTGGTGGGTTGTGGTGGGGCGGACAACGGTACGGTTTGTTGCCGGCTGCAGCGTGAGGAGTTTTGTTGGCAACGGTGGTGCAATGTGGAGATGACCGTGGGGCAAGAGCTTGCGGGGAGGAATGGCACTGCTGACGCTTCCGCGCCCCAACTTATGAGAGGCCTCGTCTATTGGGAAACGGGTATACTCTCAGAGTTGCTGTGTTGAGTATCTTGTCTCATTCAATATGAAAATGTCTTTTGCAAGAGGATGTCTTTGCAAGAGGATGTCTTTGCAAGAGGATGTCTTTGCAAGAGAACGTCTTGTGCAAGAGGATGTCTTTGCAAGAGGGTGTCTTTTGCGAGAGGATGATTTTGTGAGAGTGTCTTTGGTCGATGCCTTTCGCCATGAGAGTCTGATTATTATGTTGAAATTTATGTCAATTAGGGGCCTACGTCAATCAAATTCGAAGATTTTTATTGGGGTGTACGTCCTTCAACGTTCTACTTTGTGGTCTTCTCTACATGAGCCATTAATTGCCTAGGACAGCGATGCTTATGCTCGATACTGAACTTAGTGGCTGACTCACTCGCGTGTGCGGATATGAGAACCTAAAATCGTGGTTTACACTTCTGGACCCAAATGTACATCACATTCTCTTTCTCCTCTAGTTATGCAGGAGGGTGGTTGGTGTAATGGTTAGCATTTCTGCCTTCCAAGCAGGAGACATGGGTTCGATTCCCGTACCACTCATTTTTTGCCAACGTTTTTCTGGCCGTAAACGCTCAACCAATTCAAAAGTCACCGAATCCTCTACCTTTGAATGAACCGCCCCGTTTGACAGACCCAACACGCGCGGCCCGACTCGTAGACGTAACTGCATGCGGCTCGGTGCCTTCTGGAACATATATGTTGACAGCTCTAGATTGGGTTAGCATAGAGCTCTATCGGGATATACGGGCTGCCTCTGAAAAAGAAACAGTCAAAAGGTCTACGAAGGACCTGTCAAAGGAGGTCTACAAAGGACCAGTCAAAGGACCATTCACCAAAAAGGCGCAATCTATAACGTAGCTGCAACAGCACACGAACTTTAGTCTGTAGCTTACTCTATTGGACTACCCAAAATCTCTGGAGTCGAGGCTTTCCTATTAGTCGCACGAAGCTGTGTATTGACCTCCACCACAAGCGTTTGGCCAGTGGAGATGCTCGGTGTGCACACTGCACCTGTATTTACATTCGATCCACCCACCGAGTCTTCAACCCACTCACCGCATACCCGGCCCTATCTCTGTGTCACGATCGTTTCTCACCTGATCGGCCTTTCCAAGCACCTCATTACCGCACTTCGAAGACTGCCTAAGAATTGCCTACACGACCACACAACGCCAACTCACCAAGCACCAACCCAGTTCAGCCATCGCCAGCTCCACCTCAGCACGCCCCATGTCTACGCCGACCCCCGCCTCGATCGCGAAGATCCAGACGCTCGCGGAGTTGGCCCGCGCCATTGCCGCCGTGTTTCACGACGCGCAACTTTCCCTTTCTGGCCACCGCCGTCTCCTGGTGGTCCTCCGTCATATCCAGCGGCGGGCAATCGCGTTGCGCTACGAGGAGGCATTCAACTTCACCTTCACCAAGCTCGCATCCAAGATTCTCCGCCTGAAAAAGGGCGTGCCGGCCGCGGACCGCATCGCCAAGTTCTGTCTGGTGTTTGTTGCCACCATAGTCAAGGACGAGGCCCAGGCGCCCACGCCGCGCGCACAGTCCGTTTCCGCCGACGGCGAGGAGTTGGAAAGCGTGGCGGCCGAGTTTGTCGACGCGCTCATTCGGCACTTTCTCCGAGGCATTGAGCTGCGCTACAAGGAAGTGCGGTACCGCGTGGTGCAGTTGCTCGCGTACTTGGTCAACTACATCACCGAGATCGACGAGCAGCTCTTCAAGGCGTTGCGCTTTCTGTTGAACCGGCGGTTGCACGACCGCGAGCCGGTGGTGCGCATTCAGGCGGTGGTGGCCATCTCGCGCTTCCAGTACTTCCATGACGACGGCCCGGGCGCAGGCTCGGCCACCGCGGCGTTGCTTCGCGCCGTGCGCCTGGACGCGCTGCCCGAAGTGCGGCGCGCGGCGCTCCTCAACGCGGTCAAGACGCCCGAAACCTTGGGCGCGCTCTTTTCGCGTGCGCGCGACACCAACGCAATCAACCGCCGCTTGGTGTTCTCCCGCATCCTCAAGGAGGTGCCGGCCCACCACGTGGACGCGGCCGCTCGCGAGACGCTCTTGCACTGGGGCTTGAACGACCGCGACCCGGGAGTGCGCCACGCGGCTGAATCCACCTTCACCTCTACCTGGTTGGCTCTCGCCAACAACGACATCGAGCAGTTGCTCGAGAGCATCCGCGTCATGGACTCCGCCGCTGCAGAGCTTGCCATGGCCGTGTTCTTTGCCCTGCGTGGTGACAAACTTGCGTCTCTTGAGATCGCGCCCGACGACTGGAAGGCCCTCACCATCGAAAAGGCCTTCGTGTTCCGCACCTTCTTTGACTACTGCAACCAACACCTGCTCCACGACCTTGTGGAGCGCAACTTGCCCGAACTCACCCGCTTGGCCATCGTTGCCCACGAGTACCTCAAGTTGCGCACCCGCCTCTTGGCCCAGAACGCCGCTCTCGTCGAGCGCCATGCGGCACACCGCGCCAAGCTCGCACGCTTCTCGCAGTTGCTCAAAGACGGCCGCGCAGAGATTCTCGCCTTGACAAAAAAAATCGCCAAGGAGGCGGCGCAGAAGGAGCTGTTGACCGCGTCCATTGACGAGTCCCGGATAGACGTTGCGGCGAAGAAGAAGGAGATTGCTGCTCTCGCCGCGCACTCGTCTTCCGAACACGTCCGCGACCAGCTTGCCAGCCTCAAAGATGAAGTCAATCAGTTGGAGTTGGAGTTGGACGAATTTGAGGCCAGCCTCGACGAGTGCGTGGCAGCCGCGGCCAGTTACCAGGACCGCCTCGACTCGGTTTCCAGTGCCTTGGGCCACCAGACCGACGAGCGCAACAAGTATTGCGACTCCGCGGCCGAGTTCGAGGACGAGTACCTGCCTTTTGGTGAGCAGCTCCGCGAGCTTGAGTTCATCATCGAACAGTTGCTCTTGGTCATCCACGGAACCGACTTTGCCGACGTGGCTGGCACCCGTCGCTTACTCCCTATCATAACCACGGCGTTGACCAACGATATGCTTCCCGAGAAGCTCATCGGCATTGCTGTCAACATCTTGCGCCGCATCTCCACCGACGAGCACTACTTCTCCAGTTTGTGCACAGAGATCATCACCGACATCAGAGACTCAAATGCTGACGAGAACGACGAGACGTTCGTGTCGGCGGCGTCTCTTTTTGGTGAGTCCGACGGGAACGATGACGAGGAAGAAGATGGTGACTTCCACGACGCTCAAGAAAACGCTGCCGGCGGCGAAGGCTCCGCCTCCACTAACGGCAATGGCAAGAGAAGAAAAGTCGTCCCGGCACTCCCGTCGGACGACCTTCTAGTGCAATGTTTGCTCGTCCTACAGCACTACCTAGAAGTGGTCGAAGACACGCTGTCGAACATCCACCAGCTCGAATCGTTGATTGACACATTGATCCGCCCCGCCATTTCCAACAACGTCAACCCTGCGATTCGGTTGCTTGGTTACAAAACTTTGGGCTTGTTCGCTCTCATAGATAAGGGCTTGGGTACCTCCAATTTGAAATTTTTTGGCATGAGCGCGTCTAAGGCCCACGATGAGGACTTGAAAATCTTGTCGACGAAAATCATCTTCGACATCTTGTCGGTGCATGGAGTGGCCATCTTAGATGCCAGCGAGGACGACGCAGTCGACTCCTTGTCGTTGGCCAGACTCTTCTACAGCTTGCTCAAAACCTACGAGATGCCGCGCTTGCAAGCCGTGGTTGCCGAAGGGCTCTGCAAACTCTTCTTGGCCGATTTGTTGGTGGACTTTGGCAAGGGAGAATTGGCTCGTTCCGGCGACGACGAGGTGCAGCAGGAGTCACAATTGCTCGAGGTGCTTCTCTTGTCGTACTTTCACCCCTTGAACGCCAACAACCAAGAGCTCAAGCAGACGCTTGCGTTTTGCATTCCCGTGTACGCCTTCAGTCGCGACACACACCAAAAGAACATCAGCTCCGTCAGCGGAGACTGTTTCTACCGTATCTTCCGCACCGATAGTGAGTTCAGCAGGTACGATAACCTCCCCTCCGCCACCACTGTGTTGCAGCAGCTCATCTACTGGTGTGACCCGCGCCATTTGGTCAACATGACGGAAGACGAGGCAAGAGCCAACCCGTCCCACTTTTGGCAAGTGATGAATTTATTGCAAGTGGTGGAGCAAGACTCGCCCAAAAACATCAAGAAAGTGATCATCCAGAACTTGAGTAAAATGAGCCTCCACGAAGACTTGGGGTCGGACCTCCTCACAGGGTTGAAGAACGCCCTTGACGACACGAGGCAGGTGATCCGCGACAAGAGTGGCGACGCTGACTTCGTGTTGGATGGGCCTACGGAGAGAAGCCTAGACAAGTTCGAGGCCTTGGTGGCTGAATTGGTCCGCAAAGCGGAGCAGAAAGAGGAAACTACTGCGGAGGCCAGGACCCGCGACGCCAAAACCCCCGACGCCACGACGCCGGCCGAAGAGCTGCACGTGCACCCGGAGTTTGCCGAAGCGGCACTCAAGGCGGAAAGCGAAGACCAGGCGAGCCCCATGAACGACGGCGAAAACTTGTCGCTCCGGCCACAGCCCGACAGGGTGCATGGGGTAAACGAGCTGCCAGGTGCACACCGGAATGCGATCGAGGCTGATCTCGATGAAATCGATGAGCTTCTCGACGCGGAAGACCAGGTCGAGTACGACATAGATATGGAGTAAGCAGAAGGCCGTGCAATCTGATGTAGCCGGTTGGGTGAGCGAAGCCGGTCCCTGCCGTGGCTGAGGCAGTAGCTTATCGTAGCATAGCAACGGGCCATGTGTTTACCTCGCGGAGCGTATGCCGGAACATTTGACGGTGCAGAATTGAGCGACTGAAGCATCTTGTATACGAGCGCGGTAAACGAGGGTACGAACAGTTGAGGATGCAAAGCGCGAAAAAAAATGGCGGCTGGGGAGTGCGCGCCCAGTATAAAACCGAAACACGTCGCCAACCTTGGTACACCACAGATTTTTGTCTCGAGTTCAACACTTGCCCAATTCGCTACCTCATCTGCATTTTCAACCATGAGCACTGTTAAGTTGGCCGAAAAAGACTTCCAAAAGGACAAGGATTTCGCCAAGGCCATGCACGGCGACTCCTACAAAAAGACCGGTCTCTCGGCTCTTTTGGCTAAGGCCCAAAGCAGCGCTTCGGATATCGCCAACGCGGACTACTTTAAGCACTGGGATGGAGGCGTGAGCAAAGATGACGAAAACAAGAGATTGGACGACTACTCCAGCTTGACCAAGAACTACTACAACTTGGTCACGGACTTTTACGAATACGGTTGGGGTTCGTCTTTCCACTTCTCCCGCTACTACACAGGCGAGGCCTTCAGACAAGCCACTGCCAGACATGAGCACTACTTGGCCCACAAGATGAACCTTGACGAGACCATGAAGGTGTTGGATGTCGGCTGTGGTGTTGGTGGCCCGGGCAGAGAGATTTGCAGATTCACGGACTGCACCATTGTTGGCTTGAACAACAATGACTACCAGGTGGAGAGAGCCCAGCACTACGCCAAGAAATACAATTTGGAGCACAAGTTGTCCTACGTCAAGGGCGACTTCATGCAAATGGACTTTGAGCCAGAGTCGTTCGACGCGGTATACGCCATCGAGGCCACTGTGCACGCTCCGGTCTTGGAGGGTGTGTACTCGGAAATCTACAAGGTGTTGAAGCCCGGTGGAGTGTTTGGTGTGTACGAGTGGGTGATGACCGACAAGTACGATGAAACCAACGAGGAGCATCGCGCCATTGCCTACGGTATCGAGGTGGGTGACGGTATCCCTAAGATGTACAAGAGGGAAGTTGCCGAGCAAGCCTTGAAAAACGTCGGTTTTGACATTGAGTATGAGAAGGATTTGGCTGATGTCGACGATGAGATCCCATGGTACTACCCATTGTCCGGCGAATGGAGATACGTGCAAAGTCTCGGTGACTACTACACCATCTTTAGAACCTCCAAGTTGGGAAGATTTGTCACCACCAGCATGGTTGGTGCTTTGGAGAAGTTGGGTTTGGCTCCCAAAGGTTCCAAGCAGGTCACTGGTGCCTTGGAGGATGCTGCCGTGAACTTGGTCAAGGGTGGTGAGCAAAAGTTGTTCACCCCAATGATGTTGTACATTGCAAGAAAGCCATTGGACGCTAAATAGTCATTAATTTAAAATTTATTCGATCTGTTTGAACACTTGTGTCGGCAGCGTCTATTTGGTAGAGAAATATTGGTTTGAACCCTGCTGTATTGGTGATGTCTGGCTAACAAAAAAACAAAAAAAAATATAATGACTCCTGCGCGATTCGAACGCGCGCATCTTACGATAACAGAACTTGAGTCTGCCGCCTTAGACCGCTCGGCCAAAGAGCCCTTAATATACTTTACACTGCTATGCTTAAATATATCTCTTATATTACACTTTCAATTTCAGGCATGCATATATCCTGTACGTGGATACATGCTAGTTCTGCTGCTACTGTACATTTAAACAAGACTTTCACGTTAATGATCTCACAGCTATACATTTATAGATCTTGAGAAGGGTTCAGACTTCTGTTTCATAAATACATGAGAGAGAAATTGCGATTTTCGATTTTTGACAATCGGAATTGTGCCCAAGTTCATGATGTACACCATTTTCGCGACTAAAAATACAAATATTTTCCTTCTCTCGCATAACCTTATTATGCTAATGCACGATGATAAAGCCAAAGAGAACCTAACATAAGAAGGTGAATATCCGGTTTTCGGAATTTTATAGACAAGTATATCCTGCCTATGCTTGTTCGAATATGATCCTTGAACACCGCCGGGTTTCTTCAGTGTTAAGCACACTCGCCTGTACATTGAGATACGGCACGATTGCTATTAGGTGCACGTGAACAGCAATCGGGTATCACTGAAGCAGCAATCAGACCCCATATCTACGACTCTTTTTAGCCATTGATTCAGAAAGACATTTTCTTATAAGCCTCAATTCCAACCAGAATGACTCTTACCAACCCAAACCTAGAAGGTTACCATGTGACCCGGGCTATGTGGCTCCAGTTCTACAACTCACTGAAGGGGAACTTTGTTGCCCCTAAAAAATGCAGTGGATGCTACAATGACGACCGCTTTGTTGTTTGGGCCGTGTCGGTAGCGGTGCAGGCGGTTGTTGACGGAGCGAGAATCTACCCTGAATTAGTTCCTCTCATCGAACCTGCCGTGGACACGTTCGCCAGATACAAGAACGTCCATGTGAAGGGATACTCTGCGGCCGAGAACAACGGAGCTGATGAGGACATTTACTATGATGACGATGCTCAAGTTGCTAGTGCCATCATCACCGCGTACGAAGTGACAGGAAACAAGAAGTTTTTGGATCTTGGCCGGGAGCTCGTGAGGTTCTTGATGAGCGGATGGCATAAAGACATTGGAGGGGTCAAGTGGCACGTGTCCAAGACGTACGTCAATGCTTGCACCACCGCCGAGGTAGCCAAGGCGTGCTTGCAAATCTCGCAATTCATTCCTAGTGAGGCACAAGTGTACATTGACTTTGCGGCCCGGTGTATCGACTGGCAAATCAAGACGTTGCAAGACAGCGGAAACAAGTGTATCAAGGACGGAATCCAGCCAGACACCATGGAAATTGAAAATGGACAACTCTCCTATAACACCGGTGTTACCTTGTCTTGTGCGGCGCACTTGTACTACATCACCAAGGATTCTAAATGGAGAGAAATTGCGGATGACTTGGCGCGGGCAGCAGTCAGCAGGGACTCCCCATTTTACGATCGCGACTACCCGGGCGAGTTGCGTTACTGGAACAACTCAAGCTACTGGACCCAGTTGTTAGCTGAGGGTGTCGCTGACTATTTGTTGTACATGGGGTCGGACGCCAACGAGGACGTTGCCAAGGAAATCCACAGTGAGGCAGAAAGACACTTGAAGATGTTCTACAAATATTCGAAGGACCCAGCAGACGGGTTGTACATCCAGAGCTTCGAGCCTCACCATACCTTCAAGGAGACATACGACAAGTACTACAAGGAGGAGTTTGGCGGCAAGAAGGAGCACCTGCTTAAGGACGAGGACAAGGAGGGCGACACCGACAAGCCCCAAAAGTGTTTGATGGGCCTTGGATCTGCTGCGAGAGTGTTCTTCCAATTAGCGAGAATCTGTCCCAGTCTTGAGTAAGGGACATCGCGTCCCATTGAATACATGTCTGTTCACAGTAAAATTAGTAAATACCAGCCGCCACGGCCATAAATTCAAGTCTGCTAACAAAGGGGGGACTTTGCGGCAGGCCACGGACAGCCGTCAAAAGGGAAAAGTAACTGCGAACTAATCTCGAGAGGGTTTTCTAGTCTTGAAAGCCAAAAGCATACCATCCAACGTAGGAGCACTGAGCGAAAACCCAGCAACGTGGCCTACCACCTACATGGCCCGGGGGCCGAGTGCATATTTGCCAAAGGTTGTTCACTATTATACACGATGTAGCGGCCTAGATCTTCATCACGGTCGTCTGGAAAGCCGACGTTGTCGGTAATGCAAAGGCCTCGCGCTCCACCACGCAGATGTCGTCGGCGCCCCAGCTGTCGACCTTCAAGATGGGGCGATACTTCTGGGTGATCCAGAAGGGCATCTTGGGCTTGCTGGTGTCGTCATCGTCGTCACCCGAATCGTCGTCGTCGTCGTCCATTCTCGCAAGGTGGTTTTTCGTGACGGCACGCTCGAATTCACCGAGATCGCCCGTGGCGTCGGCGTCGCGGATGCTCAAGCCGTCTCTGTTTCTCTTGCGCACCTTCGCGGCGTACAGCTTAGACACCTCGAGGTTGAGGGACAAATCGAAGAAGGCCAACCAGCGGCTGCCGTAGACCCAGACCTTTGAGTGGGCGGTGAAAATGCCCTGGGGCTTGTCGTCCAAGCGCAAGAAAGTGAGCGGTATGACCTCGCTGTTGCGCTGCGACCAGGGGGTCAAGAGCGTGCTGGCGTCGCGGCCCACGTTGAACTCGTAGAGCTTGTTCTCGTCCAGCACCACCGCGAGCGTGCCGGCAGCAGTGAAGGAGGCCAAGTGGACTGCGCTGGAGAGCTTGGTCAACACGTGGCCCCGCGAGCCGTCCAACGGCAACACCTCGATGGTGTGGTTGAAGTGGGCCACGGCGACCACATCGTGTTTTGGCGAGAAGGTCACGCTGCGCACGCCGTTGTAGTGGTCGAAGCCCGCACGCACCGCGTTGCCAGGCTCAGCCACGGACTCGATCTCGTCGTCCAAGTGAACAACGCCGTCGGCCACGCGGAACTTGTAGAGCTCATCCTCGGGCGTGAGGAGCACGAGCGACGAGGCGTTGTACACCCACACGCGCTTGGCGCCGCCCACGGCCGCGTCGAAGTCGGGGTCACGGATCTTGTGCACCACGAGCTTGGGGCCGGCGTCGGCCAAGGTGAACACCTTGACGGCGTTGATGGTGGCCACGGCCAAAACCGAGACGCCGTCGACGGCGTCGCCGAGCGCCACCGCCGTGATGTTGTCCTCGTCGGCCATGGTCAACTTCGCCACCAACTTGTGCTTGAGGTCGTCCTCGGCCACGCGCCACACCTTGACGGTGTGGTCCTGGAACATGGCCACCAACTTCAGCGCGCCGCAGATGGCGACGTTGGACTGCTGCTGGGCCATGAGAATCTTTTTGTAGGGGCCACTGGCAAAGGCGTCGGCCGGCTGCACAATGAGCGCCCGCTCCACTCCGCCGGAAACCAACAACGAGTAGGCGCTGGAGCCGAACAGCGCGAGCGCACGCACGTCGTTCAGGTGCAAGAGGCGCGAGAAGTTGTGGACCCAGGGCGCCTTCTTGGACGGCTTGGTGGCGGACGAGGCCATGGAGGAGGCCAGCGTGGCGGCACGCGAGTACTGGTGGATCTTGCGGTCGATGCCCGCACTGAACACCTTCTCGCCCGTGGCGTCCTTGGCCAAGCACAACACATCTGCATCGTGCACCGCGAAACCCTGCACCATGGTGAAGGTGGCCACGTCCCAGAACTTGACCGCGCCGGTGGAGTCGCCGGTGACGAACTGGCCGCGTGCGGGCAACGCCGCGATGGACCACACCAACGTGGACTCGGTCTTGGACTTGTCCACCTTCATCAGCGCCACGATGCGCCCGCGGGAGTCGCCGCGTGCAGCCCAGCACCGCACCTGGCCGTCCGCGCACCCGCCGATCAACATGTCGTTGCCGTACCACCGGAGCCCCAACACGCGTTGGTCCTGTCTCTGGCACACGAGGTCGTGCTCCAACACACCGGCGCCACCGGAGATGTCCACAATGACGACGGAGCCGTCGTCACAGCCCACCGCCAAGCGGTCGCCCGCGGCGTTGGCGTCCACGCACCACACCACGCCCGCGTTGCAGTCGTAGTTGGCTCTGGGTCTGCCGGTGCACAAGTCCCACTCGGTGATGAAGGTGGAGCCTCCGATGGAGAAAAGACGGGCGTTTTCGCCGGCCTGGTGCGCCCACACCAAGCCCTCGATGGCACGGCCGCGTGCGCCCGGTAGGGTGAGCTCGTGGGTCCAGGCGTAGCGCGGGTTCCAGATTTCGATGTCGCCGTTGGATCTGCCGACCGCGAGGCGCAAGCCGGCGGGTGCAGCGGCGTCGGGGTCGCTGGCGTGCGAGAACGCCATCGCAGTGATGGTGTGGGGAGTGTAGTCCACAAATCTGCACCGGTGAATGTCCATGGAGATGAGGAGTAGTAGTAGAGATTTTTCACGATGCGCGCACGTGAGATGGGGTTGGTGGAAGTGGGATGATCAAAACGCCTGGTTGGCGCAGAGGCCGGAATCGGCAGAGGCCACAGAGATTACAAAGGGCAACAGCAGCCGAGACGAGACGCCGTGTGGTGGGATGTAAGTGGATGGCGAGAGGATGGGCGATGTGGCCCGGTTCGCACACTGCGAGGGAGGGCAAGGGTAGCAGAGGTGGGAGATTACGATGAGAGCCGCGGTGGATTTGGATCGCAATAACGGCGGGAGAGCCGCAAAGCGTCGAAAGGGCGCACAATTACTGGGTTGAAATACACCTCTGGCCCTGCGAAGCGATGATGCGCCAGTAGTGAAGAGGTGTGTATAATACCTCCGCATTCCTGGCTTGGGCAGACACTTGATCTTCGAGATATGATGAGGCAGCAGGCACATGACCAGAGGTGGGTGTTCGGAGGGTGGGCTTTGAAAGGAAGTCCCAGCGCACGGATGTCGCAGCGACTATGTAGGAGTGATAGTAGCAGTTAGAGCGGACTGGTACATCATTTGAGGAAAGGAGGACCAGCGTACGTGGTAGGGCTATGTGGAGTTCCGCCTACAGAAGAATAGTAATGATTTAGAAACTCCCAGGATATTTGAGACATGGAGCGCTCGTTACGGAGCCTTTATTAGGTCAGGCGACTCCCATCGCACCATTGCCTATGACATTGATGTCCATGCCTATGACATTGCTGTCCATGCCTATGACATTGCTGTCCACCATCTCTGCAGTGGATTCTCAATCTAGGCGTCTCTTTCAAACATTCTTTTTTGTTCTGCCCACAGAGCATTTGTCTTCGGGCAAGTTTAGAACACGTTGGGCCAGAAGAACCCAGCGACTACACGATGCGACGGGTCTTAGCTTTAGACTATGAAATGTGCGAGCACCGAGACCATGTTGCAGTGCCCAGTGGCACCATAATGTCGTAGTGATCTAGCTATGTCAGAACCTGGTGGCACCATACTGTCGTTCCGGTGATCTAGCATTCAGAACCCAGTGATCTAGCATTCAGAACCCAGTGATCTAGCTATGCGGGAGCACACCCGACCAATACAGACCAGCACTGGCACTCGAACTAGTAGCACGCCGCCAAAGACAGTGGTAGACCAAACGCGAGAGACACATCACACAAAGCCCACACACTTGTTCAAAAGGACGAGCATACGCACGAACCACTTGTTCTCGTCCGGATTGAGCGTCATGTTGATCACAAGCTCCTTACGCGGGTGCCGCGCCACGGTGCGCTCCACCCGCACGTTCTTCTTCAAGCACCACACCACAAAGAGAAGCGCCGCCAAAGATGCCAGCATGCTCTTGGCCGCATGGAGGACCTGCCACCCCACGGCGCGGAGCACGGCCACTACGCGCCGCCGCACGTGGTCGTGCAGGTCGCCCGGGTCGGCCTGCTGCCTCCGCTCCAAATAGTCCCTGGAGAGCTTGTTGACAATGGTGTTGATCTCGCTCTGCCACGCGCGGAGATCGCGCGCGGGCTCGGGCTGGGCGCCTGCCGCTGGCGGCGCGCCGTGCGCCGCGCGGCCC
>JAKTTV010000030.1:0-110924 GCA_030581635.1 Clavispora carvajalis | reverse complement strand
ACTACTACTACTACTACTACTACTACTACTACTACTACTACTACTACTACTACTACTACTACTACTACTACTACTACCACTACTACACCTTCACATAACCACCACTACTACACCACCACCACTACTACACCACCACATCTACTATAACACCCAATCCCGCACCCTGCCCCCAGAGCCCCAACCGTCTCAAACCGCACCTCCTCTACACCCGTGCCTCCCTGCCCTCTACACCGCCGCGACCACACAACCCGTCACCACCATGCGTTTCCTCTCCCTTGCCTCGGTGGTGCTTGCCGCAGCAGCCCAGGCAGCGCCCAGCACGGCGAAAGACGACTCCAGCGTGGCACGTGACCCGCTCCCCTACACCGAGTCGCTCCGGCTCCGCCCGTTGCCCCGCAACAAGGTGCTCGCATCGTTTGACTTCCACCTGGCACTGCCGCCACTATCCCTAATCTACCACGCCGGAGGGGAGGCACACACCGAATCAGACGCTGCCCCCCGCCACTACGGCGCATTTCCCCGCGCGTTGGAGCCCGTAGTGGCGGCCACAAACACCCGCCAGTTGCACCTACGCTTCACCCAGGGTTGGTGGGACTCCCAAGCATGGGGCGCGCTCCCCGCCAACGGCACGCAGAGCGGTGGCACTGGGGTGGAGTTGTGGGCTGCGATTGAGGCCGCGTCGCCCGAGGAGGCGGCGCGCCAGTGGGAGCGCTTGGCCGAGCTGCTCCTGGGCTTCTTCTGCGCGTCGCTCAACTTCGTCACCGGCGCCATCTCCACGCGCCCGCTCCACTCCGTGGGCGGCACCTACGTGGCCAACAGCACCAACCAAGTGTACGTGATGCGCGCCGCGCTCCCAGACGAGCCCATCTGCACGGAAAACTTGACGCCGTTCCTCAAGATGCTCCCGACCCGTGGAAAGGCCGGCGTGGCCCTGGTGTTGGACGGCCACCGACTCTTTGGCTCCTTGTGGCACTCCATGGCCGTGGACTTGGTCTCCGACTGCAGCGGCCCCGCTTGCGTGTTGCGCCTCCACCAAAGCATCCACAAGGTGGTGGACATTGACCGCCTGCTCCGCCGCCGCATAGAGGGCGGCATCCCCAAGCCCGTGCCGGGCGACCAGTTGCGCTGCGATCCAAATAAGCACAACGACAAGTGGCACTGCTTCCCGCTCGGGCCAGACCCCGATCTCCTGTGGGACGTCGAGACCGTCTTTGGCCGCCGCATCGCCGGACCCGCGTTCCAGGACGGCCTGGCCTCTTCCTCCATCCACTTTGACCTCGACCACGCCCACTGGACCGTGGAGGCGCTGACACTCAGCGGCAATTCCTCCCTGTCTCATGACGTGCAGGCCAGCTACGTGCTCCGCGACCCTGTAGAGCACAATTTCCGCCTCTCCGCGCCAGACTCCAGCCGCATCCTTGCGGTGACGCCTCCTCCCGTGCTAGTGTCGCGCTCGTTGACCGGCTACTCCCAGGACAAGGGCGGCATGCGTGTCAAGGTCAAAAATCCCTCGTCGTCCGCACCCGTGTCCTTGGTCTACTTTGAGACCTTGCCCTGGTTCATGCGCGTCTACTTGCACTCCCTCTCCACCTCTGGAAATGGCCACGTCCAGCAGCAGTTCTACCGCCCTTCAATCGACCGCGTCAGACCGGGACACTTGGAGCTCGAGATAGTGTTGCCGCCGGGCGGTGAGCTTGTGTTCACCTACGACTTTGACAAGTCCTTGTTGTTGTACGCAGAGTATCCGCCTGACGCCAACCACGGCTTTTCTATCGCTCCGGCAGTGGTGTCAGTCATGGATGGCGCCACTACCGTCTACGAAATGAGAACCCACAGCTTGCTTTTGACCCTTCCGACCCCGGACTTCTCCATGCCCTACAATGTGATCATCTTGACCTGCACCGCCATGTCTCTTGCCTTCGGCACCGTGTTCAACTTGTTGACTAAGAGAGTGGTGACTGAGAAAGAGTTTGAGGCTGCAGCAAAGAATTCGGGACTCAGCAAGCTCAAAGCCCGCATCTCCACGCTCAAACATAAGCTCAGGAGATCGTAGCCTGCTCAACATTTTTTACATCCCCAATAAATATAAGCATCTCCAAGATAGGCGTCATATATGGTACGAAGCTCTACATTAAGAATCGCCGCAAGGCGAACCTCCACAAAAGTAATTCACCCAATAATCTTTTCTTTTATCATGTACACTCCACAATGTGCATCTTGATAGGCATTTTGGAGAGCATCTTGAAGTAATCAGTCATGTGACCAGAAACTAATCCACAGGGCTGCAACGTTATCAAAGGAGGTCTGGCACATCCAGTTCCACAACAAGGAAATTATATGATATGTGAAGGTGAGAATTTCAGAAATAAATAATTGATGTTTGTAATTCAGCATATCTAGATAAGCTCATGGCACCAGCTCATGATATACATAATAAAGCAATAGTCGTTAAGACTAATCCATAACTCAAGAGCCACAGCTTAGAAAAGTGCAAATTGCTCAAAAACAAATTTATAATTAATCTCCTTCCCCCTTTCCTGTTGATCAATCCCATTTCTCTTTCTAGGTGACTCCGTTTTCACAGAAAAACGGTACGGCTCTCACTACTTCCTGCCGTTTTAGGCATTTCAGCTGGAATTCAGCAATGGGCTTTTAGCAGAATCGACCCTAGTTCATCTTACCTTGTTTGACGATATTATCGCCAGAGACGAAAACGCCACTCCTCCTGGCGTCGGAATATTCTCAGGTCCTCGAGCGAAGGCTGTTACCTGCCTCCAAACTTATGATGCCCTTAGGACTCAGATGTCTTCCACTCCCATCACGGTGGACTTAATGGCACGGTGCCAGGGAAGTCCTTGTTGTCGCTCATATTCCTCGCAAGACCTCGCATCTAGACACCGACGTATTAAGTACACTCTAATGTGGACATTGTGACTCGGTGGGCATCTCGAGATGTTCCTGGATTCTTGGTGGCCGTGTTGTATTTTCAGAATTTGCATTCTGAGAGACGAGAAAAGCGGGCGTCTTTCCCTACCGCTAAGCTCGTTCCAACGACGAAAGAGCTTCGCCTATGTTCGAGGCTCAGAGGCGAAGGAAGTGGTCAAAAGATGATTTGAAACCCATATTGTTTCTTCGTATATTGAGTGGTCAAATGGGAATTGAAGTTGACAGAAAAGCATTCGCAGGCGAAACGCGAGGGCGATGTGGGTCTCGTTAAAAGGTTGGGAACTGCTCGCAATGCTGAATTGAGCAATTATGTAAAAAAGAAAGCGTACGTTCTATTGTGATGGAATATCATCTCGCTACATTTAAGTTCTGATTTGTCTCATAAAATTAGCATTTGCTGCTTCAGCGTAGCTTGCACCTCACAACAATTGAACAATTTACTCATTTGGTGCGAATTTGCCATTTGAACGAATAATGCGAGAACGTCATCACAAACTCAAAGTGTTCTTCGAGTCAAAAAGATATCTTTAAGAGAACGATATGAGCTACAAGGTCGCTTCAAATTGACTTGCCCCCCCCTTTCGGCCTACAAAGCTCACGTATCATTCGTCTTCTTTAAAGACATTTGCCAGCAGTGCGAAATTTCCAATAACCTTTCATAAAGAGTGATTGCGCAAAAATCGATTCAGATTAGCGTTTTATCCCGGATTATCCGAATTCTGTTTCGAGGACAAAACCAATACAACATAAAAATTAGGGTGTAACCATGGAACATAAGTTGCCTGGTTAGCTCAATCGGTAGAGCATTTGACTCTTAAACTACATAAGGTCAATCAAAAGGTTGCGGGTTCGAGCCCCGCATCGGGCTTCTTTACTGCCTGGTTAGCTCAATCGGTAGAGCATTTGACTCTTAATCTTCATAAGGTCAATCAAAAGGTTGCGGGTTCGAGCCCCGCATCGGGCTTTAATTTTTTGTCCTTTTTCCTTATTCTGTAATGAAATAGTCTCATTATGGAGGAGACCTGTTGGACAATGAACAAAGAGTTCAATACGACTGAGAAAACATTTGGAGACTAGTTCTAGCGTTACCTCTTTTCTCCCAAGAAATCCGATATGGTGTAATGGCTAGCACAGTTCGCTCTCACCGAGCAGATCGGGGTTCGATTCCCCGTATCGGAGTTAATTTTTTCATATTTAATTTGCCGTTTTCAATCCTCAAATATTGTGTGAAAAGTGAGATCCTGTTCGGAAGTGTTCATTTGCTTCTCTGCGGTTCGGTAGTTGATTTTTGAAAAAGGGTGTAGATGAGATAGGTTATTTGATGCGGCAGTCCTTCTTCAGCAAGTTTATTTTTGTGGTTCGGTATACTATATAATACAGCTTAGTTGAGGGAGTCAACTTTTACGTAAGACAGTATGTTTGGTGAGTTCCTGAAAAGTGCGGCCCGGAAAGGACTCAACCGTGGTGGCGTAAAGTGGGTCATTAAAACGGATCTTCGTATGGATCTTCCTCGTCATAGTCATCATCCTTCTCAAACTCGTACACGATGGCACCACTGTATTTGCCCAACTCTGTCTGGGCCTCCAAAAATGGTAAGTCCACCTGTTCACGAGCCAACCGCTGCTTGGAGCTGGTGGTCAAGTTGAAGGTGGTTAAGTCCTTGAGAAGCTCGTCTTCGTCGACAGGGTCCGTTTCCTCCGGTTTGAAAACCGCGTACTCGTGTTTCGTTGTGTCCACCGTGTACTGGTACACCAAGGCCTTCCCCGACTTGCGGCGGTTGGTCAAGGTCAACTTGAACACGGGGAGATTAAGCAGGGGCTGTAAAGTAAAGCTGTTGATCGCGGACGCCAACTCCTCGTCGTCGGCCACTTTGAGAGGCTCCAACTCGAAAATTGCCTGCGCGATGTAGCTCAAGAGCGCCACGGCCCCGGGGTAGCCCACAGACTGTGGCTGCGGGGAGTTTTTGTGAAACACGGCCACCAAAGAGGCCTGGGGCAGCACAATGGCCGAGATGAACGCGGCCACGTCGGCATGGTCGATGTAGTTGAGGGAATCCACGACGACCAAAGGCCGCGCCGGAGATCTGGGGAACAGCGCAAGAGTGTCGGCGAGAAATTTGGCGATGGCTTCAGGCAGCAACTCGGAGCAGTCTAGGTATGCAGTGGCGTACGCCGGGCGGGCTGGGGTCTCGAAAGCGAGGAAGACCACCGGGCCGGAAGTGCGATGGGCAAACTCCGCGAGCAAGTAGTGGGCGGATTGAGCCAAGGAGTCGAGAACGAGGGAAAAGGGCGCAGCTTCTTTGAGAGCGAGAAGGCGCGAGAGGAGCACCACCGACAGCTGCAAAGACATGGTGGAGGGAGAGACGGTGGAGATGACGGTGGAGATGACGGTGGAGATGACGGTGGAGGAGTGTATGGAGGGAGATGATATCGCATCGGCACCTACACCTACCCACCGGTAAGCAACTCACCCACCGATTAACAACTCGCCAACCGGCAAGCAAATCACCAGCACTTGAACAATTACGCTAGACTAGCGGCCCACGGAAGCAGTCACCCAAAGAAACAGAGAGCAGCCAGGAGACATCCGCATCAACAAAACATACAGGCACAGCATGAAGAAATCGCTCACCGGAGCATACTCCGCTCCGGCGCACCTACTAGAGGTGCAGAACGAGGCGCCCGTGCCGGCAGCAATGCCGTCGTACCAGGACCAGAGGTTTCTTCGGAGCGTGGACATGGAACCCAAGACTTATAAACAGCGAATGGAGGAGCCCGCGCGCAAGCGGCTCAAGGGAGACCCGGCGGAGCACAAGGGCGGAGAAGCAGTCGACGGCGACGGCAAGACAAGAGAAGACGCGGTCGCGGGCAAGGACGGCAAGGACGGCGACCGCAGTTCCGACGACGCAGAGGCGGAGCGCAGCGGCGGAGCGCTTACCGACGCCGTGCTCGATGCCATCATACCCCCCGGGTACATCAAAGCCACGCCGCCGGAAGGATACGGGGACGCGGTGGCGGTCTACGAGATGCCGAAGGAGGTGGCGGTGGCGGCAGAAACGCTCCCCGAGTACGACGGCATCGCCATGACCAAGAAGGACGTGAAGCACTTTGCCATTCTTGTGACGGGCGGCGAGCCCAGCGGCGAGCCCAGCGGCGCGGAGCGCATGCGGTGGCGCGCGGCAGAGCTCGTGTTGCGGGCGAAAAACGGCGCGCCGCCGGCGCGGCGCAAGGCGATGCGCGCGCTCCGTGCCCAGGCGCGCGCGCTCGGGCCCGCGCACGTGCTCCCCGTGGTGCTCCCGCTCATGCTCGAGCCCATGCTTGCGGACGGCGACCGCCACTTGCTCGGCAAGGTGTTGGCCCGCACCATCCCGCAGTGGGACGACGCGGTGCGGCCCTACACGCACCAGATCGTCACCGCGGTGGGCCCGCAGCTCATCGACCCGGACATGACGCTCCGGCTCGAGGCGCGCGACGCGGTGGCGGCGCTCGCGCGCGCGGCCGGGTTGGCGGCGGTGGTGGCCGCGCTCCGCCCGGACCTCGACCACGCCGACGAGTACGTGCGCAACATCACCGCGCGGGTGTTTGCCGTGGTGGCGGTCACGTTGGGCCTCGCGAAGGTGGTGCCGTTTGTGCGCGCGGTGGTGCGGCTGAAGAAGAGCTGGCACGCGCGCCACACCGGCATCCGCATCGTGCACCACCTCTGCGTGTTGCTTGGCGGCGGCAACGGCGCGCCGGTGTTGCCGCACCTCGCGCCGTTGGTGGAGGTGTTGCGGCCCGCGCTCGGCGACGAGTTGGTGCAGGTGCGCACCGCCACCGCCGCGACCATGGCGCAGCTTGCCGAGAGCGTGCGGCCGTACGGCGTGGCGGCGTTCGAGCCGGTGTTGCCGGAGGTGTGGGCGGCGCTCAAGCACCACCGCGGGCGCGCGTTGGCGGCGTTCTTGCGGTGCATGGGCGCCGTGGTGCCGTTGATGGCCCACGACCGCGCGTACGCGGAGCACGCCAGCTACTACACGCGCGAGCTCGTGCGGGTGGTGGCGCGCGAGTTTGGCTCGGCGGACGACGAGATGCGCCGCGCGGTGTTGCGCGTGGTGCAGGCGTTGCCGTTGTCGCGCGTGGTGTTGCCGCAGTACCGGGCGCAGCTCGTGGCGCCGTTCTTCAGGCACATGTGCACGCGGCGCGCGGCGCTGGAGCTGCCGCAGATGGCGCGCCTGGTGGCGGACACCGCGGTGCACCTTGCGCGCGCGCTCGACGCGCCCGCGGTGGTGGAGCAGATGGTGCCGCTCGCGCGCGACGCCAACGACAACTTGCGCCGCATGGCGGCCGACGCGCTCGGCAAGATCCTCGCGCGCGAGTCGATGGTCGAGCTCGACCCGCGCCTCGACGCCGGCTTGCTCGACGCCGTGCTCCACGCGTTCCAGGAGCAGCAGCAGCCGCACCCGGTGTTCTTGGGCGCGGTGGCGGCCGCGGGCCGCGCGCTCGGCCCGCGCCTCACGCCGCACGTGCCGGAGCTCGTGTCGACCGTGCTCTACCGCATGAAGCACAGCGACCCGGAGGTGCGCCAGCAGGCGGCCGACCTCGCCGCGGCGGTGGCGCTGCTCCTTCCGTACGACACCGTGCGCAAGCTCATCCTCTTCTTGTACGAGCTGTTGGGCGAGGTGTACCCCGAGGTGCTCGGGTCGATCGTGGGCGCGTTGCACGGGTGCATGGCCGCGCTCGACCGCGGCGCGCTCGTGGCGCTCGACAACCCGCTGCTCGCCGCGCTCTTGCCCACGCTCACGCCCATTCTCAAAAACCGCCACGAAAAGGTCCAGGAGGAGTGCATCCGCGTGGTGGGCCTCATCGCCCGCACCCACGCCGACTCCATCAACGCCAAGGAGTGGATGCGCGTGTGCTTCGACCTCTTGGACATGCTCAAGGCCCTGCGCCGCCGCATCCGGGTCGCGGCGAACGCCACCTTCGGCCACATCGCCGCCACCATCGGCCCCCAGGACGTGTTGGCCATGTTGCTCAACAACCTCCGCGTCCAGGAGCGCCAGCTCCGCGTGTGCACCGGCGTGGCCATTGCCATCGTGGCCGACACCTGCGCGCCCTTCACCGTGCTCCCGGCCCTCATGAACGAGTACCGCGTGCCCGACAAAAACGTGCAGAACGCGGTGCTCAAGGCGCTCAGCTTTATGTTCGAGTACCTCGACGGCGCCACCCTGCGCCTGTACGTGTACGCAGTCACGCCGTTGCTCCAGGATGCGCTCACTGACCGCGACCAGGTCCACCGCCAGACCGCGGCCACCGTGGTGCGGCACTTGGCCCTCAACTGCGCCGCGCGCGGCGCGGCCGCGGCCGCGGACGACGTGTTCGTGCACTTGATTAACCTCGTGCTCCCCAACATCTACGAGGTGTCGCCCCACGTGATCATCCGTATCGTCGAGTGCCTCGACGCGTTGCGGCTGGCCGTGGGCGTGGGCGTGTTCTCCAACTACGTGTGGGCCGGCCTCTTCCACGCCGCCCGCAAGGTGCGCGCGCCCTACTGGAAGTTGTACAATGCGGCCTACGTGCACCAGTGCGACGCCCTTGTGCCCTTCTACCCTCGCCTCGCCGAATTGCATGCCCCGCCCGGAGAGCTGGGTCTGGGGCACTACAACGTGGATGAGCTCGACATCTGGATCTAGGTGCAGTTGGACAGGAATGGGAGTCGCGGTGCTTGCGAGGGGCTCAATTCCACCTCCACAGGTGCCTTCCAACTGCCAGGCGGGCGCCATGCGGCACCCCTAGCTTCAATGCGGCACCGTTCGAACCATATGTTACCGGCTGCACCGCCAGCGTATTACATGGAACCTTGGCGTGCTGGATCTCTCTACATGAAGAATGCTCCAGTCTGAGCATACATACCTACCATTCAATATCATGCGGACTCACCTCTTCTCTGTACGACCACCCGGCTTCTCTCTACTACAGCCTACACGAACCAAATTAGCCTGCCGTCAATTGAACTAACCCCGTATTCATCACCCCTACGGAACGCGCGCCTCTTCACACGAATACTCCGGCTCCGCGTAGCCATAGAGGTACCCGTCGTCCGAATACGCGTCACTCCCGCACCGAGACGTGGCCCGTGCTACCCGCTCGCCGTTGTGGAGATAGTTGTGGGTCACTATCCGCGTGATCTGCCGCGCCTGCTGCTCCACAATGTCCTGGTTGTCAGGCGCACTCTTCAACTCGTCCAGGTAGCTGTGTGCCGAAGCGTGGCCCGGATAGCAGTCCAGAATCCATACGTCCTCGCCCAACTGCACCCACGGGACGTTGCCCAACCAGCTATTAATCTTCTCCGCAAACGGCATGCCAGCCGCTTGCCGGGGGTTGAATTCCGCCGGAATCAGCGGTAGATCGACAACGGGCTTGATCGGACTGGACACTACGAAGCCGAAGGCACTTCCGCCCTCGTTTTCCTGGTTGGTGCATGGGTGCTCCATCACCGGTGCAAAAGGGTAGTTCATGCTGATTTGCACCCAAACCGCGCGGCCACAATCACATATGCGCGCACCCGCACCTCCGGCCACCGGTTGCGCTTGCTCCACACTCACTACCCCCACTTGTCGTGCCGCCAATATTCCACTAAACGATGGGAGTCAACTCGCTTTGGGACATTGTCGGCCCTGCGGCGCGTCCCGTCAAACTCGAGGCCCTCTCGCGCAAGAAATTGGCCGTGGATGCCTCGATCTGGATCTACCAGTTCCTCAAAGCTGTTCGCGACAAGGACGGCAACAAACTCGGCCAGCTGCACATTGTTGGTTTCTTCCGGCGCATCTGTAAGTTGCTCTACTATGGTATTTTGCCTGTCTTTGTCTTTGACGGTGGGGCGCCGCCTCTTAAGCGCCAGGTGATCCAAAAACGTCGCGAGCGCCGCCAGGGAAACAGCGACAACGCACAAACCACGGCACAGAAGTTGCTTGCGGTCCAGCTCCAGCGCCGTACGCGCGAAGCCAAGGAGGCTGGTCCTGGTACCTTGTACCTCGAAGATCTTCCCTTGCTTCATCCAGAACACCCACAGAAGGCCCAAGGCGATACTGCGGCACTGCTGCTGTTTGTTCGCAAGGACGAGTTTCACCTTCCCCAGCTCAAGCACTTCAAGGTGGCACGCAATGATGGCAGAATCATGCCCGAGAGCGAGTTTCAAGACTATGCCGCAGATGCGTCGTTTGATGTGGTGGATGGCGTTCCGATCGACTCAGTCGACCCGGCCTCGGCAGAGTTTGCCGAGTTGCCCATGGCTACGCAGTACATGATATTGTCGCACCTACGACTCCGTTCGCGTTTGCGGTTGGGTTACACCAAAGACCAGCTCGAGCAGCTCTTTCCCGACTCGCGAGACTTTTCCCGATTTCAGATTCAGCAGGTGCAGAAAAGGAATTTCTACACCCAGAGACTCATGAATGTCAGTGGGATGGACAAGGATACTGGGAATGCCACGCGCAGGATCGCCGGCGACAAGGATAAGCAGTATGCGCTCGTTAAAAACGAAGGTGGCTGGACGCTCGCATTGGGTGAGCATGACGAAGCCAACCCAATTGTGTTGGACGACATAGACGAGCATCCCAGTGACGAGATTGCCAGCCAATTCATCTCCCGTAACGATTTTCGTGCGCTCAATGAGAGGGCCAACAACGTATTCAAGACAGATGATCTGAAGGGGCCCCGCTCAGAAAAAGAGACAGTCAAAGCTGGTCTGGATAGTGACAGCGATAATTTGGAGGATGTAAGCCTTGGAGACGACCAATCTGACAATGAAGACAAGGCAATCATTGAGTCTATATACGACCAGTTTAAGCATGAGTACGAGCCCACGGGGGTAAAGGTGCTAGACGCGATGGACCGAGATGAGCTCGAGCATCTAGATGCACAGCATTTGCAACATGCGATTGAAGAGTCTAGAAAAGACTATGCTGAACTTCAGCTGAGAGTGGCCAAGGCAGAGGGCAAGAGGGAAGAGCCGCTGAGTGGGACGGCCACTTTCGATTTTGGACTATCCATTCTTTTCGGTTCAGACGTGCCAGAACTGAAAGACCCCGAAAACCTGACCTCGGTGGTTTTGGCCGCTAAAGATACCGAAAAAGCTGACCAACCTCACAACACAAGTCCCGCGATTGCTGCTGAAGCGGAAGAAGTATCTGGCACCAGAAAAATCGACAAGTCCACACCATTGTCAGAGGCTTTCGTTCCAGGTGAAATTCCTTCTGTTCGCATCGGCGACAAGCATAATATTGATAATGAAGAAGATCACAAAGAGCCAGAGGCTCGGGTGTGGGAGATGCCCTCGTGGTTTGGTAACAATGCTTCGCAAATAGCTAGTCCCTACAGTCAACAAGACTTTGTAACATCAAAGCAGGCTAAAGAGGTGGACGAGGACGAAGAGGCAGGCCTCATACCGTGGTCAGAAGCCAGAGATATGATTGAGGCTTCTGATAGTGGTTCAGACGTGGAAATAATTCAGGAGAATTGGAACACAGAGACAGTTCCGGACGAAGAGGAACCGAAAGCTCCCGCATCTCGAGGCGTCGAAGACGAGCCTCAGAATTGTAAAAGGAGTGACAAAAGGATAGGAAATTACAAAAAGCAGAAGAAGAGAGGCAAGAATCACATCGGCGGGGCCAGTTCAAAGCAGAGTAAACGAACGGGTGTTACAAATGATGACCAGAAAATGACAGAGAAATCCAAATTAGGCACGGATGATGACTCACTACTGAACAAAGAGGAAGAGCCAAAGTCTCAGCAAGAAGGGAAACCTGCTAAAGATATCCTTGTCTATGAAATTGAAGAGAATGATGAAGAAGAACTCATCAAGAACTTGGAGACCGAGGAGGACCAGCATGAACAATTCCGGGCTGAGCTCGGATCGAAACTCAATGTGCCCATCAACAATAGCATCACCGACGAGCAGCTACTACAAGAAAAGCTCCAAAAGGCCAAGAGGGATCTGGACGAAGTGACGGAGACAAT
Source organism: Clavispora carvajalis (assembly GCA_030581635.1). Taxonomy (NCBI): domain Eukaryota; kingdom Fungi; phylum Ascomycota; class Pichiomycetes; order Serinales; family Metschnikowiaceae; genus Clavispora; species Clavispora carvajalis. Next base: position 98,988 of record JAKTTV010000030.1, on the reverse strand, counting down.
GATTAGAGACGTACAGGAATTGTTGAAGCGCTTTGGGATTCCTTATATTACGGCGCCAATGGAAGCCGAGGCGCAGTGTGCGGAGTTGTTAAAAATTGGCCTCGTAGATGGCATTGTTACTGATGACAGTGATTGCTTTCTCTTTGGTGGCAGCAGAATCTACAAAAACATGTTCAACCAGAAGCAGTACGTGGAATGCTACATTGCCGGCGACATTGAGCATAAAATTGGCCTCGACCAAAAGAAGCTTATCGAGCTCGCCTTGCTCTTAGGGAGCGACTATACCGAGGGAATCAAAGGCATTGGTCCAGTGATGGCAATGGAGGTTTTGGCGGAGTTTGGGACCCTTAAGAATTTTAAGCAGTGGTTTGACGTACACACCAAGAGTACCGCGGCTCCCTCAGAGCTGCCGACACTGCTTGAGAAAAAGCTTCTTACGCGGATCAAAAGCGGAAAGCTTTTTTTGCCTGACGGATTTCCGAGCGCCGTGGTAACTGCCGCATACACACGCCCAGAGGTTGACCACGATGACAGTGAGTTAAAATGGGGTGTTCCAAGCTTAGACCAGATTCGTACTTTCCTCATGTACAATGTGCAATGGAGCCAGGCACGGGTGGATGAGGTCATGGTACCTCTTATCCGGGATATGAATCGAAAACGGATGGAGGGTACACAGGCGACAATTGGGGAATTTTTCCCGCAAGAATACATTTCTTATAAGAAGAATGTTGGGTTGGGCAAACGGATGAAGGTGGCGGCAAGCAAGTTGAGCAAGTGAGCGTGTTGCTCCACGCTTGTGAGCGCTTACCGCAATAGGCATAAGCACTATCAATTATTTGAGTTTATCGACACAGCTTGATTAAATCACGAAACTTGTCCAGAGAGATGGGAAGCAGCCCTTCATTCCTCAGAGAGATGGAAACAACCCTTCATTCTTACGTAGACGGAACTACAGATAGGTAGCAAATAAATAGGTAAAATTTACGTCAACAGCATCACCCGCTGCTACGCCCGATGTCATACTACATACCGCGAATAGCTGTTGCAACGTTTACTTCAGAAAGGTGCCACTTAGAATAGCCAAATTGAACCAGCACAAAACAGACATCATATCACCAACGGCGGTTGAAGCTGCAGGCACGTGCGTGCTTGGTGAAGACGGTGATTGTATATTCCTGTACACAAAACATGCATCTAGCATGGCTGTAAAAGCGCTCACACACAAGTCAAGTCTATATAAGGAAACAGTGTCTTCCTCTGCATGTACCGCAATGTCTCAGGCTAGCGGATCTCGACCTGTATTTGGTCTGCAGAGGCACAAATTGCGCTAGAAGTAAAGAGACCAAGCCTGCACAGTACCCAGGGTCTGTCAAAACTGCGACTCCAACACCACTTCTCACCTCACCACCATGGCTGATCTGCTTACGCGCATCTCATCGATGCTCAATCTGGCGCGTGATATAACCATGGAGGCTGCGGTTTCGGTGTCGCTGCGGCTCACCGAAACTCCTGCGGCCCATCGCCCGCAGCACATCTCCAAGCTCCTTAACTCGCGTCTCGACCGCGAGGTGGCAAGCGGCATGAGGTGTGTGCTTGGGCTCATGGCGCGGGGCGAAGATGCCAGCGCCCACTTTGCTGACGTGGTGAAGAATGTGACGCTGGTAGACCCCCGAGTGCGGGCGTCGGTGCTGGTGTACTTGCAGGCATATGCGGAGCAGGAGCTGGACACGGCGCTCTTGTCGATTAACCTGATACAGAAGCAGATGAGCGACAAACGCCCCGCCGTGCGGGCCGCGGCTATACGAACCCTTTGCGGTATTCGGGTACCGGAGATTGCTTCGTTGCTTGTGCTCTGTGTGCGGCGCAGTGCGGCCGACGGGACCGCGGAGGTGCGTGCCGGCGCCGCACTCGCGGTGGGCAAGGCGTGGGATGTGGAGGGAGTAGACCGCGCAGCTCTCACAACGGTGTTGTCGCTGTTGCTTGACGACGCGCGCGCTCCAGTTGTGTCTGCGGCACTCAAGGTCTTTGCGGCACACCGCCAGCACATGCTGTGGGTCCCGCTTCACCGCAATTACCGCCGCTACGTCTGCATGCTTCCTCAATTGGATGAGTGGGCACAGGCCACAGCAATCGATGTGTTGGCGGAGTACTGCCGCCGCTACGTTCCCCGGCCTCAGCTAGACCCGGAGGGCGACAAGATAGACTCAGACGCAAGGCTTTTTTTGCAGGCACTTGCGCCCACCGCATTCTCCCACTCGCCTGCAGTGGTGCTTAGTGCGGTCCGCGCGGCATCAGCAATTCACAGTGCGGCGTACGTGGCGGTGCTCGGCCTCGACCGTGTCCTCGTGAAGCTCGCCTCTGTCCCAGGCGCGGCGCGTGTACCGGCGTTGCAATTGGTTGCAGTGCTTGCACACTCTGCGCCGGAAATGTTTACTGACGCTGCTCGCAAGTTCTACGTGGCTCCTAGTGACAGCGCCACAGTGGCTGCGGCAAAGTTGCACGTGTTGCAAGCAGTGGCTGCGGCAGATACCTCCGTGACTGGCCCAGTGGTGCGCGAGCTTCAGTATTGCGCAGAAAACCATGTTTGCTCGGCCACGAGGGCCACTGCGGTGAGTGCGCTAGGAGCGGTGGCAGCAGGTGCGCCTGACTGGCGCGCGCGGGTTTTGCGCTGGTGTGTGCGCCGCGTTCACACGGCTGCTGGCTTCGAGATTCTCACAGTGGTACGCCAATTGCTCCAGCACAAGACAGGTGACGCTGCTGCAGACCGCGATGCGGTGCGGGTGGTGTACCGTCTTGCGCCCGCTGCTGCGCTGTCTAAACTTGACGCAGCGGCCCGCGCCACAATCGTGTGGATGGTAGGTGAGTTTACGGTGTATGGGGACAATGCGGTGCTGCCAGATGTGGTGCGTCGCATGCTCCCGACGTTCGCGTCCCTTCCTCGGCGCGTTCGCTATGAGCTCCTCATGCTTGCGGCAAAATGCTACCTGTACGAGGCACTGCGCTCCCCGGCGGACGCCGACCCGGAGACTCTCTCTCGGGTGCACGGAATGTTCTCCCACGCGGTACACTTGGCACGCTATGACGAGGCGTATGATACCCGCGACCGTGCGCGCATGCTCTCACACTTGTTGGCGGATGGCGCGCGTCCTGAGCTCGCGGCTTTGTTTTTGCAGGTGCCCAAGCCGGTACCGGCAATCGCCGGTCCGTCATACCCCAAAATGCGCGAGTTTCTCGCCACACCTCCCTGGGCCGACCCGTCAACATTGCCTTCGTCGTCCGTTCGCACGGAGCGGGTGGAGCCGGCTGCTTTTGCAACTCATGTATCATCTGCCACTCCTCCACTGGCGTCGACGATAAAGCCGGCTCGCACGGGGAAGCTCGAGAGTCTTGATGAGTTTTTCGGCAATGACGATCTGGACGAAGATGATGAGGAAGATGAGGAGCTGGAGCTGGAGCTGGAATTGGAACTGGAACTGGAACTGGAACGGGAACTGGAGCTGGAACTGGAACTGGAACTGGAACTGGAGCTGGGTCTGGAGTTGGAGCTGGCACTGGAATCAGATCTGGCACTGATAACGGAACTAGACGCAAACCTGCAAGATAAAAAAGCAAGCTGGGAAGGGACGAACTCCGCAGAGGCTTCGAGCCCGAAAACTTGTAAAGCGGATCTTTCAACTACAGCCGCCTATTACGACAGCGACAAGTCAGGGCATTCACGCGATGATCTCGTATGATCTCGCCTTAATACATTCATATCATTTCCTCGTCCTTTAGCTTGGTGTCTCTTCGAGTGAGACGTTGCTAATCGAGTTCCAATCTGTAGTCTTTCCGCGCAAGAGTTGCAACTACAGGAGCGCACTGTGACGTTCGCGCAACACTGTGAGCAAAGCATAAAATTTTCCACGTTTATTATGTTCCACCACAAGGTCAGCAGTATGGCTAGCATTTTGAGAGCCAGATTGGCCTCGACTCCACTTCAAAGAGCGTTTGCGTCTCCTGTGAACCAGTATTTCAGTACTCGTTTCTACACTCGTTACGCACAAAATGATCAAATCTTTCTTCACGAAACCGAGAAGAAAACCGCCGTCTCGTTTTCGAAATCGCCTTCCTCAACTCCTTTGGGGTACACAGTCAGCAACAACATTACACCTGAGCTGTTTGAACCAAACCCACAATTTTTGCCGCTTCTCCATTCCACCTTAGCATCATGCGTGGCTGATGACTTCTCCTTCATTATGGAAGCTGGAGTCAATGCCAATACCTTCATGCCAATCTACGATTTTCGCGAGGTTCCACAGTTCGGAAGACGGCCAGAGATCGATAGCGTGTTTGGATACGTACAGGTAGACGGCCTGGGTAAGATCATTCCGGGATCTTACGAGTCCAACGACATGTATCGCATTTGTAATGCTTCTGGATTGCCTCGGTTGTCCGATTACATGTATGAGCAAATTCAAAAAGAGGCCTAGTGTCTGCAAGTCTAGACCAGTGGGAATACGATCACTTGGAATTTCCGGCTAGAACTGAGCTTTTCATTCTACAAGATCAACTTCGGAGTGAAGCAGGGCAATTTTAAATCCAGGGTTACTTTGAATATACAATCATAAACTTTGTTCTCTTTTGTCAAAGAGCTCTGGGGAGCCTACGCTCATCAACTCAAAATCAATCTGAATGAGTCGCAGGTTCCATTATTCAACTTGACAGGAATCTGCTGATACCCACCGCTTCCATGCTTGTGCTCAGGGTCCAAACACCACAAGTAATTCCCGCCGTATCCAATGTAGTTGTGATCCTTATCTACTTGGAACAGAGAGCTGCTGGGCTCATTCTGTCTGTTGCAATTCAAGACACCTGCGCCGTCTACGCCGCAGACACCCTTCGAGCTCAAAATATTTCTTCCGCCAAACTCAGATTCCTTCACGCGGAAAGTGGCACAAGTACCATGGTTGTAAAATTGGCCATTGCTGATCAAACATCCATCATGTCCGCTCAACTTGATATAGCCCGGCCTTCCGCCTGGGGGTTTTGGCGGCTGCCCTGGCAGGATATCCAACTTACCTTTTGGAATGAACCTAATTCCTGTGGCTGGGCAGTTTGTCCGCATGAGAGAAGAAATAGGTACAAAATGCTCTTGCTTGGCAGAGCCACGCAAATGGTGGAAATACCAGATTTCCTGGAGTGCTTTATACCTGTTACACTTGAACATGACTTCGTGACCACCAAAATTGTCGCTCAAGGCTCGAGCAATCTCCTCTCGTGTGTAAGTCCGGTCCAAGGTTGGAACTATGCCGTTTTGACCCAAAAATTCAAATGTAGGTAACTTTTGGTAAAGGTTCATGGCCACACGGAAGTAGTCGTACACATTCTGATCCTTTTTGAAGTCCTTCCCGTAGCAAGGAGGCTTCAATGTACGCATACACGTGGCATGCTTGTTGAATTCATGAACCCAAAGAGATTCGTCGTTTCCGTTGAAATTTTTCCACACTTTCAGCATCTTATCAAACAACTCAGCATCATTGAACCCGTCAACAATGATTTTGCGAAGCTTTCCGTTAGTAATGGTTGCACCGGAATCGCAAAACTGCTCGTAAGTTCCGTCGCAATTGTCGGGCCAAAGCCCGTGTAAAGTAAATTCATTTTCAGCACCAACAGGTGGATAATAGTCCCAAAATTGAGTTTGAAGGAGTATCCCTCCTGGGCTTTCAAAACAACAAGAATTATTCACTGGCGTGGAGTTGGTGCAAGTGAGCGGTATATCAATGGGACATTGGTCGTTGTTGAGCTCGAAAATGTTCTGAGAGACCAAGTTTTGATGGAAGGGTAACGGAGAGGCATACACCAGCCCCAAGAGAAGGAAAAGAGCCCCTATTTGCATGTTGGGGGCAAAAACAAGAAAAGTCGAGAACGTAGGATTGGAGGCCTTGTACACCGTTGAAGTAGCTTATACGCAGTAGAGTCAAAGTGCGATTGCAGAATTTGAGAGGAGATCTGACGAATAATCCGGGCAGCCAAATATATTATAAAGACGGATTATGACCTCGTTGTTTTCTACGCCTATAGGGATTTGCCCCTTAAATAGAATTATGGGGAGATTATTGTCTTACCAAGGCAGATACAGGGGTTACATCCATGAATCTCGACATTCCCTTATCAACACGTGACCTACCAGCGCCGATAACCATCACGCGTGACTGGACCGCGCTTCGTTAGCTTGTTGGGGCTTAGTTAAGTCCCGGGTCGAAATTTTATTTAGTAAAAAGCAAAGCAAACTTTTGCACGGGGCGAGGTTCAGCTCTTGCGCCGAGTAAAATACGATTTGAGTTTACGTGAGTTAGTCATTTATGTACATTCCGTTGAGGATATATATTTTCGTCGCGCTAAAAAGCGCTGTATTTGAAACCCGCTTGAAAAACCTTTAACCTGGAAATAAGAATCATTAAATGCAGTTGATGCAGTAGTAGAAAGAGGAGAATAAAAAAATATCATGGAAAGGTCTCAAGCTGCCAGGGGCACTAGAGCAATCCGCTTAGTATCTGTAGATGTCAGCCTTGAATGGACCCTCTTGTGGAATACCCAAGTACTCGGCTTGAACGTCAGACAAAACAGACAACTTGGCGCCCAAGTGGTCCAAGTGGCATCTGGCAACGGTTTCGTCCAAGATCTTTGGCAACAAGTGCACGCCCACGTCGAACTTACCGTTGGAACCGAACTCTGGGAATTGAGAGTTGAATTCCTTGTTCTCAGCGTTGAACAAGGCGATTTGAGCCAAGACCTGGTTGGAGAAAGAGCAGGACATGACGAAAGAAGAGTGGCCGGTGGCACAACCCAAGTTGACCAATCTACCTTCAGCCAACAAGATGATGTGGCGACCGTTCTTCATCAAGAATCTGTCGACTTGAGGCTTGATGTTGACAACGGACTCAGCGTTGGCCTTCAACCAGGCAACGTCAATCTCAATGTCAAAGTGACCAATGTTACACACGATGGCGTCCTCTGGCATTTGGGAGAAGTGAACACCGGTGATGATGTCACGGCAACCAGTGGTGGTGACGAAGATTTGACCGATGGAAGCAACCTCCTCCATTGGGGCGACCTGGAAGCCAGAGACAGCAGCTTGCAAGGCGTTGATTGGGTCAATCTCGGTGACAATGACTCTGGCACCCATACCTTGCAAAGCCATAGCACAACCCTTACCAACGTCACCGAAACCGGCAACGACGGCAACCTTACCGGCAATCATAACGTCGGTGGCTCTCTTGATACCATCAACGAGAGACTCTCTGCAGCCGTACAAGTTGTCGAACTTGGACTTGGTGACGGAGTCGTTGACGTTGATAGCTGGGACCTTCAAGAGGCCGTCTCTCAACATCTTGTACAAGTGGTGGACACCGGTGGTGGTCTCCTCGGACAAACCGAAACAGCCCTCCAACATCTCTGGGTGCTTCTCGTGCACCAAGGAGGTCAAGTCTCCACCGTCGTCCAAGATCAAGTTCAACTTCTTGCCGTCCTTGAAGGCGAACAATTGTTGCTCGATACACCACAAGTACTCCTCGTCGGTCTCACCCTTCCAGGCGAAAACTGGAACACCAGCAGCAGCGATAGCAGCGGCAGCGTGGTCTTGGGTGGAGAAGATGTTACAAGAAGACCAAGTAACCTCGGCACCAAGAGCAACCAAAGTTTCAATCAAAACAGCGGTTTGAATAGTCATGTGCAAACAACCGGCAATTCTGGCACCCTTCAAAGGTTGGGAAGGACCGTACTTCTTTCTGATGTACATCAAACCTGGCATTTCGTTTTCGGACAACTCAATGTCCTTTCTGCCGAAAGCGGCAAGGGAAATGTCGGCGACTTTGTAGTTAGAAGCGGGGGCAGCCATGATGATAGTAATGGAGGTTAAATTTTTTCGCTGTTGGGGGATGCTCACCTATATATGCCTTTTTTTGGGAGCAGTTTTTTATCCTCTGTGCAGGTGGGCATCTACCGCCATACGACGGAACGACGGGTGCCGTGTCGGATTGATACCGCAAGGCGGATATGTCCATGCCGAGTTTGGAAGACATTGGGTACAATAAGAAGCCAGGGGCTACATGGAGCCAGTATTTGGCCTGCTTAAGCCGGGTTTAGTACCTGGGTCCACGTTGGCCAGACGTGGGCCCGTACACCAGACCCTGGCGCATGTGAATATGGGGCGCATATACAGGCCGCCTCATACATCGGTTCCGACCCACGGGCGCTTCAGTAGAATTAGCAGGTCACTTCGGCTGCTGCAACCGCTGTTCCGAATTCGCTTCCGTTTCACTCAGAAGGAAATCTTGTGATTGCACGTAATACTACCGGAAGTCTGGCCAAGCGGACCGCTCATATGCCGTTGAACCCAATGCCATCGGAAAGTCCCACACCCGAGTTATAACCGTTGAACGCGTCAAAGTAGAAATCGGGACCTTCGAAAAACGCTCCCATGGCCGAATGTATCGCGTGTGCATCGACCGGAATGAGTGGCGTATCAAAGGCCAAGTCGCCCGCCTCGTTGGAAAAACTCCCAGAGACGAGATCGGCAAGCGATCCAGGCGCCCCTTCCACCACCAGTGGGCTGTCTGACGGGTTGAAAATCTTGACTGCCTCTGCGGAGACCTTGCCCAACTGAATGACATCCTGGACGAGACTCCAGAGGCGCGCAAAATCCAACAAGTCTGTGCTAGAGGATATCGGCTCAAGCAAGGTTATCAAATCCATTACCTGAGTATCAGTATACTTTACCCTTGGAACTGCGTGAGCACTCTGTCCAAGGGTTCGTTTGTAGTACTCTTTTGCCAAGAGAATCCGCTCAATGTAGGTGAACGTGGTGCTAATGCGCCACGCGTAACAGTACCGGTGACTGATGTAGTGAATTCCCATGAGGCAAGACTTGGCTCCGCGAGAGAGTGAACGCATGAGATACTTGAGTTTGACGATGGAGCCAGGCGGGGAGGTCGGGGTGGTGGCCTCGCAATCAAGCGTGATCTGGTATCCCAAGCGAATCATCCACGACGCCAAAAACCCCACCAGGCGATGCATGAAATATTCGAGATGTGGGTTTATCACCAACTGTGCTGCGTAGCGAAACCGCGGGTGGGGTTGCTTGAGCAATGATGGGATATAGGGCAAGTAGTCGAGTACCATGATACAAAGCAGCTTCTTGAAGTAAAAGAGCGCGAGCGACGGCTCAATCTCCTCATAATACAAGAACAACCGGAAGTATACGGAGATAAGAAAGACTTGAACGGGAATGTATAACGGAAGGACCATAACAAGTAGCATGGATTGCACTGAGTCTTCCGTATAAACTGTCAGCATGGGTTCGAGTGACGGAAACTTTTTGTGTAAGTAAGCCTCCAAGTCGTTCAAAGCCAGCACAAGCTCTACTATTGGCGCCGGGTTTCCCACTTGCAACACCTTGCTTAATGCCAGCCGCATCAATGGCATAAGGCCTTCAAGGTGGTCGAAGAAATGGATTACAAGTTCATCATTGCCTGATGTGGCGCAATTGTGATTGCTGGGGTCGAGGTAAGGGTACCGTATATCCGAAGTGAAAGGCAGCGAGATACTGGGAGACCCGAATTTGATGGAGTTGATCATATCTTTGAACTGAATGAACACCCAGAGCTTGCGCCGTACGTTGTGTATGCTTGGATCGCGTAGTAGATTGACAATTTTCGTGGGTTCGCGGTTGAGACCAATGGAATTAGCCATCTGCAACAACACCCCATTGTTAACTTGAAACATATCGCGGCCCGGCCCTTCTATGTCTTCCGGAGACAATTCGACATAAATGCGAACAAAGACCATAAGCTGGAGTACTGATAAGCTGGTGCAGTTGAGCATATGGAGGCGTGACAAGCACGCGCGAGCGTAATCAACATATTCGAGACCAATGGGCCATTTCAGCAGATCCGAAGATTGAAAGTCATCAGCCATCTTCGGGTCATTGGTGACGAATGTTAAGTAGCTGATCCGGAGAACGATGCATAGTAGTCCAAGGTGGGCCGAATCCATCGCCGCAGTACTGTTGATGTAGACAAAGCGGTCATTTTCCAAGCCGCCCGAAATCGTTCCGAGCAACCGCTCCACGTGACGACGGAACACATTTTCATCCAAGTAGGGAAACAATGGATAGAGGATTTCGAAGAAGTGGTCGAGGTGATACGCCACGACTGACTTTGGGGGAAGAATGCCGAGAAGCCGGTCCTCGTGCGCAATGTCCATCCTCCGAGAGTTTGGGTCTCGAAACGTGAGCCCCATCGGCACATCCGAGAAGGAGGCGTCCTTTGACTCAAATTTGTGGAGCAGGTGCTGCCGGATGCGATCGAGCACCAATAGTTTCTTCCCCTCGTTTGCAGCAGGTACAGATTTGGTGTACACATTAGCAATCCGATCCAGCATAGGAACAGGCCTGTTGTGAAGCACAAAGCTCCATAGGCTTTTAAGGCCCGGATCTACCCGCACTACTGCGTGCCATGAAAATGGGCCGTGGTTGATTTCGTCTCCAAGCACCGGATCGAAGCTGAGCGACGAGTATCCCGCATAAAAGTCGAGAACGTTCCTTGAATTGGCAACTGGGTTCACGCCTACAACATCCAGCAGCACTTTGAAGCGGGTCAAGACGTCGGCGGTAGTGGAGGGCACCAAATAAACCGTGCTGTCTAAAGATTCGTACACCAGCGATCCGGGTACTGCAGTACCATATGCGGGGGACTCTGGTTCCGGCTTGGCCGGATTTTCGTTTGAGTTGAAAGGCTTGGGTGACTCTCTCCCAAGCTTTCCGTTATAAGTGCACAGCAGTTGGGCGTTTTGCCGAATGCACGATGAACATGGATGACGTAGATCGCATCGAACTTTGCGAGCTTTGCAAGGATCGCACACAACAGTAAAGCGGCGGCGTTTGCCCATTATTGAGAAAGATTTGGCTTCTGAGAGGGTCTGAGAAGGGAATCAAAGACTGGAGGAAGAACTGGTGCTTATCATGGAATTGGCCCTTGCGATTCTAAGGTGCATACAAGTGGGGAAGAAGCCAGTCTTTCCAAGTAGGCGCGCTAATCGGTTTTCCTCTGCATGCAAACCGCAACATAAAAGATATAGCTTATCAGTCTTACAAGGGGGCGCTGGAGAAAAGTGGCTCTTCTCTGTGACTGGCACCAGAATTTACGCAAAGGAAGTGCCACTTATTTCGGATGGCACTAGGTGTCGCAGAGATTTTGCGGACCCTCAATTCGTCAAGATCAATTGCACCAAACGCTAGTAAATACTATTTCGCAAAGAGCGCTTTAATAGAAAAGCGGCAGTATCGTAAATAAGCAGGGATGATTTCGTAGAGGGTGTCGCAGAAGTGTAGAGACAGCGACTGCCATAGAGAAAAAGAGACAGCAACTGCCATAGAAAAGTATGAACAGTGACTGCCATAGAGAAGTAGGAACAGCGCCGAGCGGAGTGAGGGTATTAGGCTAGAAAGTGTTGTACAAGCTTTGTAGAAGTCTTTGTAGTAGAAGTCTTTGTATTAGTTAGATCTCAAATTTGAGCCAGTCTAAATCACCATTGTCGTTAGAGTCGTTATAAGCGTTAATGACGGGCGCATGGCCCTTGAGTCCATCTGTAAGCGTGGATTTGGTCGCGGTGCTAGGCTTTATCTCGTACCGGCTTCCCATGACAGAGTTGTCCGGGCCTCCACCCGAAAAGCCCCCCACACTACTGTCCGCTGGCGTCGCAGCCGGAGTGGTGGCATCGGTATCGTTGTGGAGAGAGGTATAATTCTTAAAAAAGTCATTTGAGTCAACGTCAGCGTCATCATCACTTTTAGCCAGAACTGGGTACGCAGATGGTGGGAAGTTGGTTTCCGCAGGCAAAATTAGGTCAGATGGGGTGCCCGGTATCGCTAGACCTGTACCGCTGAGAGAAGGTGCCAAATCTGATGGCACAACAAACGACGAGCGTCCTCCTCCCAACACGGATGAGGGCGACTGAGAATAAGTCAGCATATCATCGCGCCCAGCGCATGCATTTTGGTCAAAAGAGGTAGCACGTGGGTCGAACGACAGGTCAAAGTACGTAGGTTTTGGAGTGGTGGCCATACGCAGAGTCTGAAAGCTACCATTCTGGTAACTGCCATTCTGGTAACTGCCACTCTGAAAACTGCCATTCTGAAAACTGCCATTCTGAAAACTGCCATTCTGATAACCGCCACTCTGGATGCTGCCACTCTGGAAACCGTTGCTAAGGTAATTGCCATTCTGGTAGCTATTATGTTGAAAGCTGCCATTCTGGAAGCTGGACCCGGCATTCTGGAAGCTACCCGATATGTGCAGCGGCGGTGTACCCACGTAAGACGGCATGCGCAGAAGATTGACCTTCGAGGGCCGGCGGTTAGCCGGCGTTGACAGAAACCCACGCTTTACCACCGGCGTATTGGCAGCGGCCGATGACAGAAGTAATGACGGTGTCCGCCGGATACCGCCAAAGCCCTCAACTGTTTCTGTGATTCCCACCTCGGATTTCTTGCGCTTGAACTGCAGTGTTGAGTTGTAGGGCGATGACGGTGCCGACGTCAAGGAGTTGGGCCCCAGACCTGAAGGCTTGGGCAAAATCAAGACATTTTTGGGGCGCGAAGTAGCCCCATCCGCACCCAAGCTCATGTTGTAGTACGGTGCTGACCCATACGACCCCAACGTCGTCGAGCTGGCCAGCAGCCGCATAGAGCTGCGGATGGGAATGCTCCCAGACGCCATTAGCCGCAGATCCACGGAAGCAGGCACCAGTGCCGGAGACAGGCCTATGGGTGTGACAGGGCCCCGGAGCGGCGTCACAGACGCCCGGCGCGAGCTGCGCTTGCGGATCACATCCGTTTTGAGTGAAAGCGGACGTGTGGTGCCATGCAACTTGAGAAAAAGACCACATGCGTTGCAGAGCGTGTTTCCCTCGCGGTCTTTACGCCATAACGGGGTCTTAAGCGTGTGGCAGTTGTAGCACTCGGTGGGTTTCACGGTCTTTGCCGGCACACCGGCCAGTTTACCGACACGGCTATCGATATCCATCTCATTGATCTCACACAAAGATGAGGTGAGGTTAGAGCGGCGTGCAGGCGCCGCTGGCGTTTCCTTGCTTCCTACCACCACCACGTCTGACATGCCGTCGCAAGGTTCGGTTTTGATGCGAGTGCCCGAGTGCCAGAGCTCATCTTGCTGTTCACGTGCAGAAGGCACGTCGTGCGGGCTGCCGTTTATCAGCAGTGGGGTGTGGCTCGGCTGTACAGGTTGTTTTTTCACATGGGGTATGTGGCGATGGATGGGCATGGAACCGGTGGAGATATCGTCTATGGAGAGCGGCAGCAACAAGTCGAGCGCCTTGGTGGTGTCCGAAGGCGACGAGACGTTTGATTTTGGGGGAAAAAGCTCGGGACGCTGATGTTGGTGGCGGATATTGTCTTTCCGCAATCTGCGGTTGTCCATGCGAGGCTGGAGGGCCAAGAGGCGCCGGGCCTGGGAGAAGAGATCCATTATGAGCGGGCCCGACGCAAATGCCGCTTCACCGTCTTTCTTGGGAGCGCCAGTCATTGCAAGAGGCACAATGAAAGCTGGCGGTTAAGGCACGAGGGAAGGTGCGACCTAGCGGACAATAGGGCGGAAAATATCAGCAGGTGAAAACTTTATAAAACTATATGAAATATCCCGCAAGTGATTTCTAGGAGGTGTGGTGGGGATTTGCACGGTTGACGAAGTGTGGAGATGTGAATGAAGTGGTTGTGTGATTTTTTTTCTGTCGTAGTGCACCTTGGCGGAGGCACGGGTGAACCTTTTTCGGTACAGGAAGCTGGTTGACGATGACTGTTCGGTGTTCCGTAGTGTACTGGTCGGTGTTCCGTAGCATAGGGGTGGTCACTTTCACTTCGGTTTAGAGTCACAAGAGGCAAACAGGAAGCAATTAGACTTCAGGTGAGAAACTATATGCTGCCCTTTGGTTGAAACATTGGTCCGCTGGTCCGCTTAGTTGAAAGGAACTCTAACTCATCCCGAAGCCTAAAAAGGGATGAGAATAAAGCTGTGGAAGACTCGGGCTATTGCTTATCTCAAAGACGGCCGAGCCAAATCCGAATCTGAATAATCTTTCCACACAGCGCTCACGCTAAGTTTCTGCTGTTGCGTGTGCATATACCCCAAAGAACGTGGAGACTTGTGATCCTGTGTATGCACCTCTTTTACGCGGCGGAACATGCTACATTTCTCGCTTAGGCCGTAGCAGAATCAAGGCAGTGTGAGAGTACCGTTAAGGTTTTATTTCGGTGACCAAAAGCTTCTTTCGATTGCGTGATCTTTTAGCTGCTTCAAATTCCGATCCAGCCCTCATACATGACAATGCGAGCCTATATGGAAGATTGGAAGTATGCATCAGTCGCCTGAATGAGTCAGTCTAGTGTAAGAATCAAGAGACCGAAATTCCTGCCATCAGCCTCAAAGTAGCTGTTTAGATGTTTTTCGACTTCAACCCTTGATTTTCGACTTCAACCCTTGCTTCACGAGTATCACCATGTAACTTCAGCGATTTGCGAGGCAAGTTGTTATCGGGCATATGATTGCAAGCAATACAGAAAGTAGCGTTGGCAAAAAAACGTGTTGAGGGATAGTTTTTGAATGCTATGCAGTCGGAAACAGAAAAGTACTTCTGTCAATTTCGGTCGTGATGGTGTGCACCATAACGCGTTGAAAACTAAAGCTCTCAAAGGTTGCCGAGTTGACAATGTGAAGCAAGTGTTACAAACCTATATTGAGTTGAAGTCTTTATGAATTGTATTTGGTTCTCAAAATTCGATTTAGATCATGTTTCCGTGCCAACCCTTTTGTGTGTGAGCTCCTCCCCTCCCAGTGGGCTCTATTTTCTCCTGCCTCTTTTGTTTAATTGCGAGTTTTTTTTTTTTTTTTTTTTTTTTTTTTGCTTCTTGAAAACAATTTACCTGACTCCCAGAAACCGCAAGCCTGAGTCTCGAAAAGGCATGAAATTCCATGAACTCATTTCTCTCTCGTTAAGAGGCTATCTACTGTTATTGCGAGGCTCACTTACTTACGAGCAGCTGGCATAATTGAAATGGCCGTCCTCGCGGCCCGTCGATCGTCTTTTCCTGTCGCTAAGTACTATATATCTCGGTAAGATTGAATCTCAGGCATACCGAACCGCGCGATAATAATATACCTTCGGGAGTCACTGCAGTTATACACAATCGTGATCTAGTTTAGGTCCCTAATTCATAATGTCACACTTACTATTTGGCGAGATCCCGGCGTCCACATATCAAAATTTAAAGCACACTGTCGCAGGTACAAGTTGACAGCGCGATGGAAGTTCCGGAGTATAGCTCAACTTCCGAGGGAGAAAAATGAGCGGCACCGGGCTTCGCAGATTTTAGTTTTCATGACGTGCATCCATGCATTTCGCCACATCACACGTCCGTATACTGCGCACTAATGAAACTGAGATCACTTCCGTACAAAACCATGACGTGTGCAATCCCGAAATCCGGAGTATTTCAGCTCTGGGCGATAGGCATTCAAAGATAATATAGGAGAGTGCCGCAGTGCCACCGGCTTTGTTCTATTGGTCTATAAATACAACACTCTTCTATTTGTTTGTCCTATGCATCACCCGTTGCTTAAAATAGCCAGGCGCGTCGAAGTGGGGCCAAGAGAAAGGATTTCTGCACAGGAAGACCCAATGACGTTGTCCGCTATCTGTGCGCCAGTATATAGTACATCATAACGTATCCGTATATTCAATATTCGAACTTCCGTTTTCCTCCGAAACTTCTCAGTTTATCTGCGGCTCGTCAGGTGCTTTTTCTTCTTTTCTCAGGCGCCAGTTACAAACTTGTCCTCGTGACGTACGGCTCTTCCTGGATTCCCGTAATTCGCATTACCTGTCGGATCATTAGGTGGCTATTTTCCTATACACCTCATCACCCTTTCCTTTTACAAACGACGAAACGCAACATACTGGCCTATCGTTGGTCTTTTAGATACGTTCCGCTCCTCTTTGCCTTCTCCCTACATTCAACGCCTTCTTACATTCCCATCCTATCATTATGCCATATAATGGAAGAGTGGTCAACAAGGTTTTCAACCAAGACTTCATCATCGACAAGAGGTTCAAAGTGGTGAAAGAACTTGGTCACGGTGCATATGGACTTGTATGCTCCGCCAAGTACGACGATGGGTCGAACTCTGGTCAGGAAAACTTTGTCGCCATCAAAAAAATCACAAACATCTTCTCCAAGAAAATCTTGTGTAAGCGACTGCTCAGAGAATTGAAGCTCTTGCAATTTTTCCGGGGCCACAAAAACATCACATGTCTCTACGACTTGGACATTGTGCCCGATCCGCTCACTGGTGATTTCAACGAGGTCTACTTGTATGAGGAACTCATGGAGTGCGATATGCACCAGATTATCCGCCTGGGTCAGCCCTTGACTGACTCCCACTACCAGCTGTTTATATATCAGATTCTTTGTGGATTGAAATATATTCATAGTGCAGATGTGCTCCATCGTGACTTAAAGCCGGGTAATTTATTGGTCAATGCGGATTGCGAGTTGAAGATATGTGACTTTGGATTGGCCAGAGGCTTTTCTGAAGACGTGGAGCAGAATGCGGGATTCATGACAGAGTATGTGGCTACTCGGTGGTACAGAGCACCTGAAATCATGCTTTCCTTTTCCAACTACACCAAGGCAATCGACATCTGGTCGGTCGGTTGTATTTTGGGCGAGCTTCTCGGTGGCAAGCCATTGTTTCGCGGAAAGGACTATGTGGACCAATTAAATCAAATTCTTATGCTTTTGGGTACCCCAAAGGAGGCTACATTGACGAAAATCGGCTCTATTCGAGCGCAAAATTACGTGCGTCTGTTGCCCATCATGCGTCGTGTTCCATATCTGGAAATTTTTCCCGACGCTAACCCATTGGCTTTAGATTTATTGGAGAAGATGCTCACCTTGGATCCATTCCAGAGAATTACTGTGAACGAGGCGCTCAATCATCCTTATTTGGCGGTCTGGCATGATCCTCAGGATGAGCCTGAATGCGCCGTGAAATTCGATTTTACGACATTCGAAACTGTCGATGATATTGGATATATGAAACAATTATTGATCGAGGAGGTGCTGAAATTTCGACAGTTCGTACGGAAGCCAGTTTCAGAACAGCAACAGGTACTACATTTGCAGCAACAGCAGCAACAGCAGCAGCAGCAACAGCAACAGCAACAGCAACAGCAACAGCAACAGCAACAGCAGCAGCAACAGCAGCAGCGCCGCCAGGAGCAAATACAACAACAACAACAACAACAACAACAACAACAACAACAACAACAACAACATCATCATCATCATCAACATCATCATCAACAACAACAACAACAACAACAACAACAACAACAACAACAACAACAACAACAACAACAACAACAACATCATCATCATCATCAACAACAACAACAACAACAACAACAACAACAACAACAACAACAACAACAACAACAACAACAACATCAACAACAACAACAACATCAACAACATCAACAACATCAACAACATCAACAACATCAACAACATCAACACAATAAGCCTGAAACTCTTAACTCACTGTACACGGAGAGTTTTGATCTGTTTCCTGGCTTGATGCAATCTTCAGGCTGTGCTGGGTTGAACAGCGGTGGGGTATTGACCAACCCCGAGCAATTAGAGAATGTTCCTTACATGCTGTATTACGAGCAAATGCCAAAGCCTCAAGAATTTGATGAATTTGCTTTTTTGGGAGACAAAACCGGAAACGCCGAGCTATTTCGTTTAGAGGAAGACCTAGGATTTGGTATGGACAGATCTCCCACATTCAACTCTTGATAAACCTCTCGAGTTGTTCTCACAAGACACCTTGCATACTTCATTTCTGTCTATGTACCCTTGATGTAAAAATATTTCAATCTGAATGTAATTTGCGCATTTGTATTCGGGGTACTCTATCCTGAGAGGGTATATCTGAATACATCACCATTCCTGGCGAATATCCAGAAGTTATCAGGGCCAAGATCGAAGCCTTGTAGTCTTCCATCCCTGACGAAACAAGATATATCTATGGAGAGCAAAGGAACTTGGATGGAGGGTAAATCTTTGTCGTTAACGATTGCATGAATAATAACGGTAAATCTTTTTTGTTCATCTTTTGTTATCACCAGCTTCGCATAATGCTTTTTTAATCGCACTTCATGGAGTGAGCGATAAAGAGAAAATGCAATGTCTTTTTGATCCTCTGACTTTTCTTGTTGGGTTGGGGTTGCGCTCGGGCTGAGGATGTTGCTAATTCCCAATGATGTTCCCAGTGTACCTCCGCCGTCTTCACTCGAAAGTGACCACGAAGTTCCTCTTGTATGAGATTTGGCAAACGTTGGTGGGGGCACAGGCTTCAGTGGCACCTGTTTGCTTTCGGACGACACTTGGGTTCTTGTTCTGGAAGAAAATAAATGTGATTTCTTGGTCCAGGAAAAAGCTTTGCTATCGAAATCCCACAAAATGACTTTTCCGTCACTTCCACAAGATATAAGCTTATAGGTTCCAGTCGAATTGCCCGTCTCCGAGTGATAGAATTCCTCATTCTCCACGAATCGGACAGTTTCAACGGTGCTTGTATGACCTTTCAATCTAGTCACGATATCTATGTCCTTGATCGATGGTGGGTAGAGTTCATGCTGGTCAGGCTTACCGGCATCGGCATTTGTTGCGAAAGTGGAAAGAGAAAACATAGAAGAAGTACGGTGGTTTCCTGACCCCGAACTATTTACTGTTCCACTTCGCGACCGACCGCCTTTGGGGGCACTTGCAGAATTTGAATTTTTATGAAGCAAACCATTAATATTGTAATACTTCATACGGAATACCTCAATTATGTCACCCTTTCCACCTAAGCAAAAATAACGGGCATCTGGAGAGAAGCGAACGCTGCGGATTCCGTCCTGAAAATAGCTGGAGACAACATCAGTCACGATCAGATTATTGTAAAATTTTGATGTATCACCATATTTTTTTCCGTAAGTGCAAACAAGATCTATGAAGCGAACAAGCCCATCATCTGCAGAAATTGCCAAGATCATTGGTTTGTTTGGGGAGGCCAGACCCTCGGTGGGTAATGTACTGGCAATGGATGTGACAGCTTTATGACTCAATTTAAAGTGCCCCACTAATTGTTCATGAGACAGACTACTTTGAGGAGCGGGATCCTTTTGGTTAAATCGGCTGAGATCAAACATCTTAAAAAATGTCATATAATTATCTTTACCCTCAACATTTTTAGAGTATGTCAGAGAGTCGGCTGGGGCAGAAGGATTTAAAATCGTCACTTCACCGGTGGCATATCCAACAGCCACCAAGTACTCGTAGTTTGGGTGGGTGAAAGTAGAAAGTGCAGTGACAGCATATGTGCTACCTTGTGTGACTCGTGAATTGGCCGAAAGTGTCTGGGTAAAGTTAGGAAATACACGGAACAGGAAGGAGCCGAGGTTGATGAGAACCACTTCACCAGTATTTAATCCAATAATTATTGTAGAATTCCCGGAAAGCGTTAGAAGCCGAGTCGCGAATGCCCCTTTCTTTAAATGAAGCCTCAATATTGGCTTTTCAATAACTTTTTTATACGGCTTAGTATTTGAAGTCGTGGGGATAGGCTTGCCAGCCACTGCCTCAGCCAGAATATCTCTGATAGGAAATATTGATGTCTTGGATGTGACTTCAGAAGTGCCCGCATAGTTACACTGTTCGTCTAATGCGAAAACGTTGAGCACACTTATGTTGACAGAAACAAGAAGCTTCGAAACGGAAGAAGATCTGAGTCGTGAAAAATACGTTTTCAGGTCAAAGTCCACCAACTTGGAAAAGATCGGCGCGGCTTTCCGGGTTGGAGCAGCCTCATTTGAAGCATGATCAGCCAAGCCCTCATGTATGGAGTTAAAGGCGTTCTGGCTAATATCGCCACCATCACTCGAGCCCATTCGCAAAAAATGGTTTATCCCGTGAGTCATTTTGTTGAATGGATTCCGTGATTCTAAATTGGCCGTCGAAGCCAAACTCCCTTGCCGTAAGGAAATCATCGCTGACATGCAACCTGGATTCATTTCCACTAGTTTGAAAGGGTCATGATTGAGCGGATTGACGTTAGCCCCAACGTTCAAACCGTCTCGCTTTTCGGCGCTCATTTCATTTTTAACCCGACTAAATGTCCTCGCGACATGTAAAGGCAAAGAAACATACGTGGATGACTCTAAATTACTTCGACACTTTTGATCAAACGGAGGCCTTGTCACATTCAAATATGTTGGATCGATTCGGGCATGAACATTTGCAGGGGCTCCCGTCAAGGGCCATTGTAAATCAGTAATGCTGCTTGGTACATTCTGGCCCGCAATAAGAGGAAAGTGAACGTTATCATCGATAAAATCGTTTCCAGGACATACTGATTCGAGAAAAACCGAAACAGGTGGAAGTTCTTTCGTGGAAATATTAGTCAGTGTCATTTTGGCCGAAACTTGCCGCTTGAAGAGCTAGTGGGTCAGGACAGCGTGAATTAATGATCAATGCGAATTTGTTAGATATTAGTGACCCAATAGAGCTCTTGATTTTCTTCCTGGTTCTTTGGTTGCTACTATTTGATGAATGTTTAACGAGAGAGGTCGGTAGACGTTGTCAGATAAGCGTGGCCTGTAGATGTGGGGTGTATGCAGAATGCGGAATCTGCCTCTATTACAATATGAGGAACCAATTAGAGAAAAGCTAAATCAATGTTCATATATCAATTTTCCGTTGACTATGTTTAAAGAGAACCTTGATATTGTGGAGTGAAATGCTCGGTACTATGGGGTTCCAAATTCGTTGGTATGATGGAACAATTGCCTCGTGGGCATATACTATAGGAAGGACGATTCTAAGAAGTGTTATTTTTGTATATGTGACTTTTCTGTGGCATTAGTTTTGAGAACTGTTTAAAAAATGTAAGTGATTTTTCATGGCAAATTAATTTTTAGATTATTTGCAGTTTCCTTAAGCTTCTCGCTAGCGGACAAATAGACACAAAAATTACCTTTTCCCCGTTGTACTTCCTCCATTTGACACGCTTCCATAGGCACTACGATCCATAGCAAGGCCATTATGACTACAGAATAGTTCAGGTTGAATTTGGCTCTGAAAATAGCCAATCTGAAACCATTGACTTATCATGGCTCGTAGTGTTATGTTGCGTGCTTGCCTTTTGTATTGAGTGCGCTTTGATACTAACTAGCGTATCACACAAAGACATTAGCGACCGCTTTCATGAAAATTTAGCTAGATCTTAGTTTTGTCTTCAGCTGAGTTTCTAAAAAGCTACTGTCAGTTCAAGGAGCTGGTTCTGATGTTTCTCCCCATGCAATACCAGGCTCAACCGAATATTGTCCTGCAGGAAGCCTAAACACAAAATGGATTGCACGAGAAATCTCATTCCTCATTCATTCTTTCCTTCTTCTAACTTGAACTGAAAGCCTTCAAGATGGGCCTGCAAATTTCGATCTTCGACGTCAGATAAGTGTGATAATCGGTGGAGATCTGAAATCCTGGTTGCTCTCGATTCGCTCTCGATTCACAAAAATATCCCTTTCTCCCCTGGCGGCCAACACCGATGATTAAGGCATCAAAACCCAAAAGTGAAAGAAGCTTTCTTAGCTTCTGAGGCACACATATTTAGCAATCTGGCTGAAAACCACAGCCTCATTTCGACAGGCATTATAAACGTCGTTGTTCCTGTGGCTTTTTTAATCAGTTTTTTTTCCGTCTTACTCCCATTCCTGATCTGCTCCCCTTCAAGCCCAGTGGACCTCGAGAGACAGACATGATACTTTTCATCTCTCATCGTGTTTACTAACTTCGTTTCGAAAGGATTCAGAATAATTTCTCAAGGCCACATTTCACCCTAAATGATTATGGTGATGCCACCTAGCACGTGATCGATCACGTGTATGTCGCGCAAAAAATGTCGGTCTATATCCTTGTTGTCAACAAAAAAATTTTCCCGCACCTCCTCGATTTGCCCCTACAATAGTCCTATCCGTTCAGCTCCACAAGAGGACATTCTTCCATTTTAAAGTCTAATTCAAGGTTCCTGGTTATTAAAAACCATATTCTATATATTATTACATCAAGCACCTCCGTCAACCACTCGGTTTAAGCGTGCCTATCCATAGTGCTTTGAGTCCCGTGTTTGCTGTTCAGTGAGTGGACGACATTTTTTGTCCGCACTTTTGTGACAAAACACCCAAACACCCCATATTTAAGCTTAGACACCAACGTGGACGATAGACTGTTGATTTATCACAATCAATCCTCCGTCTATCCTTCTCACTTGGTGTTCTTCACAGCAAAAGTGGAAGCTTAAGCTTAAAGTTTCTGTTTCCTGTTTTGTTGGTGCTTAAGGCATCCAGCTATGGCTGTTTTACCTCCCACTAATGCATCAAATGGAAAGGCGGGAGCTGGCGCTAGATTTCGCCAAAGAAAGATTTCAGTTAAGGTTTCCTTGCCAATCTACAATCAAAAAGAAATATCTGGCCCAGACTCCGAGCTCGAGCCCTCTCAACTACATCATTTAAGCTCTAATGCTACTCTGCAACCTCGCGACCTACATGCGATCGAAACGGGTGTTGACAAAAATGAGGAAGATGAGGTTCATTTGCAGCAAGTGATAAATGCTGCCCAGCGCGTGTTGTTGGGCTCAAATAAAGAGGGATCTAAGGGAGACACCAAATCCAGCTCAGTTTATATTCCTACACCAGATGCATCGAGGATTTGGCCAGATGCTCCGAAATATTACAAGGACCAAGTTTTCCTTCAACCAGAATCGTTCATCAAATTTAGCGCCACTGTTGAAGATACTTTGGGAGTGGAGTATAATATGGATGAGCAGGACGAAGAGTTTTTCAACAATATTCTAAGGAAAAAATACCCTAAGGTGTCAAAGTCCAATGATATTAAGAAGAACACAGATCCTGCTGTTGTCACTGATGGCCAGCTGGACGATACTAGACCATGCACGGAGCTTGAGTTCGAAACTATATGTGACAAATTTGAGAAAACTATAGAAGAGAAGCAACCGTTTCTCTCTATGGACCCCTCAACTATTTTGTCTTTCAAAGAGCTTTGTCAATTGATTCTGGCCGATATCAATTCCTCTTCCGACGGCGATTACGCACATTCGTCAACATCATCCAACTTGAAATATGTTTCCACCACTACATTGAAAGAAAAGTTATCAAAAGAACTCGGTTTTCTGCCATTTGTTACCACATTCGACAAAGATCAACTGTCAACCTCTAGTATTCGCTCGATACCTCGATTGCTACAACTATTCGGTGCACCTATCTATGAGCACTGGAAAAGTCGGAAAATCGAACGCAAAGGTAAATCGATTACGCCAAGCTTGAAATTTGAGGATCCCAATGCAAATGAGAAAGAAAACGATAATGACCCGTATGTTTGCTTTCGTCGCCGTGAGTTTAGACAAGCCAGAAAAACTAGAAGAGCTGACAACTTAGGAGCGGAAAGAATTCGTCTATTGCAAAGATCCTTGAAACAAGCTAGAGAACTTGTTTTTAGCGTCTGTAAAAGAGAGTTACTCAAGCTCGAAACATGGGAGGCTGACTATGAAATCTTCAAACTTCGCTGCGATACAAAAGCTGTCAAGCGGGTGGTGGGCATCAAGGGCGATGATCATTTGTTCTATCCTCATAAGAGAAAGAAGATTGTCAGGGCCGAGCCGGAAGAAGATGAAGAAATTGAAGTGGAATATTCCAAGGCCAGAAAAGAAAGAAAGAAGCATGCGGAAAACGGCGCTTTGGCGGCTGCATCAGCCAAGGACAAATCTCAAAACAGTCAACTACAACCAGAAGCTTCTTCTACTCAACCGTATGTCAAATTGCCGCCATCTAAGATTCCAGATTTGGACTTGGTGACGGTGTCGCTTGTCCTCCAGGAAAAGAATGAGGCTATAAAGCGAGCCGTGTTGGAGAAGTTGAGGAAACGCAAGGAACACGACAAAGGTTTCGTCAACATCACTTACGATCCATACCAGCCGTTCTTCAACATTTCCACCAATACTGGAAATAAGCATTTGGAACTAAGCCACATCCCTTACTCATCTATTGCATCGAGCAACTACCATCAGATCAACACTACGAACGTCATGAGCGATCAGCTCAAGAAATTGGTGGAAGAAGGCAAAAAGCCGTTGCCAGGTATGAAGACCTTTAAAGGATCAAATGGTGAACTTGTGCCCTCAAAGCCATTTCCTCAATTGCAAACGCTTCTCAGTAATCATTTGCAAAATAGAGATGATTCATCGGGATATATTGCCCAATTGATTTCCAACATCGAGAAGAACAATTTCAGCACATACAGCAATGGGTTTGGTAAGCAAATTGTTGACGACCCAGAGATTTCAGATATCTCTGGCCCCATTTTCAGGTTGAGGAAGCGTGCCAGTCGCGGTAACAGAACTTTCATTGACAGAAGAGGTCTCAATCACAGACCCACTGAAGAGATCGACAAGTGGCTTAATACTTCTGACAGAGAAACCAATAGGGTAAACGAGGATGTTGAAATGGAGGACAGTGTTAGCGAAAACCTGGCAGCATCTGTTGTCCCAAACGCCTACGATTGCAAGCGCGATACAATCAAGAGGATGGACTCGCGCTGGCGGTTTGATGACGACTACCCTGAGTACGACAAAGGAATTCGTAGCCCCTTCGGGTTGGATCCATCAAATCTCAATTCCATCAGTGATGATACGCAATCGATTCGATTCGGGTCAATGCTCTTGTCCAAATCGTATGATTTATTGCGCGAAAGTGCGCACCAGAGACAGGTGTTGATTCAGCAGGCGCGTGTGAGAGCGTTGCAGCAGCAACAACAGATTCAAAGAAACCAACAACAGGGTAATACAGACACTCCCCTGGATGCGGCTAGCCGTTTACCAGGGAACAATTCCGAATCGGGCACGGGAGGCGTTTACCGAAAACCTGTTGGGGGTAATTTCGGGTCGCCCGCTCAACCTAAGTATACCGGAGTTCCTGCCACAGGGCGCCCAGCTTCGAGCTACACCACAGAGCAGCTTCAGGCGATGCAGCAACTCAGACAGCAACAACAGCGCCAGCAGCAACTACAACAACAGCGCCCGCAACAGCGGCAGCCACAGCCAGGCTCGGCATACATCCCGAAAAAGCAGGTTCCTGGCGGAGCAGCCGACGGCCGGATTGCACCCTCTTACGCCGGCAACACGAAGCTTGCAGTTCTGGGTCGTGCAGTGAACAGCCCGGGCGCCAAGTAAGTAGGTTCCTTGTACCTCTAGATGAGGGGAAGGAGTGTATCATAGTGTGACAATAGCATACGTCATAGAGACAAGGTCAGATTTCTGTAGGCTAAAGTCCTAGAACAAGCACAATAGGGCCGTGAAGCAACTGCACTACCGTTACGAGCAACAGAATGCGCTTTCTAGAAATCGCGCGAGGGTGGAGCAACCAGTGCGCATTGCTTACCCCATGGTTTCTCGAGTGATTGTATACGGCGCCCACGGAAAAGTAGGCCAGCACCTATTAAAGCAAATCGCTCGCTCAGACATTGCTGCCACCGCAGTGGTACGTAACGAAGCTCAAGCACAGCGCATTACGGAGATTTGCGCCTCATCCCAGGTATCTACCGTTTATGCCGATTTGGCCCTAGTTCTGGTGGCGGAGTTGCAAGCGCAAATAAAGGGCCAGGATGCAGTGGTGGTGACAGCCGGATCGGGTGGCAAGGATTTGCTCCGTGTGGATTTGGACGGAGTGGTGAAGATTCTCGACGCAGCGGTAAGAGCTGGCGTGCGGCGCTTGGTGTTGGTGAGTGCGGTGTTTGCCAATGACCGTGGCTTCATCAGCAGCGCAGGGCGCAAAATCGGGCTCGAAAACTACTACTTGGCCAAATACTACGCGGACCGGATCTTGGTGCAAGAGTTTGGCTCCAAGTTGGACTACACCATCTTGATGCCCAGTCTGTTGACTGATGGACCAGGCACAGGCAAGATTCAATTGCTTTCACCGGGCGAGTCCTCGGGGCTGGTGGAGCGGGAGGATGTGGCCCGAGTGATTTTGGAAGTATTGGGGCGCCGCGAGACTTTTGGCCAAAGCTACAATTTTGCCGGCGGGGCCACGGCCATTTCGCAGGTGCAGTGGAAAGCGTAGGCTTGGTCGGTTGATTGGTAGAGTGATTGGTTGGGTGATTGGTTGGGTGATTGGGCGGTTGATGGGCTGCTCTAGGATCTTAAGCACGAGAGGAGCTTGTGGTGGAGTTGGGGTTGGACAACAAAGGTTCAGCAACCTCTCGATCAATCAATGTGGTGCCATTCTTATAATCCGATTGCTTTTTAAGGATGATTTACCACACTTGTTAGTACATCAGGTTTCAATTCACATAAATTACAATTTTCCATTTTAGTGCACAAGTCGAGATTATACTGGGGAATATTTTGTGTACGAATGGACTCTCTGCACGAGTGGTGACTGGCCTACGTTTATGGGAAGCAGAGTATGTGCATAGTGATTAATTTTCGCTCTACCACCTTTTATTCAGTAAGGGTTTACTGGTTAATTGCCGCCAACCTTCAAGTACGTAGAACGTTTTAAAAGTTTTCATTACCAATTATCTTTTGGTGGTCGCATTATAGTTTTTTGGTACAATATATCTATTTTCCCAAATTTCAAAATTTATACCCCAATTTTGCGATTTCCAATTGAGAACGTTACGGTTTTTTCCTGTCAATTTTTGGGAACCCCATTTGCACTTTAACCTCCACCTTGTGTAACCCAATAGATTCTAAGGTGCTTTATTTGAGTGACCAAAGTGATATTGACTTGAGGATTCGTCAGTGTTTCACCGAGCTGGTGTTTAATGTACCATGACCCGGGGCGTCGGGGTGGATCCCAGCATTTGACGTGGCGTCTCGTCTACACATGCTAACTTACACCTCTGTTCAAAAAATCTATTAATAAATGAAACTAGCCCCGGGAAGCGAGCACCCTAGAACAAGCCCTCGATCTCGCCGTCCTCGTTCACCTCCACATTCATGAAACCGGCGTGGGTGGGCAAACCAGGAATGGTCATGATCTCGGCCGCCAACGCGTACAAATAGCCAGCGCCCGCACTGCATCTCACTTCTCTGATAGGCACGGTGAAGCCCGTGGGCACACCTTTCAATGCGGGGTCGTGGGACAAGGAGTATTGGGTCTTCGCAATGCAAATGGGCAACTTGTCGTAACCTTGCTGGGTGTAGGTCTCGATCTGCTGCTTGGCCAACGGCGACAATTCAATGTCGGCCGCGCCGTACATCTTCTGCGCGATGGCCAACAACTTGTCCTCCACCGAGGACTCCACATCGTACAAGAAGGTCTGGTCGGAAGGATCTGCGAGAGCCACCGCCTTGGTGACGGCCTCGGCCAACTGCAACGCGCCGCTACCGCCGTGGGCCCAGTGATTGGAAGGCACGGCAAAGTCTGCGCCGGCCGCAAGGGCCTCCTCCTCGATCACGCGGAGCTCGGCCTTGGTGTCGGTCTCGAACTCGTTGATGGCCACCACCACCGGCACGTTATACTGCTTGATGTTGGCGATCTGCTTGGCCAAGTTGGCGCAACCACGACGCAAGAATTCCAAGTTCTCGGAGGTGTAGGCCTCTGGCAACTCCTGGCCCGGCTTGACGTCGGGCGCACCACCGTGCAACTTGAGCGCACGCAGCGTGGCCACAAGCACCACTGCATCGGGTGAAACACCCAGGGCACGGCACTTGATGTTGAAGAAACGCTCGCCGCCCATGGTGAAGTCGAACCCGGCCTCGGTGATGACGTAACCCCTCTTGCCGTTGTTGATTGGGTTGGCAGGCGAAGTCAACTGCAACGCCAAGCGGTCAGCAATGACGGAGGACGCACCGATGGAGATGTTGGCGAAGGGGCCCGCGTGGACAAACACAGGGGTGCCCTCCAAGGTCTGCATCAAGTTCGGCTTGATGGCGTCCTTCAACAACGCGGTAACAGCGCCCGCACAGCCAATGTCCTCTGCGGTGATGGCGGCGCCGGTGTGGCGCTGGGTGCCCACCACCACGCGGCCCACGCGCTCGCGCAAGTCCGCGAGGGAAGTGGACAAGGCCAAGATGGCCATGAGCTCGGAGGCCACGGTGATGTCGAAGCCCGTGGAGCGGGGCGGGTACTTGCCTGCCTCGTTCTTGCCCTGGCCGATGGTGATTTCACGCACAAAACGGTCGTTGCAGTCCACCACGCGCTTGATGGTGATGGACTCCGGGTCGATGTCGAGGATGGCGAAGCGGTGGATCTCGTCCGCGGTCAAGGAGTCCGGGTCAGACTTGTGGATGCCCAAGCGGGCCAAGCGCGCCGCCATCTGGGTGGTGAACTTGCGCACGCCCTTTTTCGCCGGCACCAAGCGCTTGTAGAAGCCGGCGACGGTCTTGGACGTTTGCTCGTGGAACATGCGGGTGTCGACCGCGGCACACAACAAGTTCTGGGCCGCAGAGATGGCGTGGATGTCGCCGGTGAGGTGCATGTTGAACTCGTCCATGGGGATGACCTGGGCGTAACCTCCGCCGGCGGCGCCGCCCTTGACACCGAAGGTGGGGCCCATGGAGGGCTGGCGCACGTTGGCGATGGAGTTGTGACCCAAGTGCGCGCCGAGCGCCTGGGTCAAACCGATGGTGGTGGTGCTCTTGCCCTCGCCCAACGGGGTTGGGGTGATGCCGGCCACCAAAACAAAGTGGCCGCGGGCGGCGGCGTCGCCCTCCTGCTCCTCGGCCAAGCGCAGCTGCACGAGCTTGGGGTCGACCTTGGCCTTGAAGTGGCCGTAAGGCTCGAGCTCGCGCTCGAGAAGGCCGAGCTCGCGCGCCACGCGGGTGATTTTCTTGGGCTTCTGCGCGCGCGAAATGGCAATGTCCAGCGGCACCGGGCGCACGGGCTCGAGCGGCAAGGCGCTGAAGTGGTGCGCGTGCGCGCGCTTCACCAGTGCCACCGCCGCGTCGTACACGTTGGAGCAGAGCATGGCCACGGTCATGGGGCCCACTCCGCCGGGCACCGGCGTGATGTACGCCGCCTTGTGCACCGCGCTGGCATAGTCCACGTCGCCCACGAGCTTCTGGCCGTTTTTGCTGCCGGCGTCTTCCTTGTAGTTGATGCCCACGTCGATCACCACCGCGCCGTCCTTGAGCCACTCGCCGCGCACGTACTCGGGGATGCCCACCGCAGCCACCACGATGTCGGCGTCGCCCACGTAGCGCGCCAAGTCCGCGGTGTGGCGGTGGCAGATGGTCACGGTACAGTCGGCATTCCGCAACATCGCCGCCACCGGGGTGCCGACAATGTCGGAGCGGCCAATCACCACCGCGTGCTTGCCGCGCATTTCGATGCCGGTGTTCTTGATCAACTCGATGATGCCGCTGGGCGTGCAGGGGCGGAACATGGGCCGCCCGCCGCGCTTGGAGAGCTCGCCCGCGTTGTAGCGGTCGAAGCCGTCCACGTCCTTCTCCGTGGCCACGGCGTTGGTCACAAGCGTCTCGTCAATGTGGCGCGGCAACGGGAGCTGGATCAAGAGCCCGTGCACCTTGGGGTCCTTGTTGAGGCGGTCAATCTCCTCGAGCAACGCCTCCTCGCTCATGTCCGCGCCGAACTTCAACAAGCGCGACTCGATGTTGGCCGACTGCGCCGCCTTGAGCTTGCTGCGCACGTACGCAGACGAGTCCGGCCGGTCGCCCACTTGCACAATCGTCAACTGCGGCTTGAACCGGAGCTGCTCGAACGCCACCTCCCGGTTGGCAATGGGCCACGGCGTGTCGGTGAACGTCTCGCGGTTGAACTCAATCACCTTCTGCGCCACTTGCTGCTTGATGGTGCGGGCCAACCGCGTACCCGACACCACCACCGCGTCCATCGCGCGAGGCGTGGTCTGGATGCGTCTGAGGGCAGCTACCTGCCACATTCTTGCGTTTCTCGCCAACATGGTTTCTGGGTATGGTCAGGTGCGCTCGCCGGCCGGGTGAAAATATTGCCCGCTCCGCCCGCCTGCAGGCCCCCGATGGGGCCGGCCTGGCCAATCATCCGCCACTGTGGCTGGCGAGCGCACGCCCCGACCGCTGCGGCCTGAGTGGGCCCCGTGTCCCCGCTGGCTGTCGCCGCCCCGCCCGCGAGCCCCGCCCTGGAAGCCTGGCCTGTAGTGGGCCGCCGGCGCTCGTGGCTGACGTGGGGCACGGCCGGAGCCGCTTGACTGGGTCTGACTCGGGCCGCGCCATGCAGGCGCCCGAACCGCGCGCGGCTAGAGCGTGGGGACGGGCGCAACCCTGCTAGGTGACTCGTTGACTTATGACTCGTTGACTTATGGCTCGTTGACTTATGGCTCGTTGACTTATGACTAGTTGACTTATGACTAGTTGACTTGTTGACTCGCTTGTAGAACCTGACTCAACGTCTGCGCCTTTACTCGCATATCGCTCTTCAAACACCTCAATCTCTGTGTCTGTCACCTCTTTCCTACAGCTCCTTCCACAAATTCCTCGGCCTCATTTCTATGTTATGTAGGTATCCTTCCCAGTTTTGGCGGCGCTCATCTCCTCGGCGTCCCCGGCTTCGGCCTGCTCTATCCCATCCTTCTCTAGCTTGTAGTTTCTCAAATCGCTGAGCATTAATTGCGCCCGCACCATCACCTGGTCCATCTCCATGCGAGGCCCGGGATCAGGCTTGTTTCTTCTCGTCGTGATTCTCCTTCTTAACAGACTGACACTCTCGTAATCCTTCATCACACCTTGGTCATTTTGGGGCCACTCAAGGCTGTCCACCGAGTCCTTGCTTCCGAGGTTGTACATCGATACTCGCTTGTCGCGCGCCCGCCGCACCGATCCTCCCACACTGCTTCTCTTGAATGGACTGGTTTTGAGTTGCCGGAGTAGATTGTCAATCGGTGCGTATCCTTCCGACTGTGTGCCCTCAAATTCCTCCTCATCTTCATCTTCCTCCCCCGTATCCTCGTTATTTTTCTCTTTCGTGGCTCCGCCCTTTTGGCATGTGTGTGCTCCCTCTGCCTTTGTCACCAATGCAAAAGATGCCGACCGCCTCTGGGCTGCCTTCTCACTTTTTTCTCTCTTGGATCTTTCCTTGCGCTCAATCGCCGCTTTTTTGGCTTGGTACACCCGGTCCTCCTCTTCCTTCTGAACATTCTCCGCGTGAACTTTCTTGTACTCCGAAACAAAGACGAAAAATTTCTCGAAGAAGTGGTTCCTGCTCGTCAAGTCTTGTGAGTTCTCTCCGAAGTACTCCATCAACTCGTTGAACTCATCCATTGTGCGTTTGACGTGCGACCTAAGATTGCTGCTTCTTGTCTTGGCAGAATCAAGCGGTTTCTTGACAACCTCCAAAATCCGATCCTTGGGGTGAAACTTTTTGGGATCACTCAAGTTTCCCTTCTCTATGGACTTCGACACATTCTCGACACTCCTTATGTACTCGCCACACTCTGTTTCGATCTGTTCAATCAGAATATTGTGCAAATGGTTCAAAACAGAGAGTTCGTCCACGAAAGCTCCATATTCTGGGAAGTTGTTTCTGACTATCTTTTCAACGTAATGCAAAAAATTCATCGAGTTTGACTCATCCTTCATAAATTTCAACCTTTGTAAAGTATCAAGTCTAAATCCCATCGCTTGTTTCGAGGTGTCATTCATGAAATTTCCCACGGATCTGATGATTCCCATGACTTGCTTCAAGCTTTCGCTGGACCGAATGCTCTCAGCTGCCTTATCCACCAATTCCAATTTCTTCACCAAATCAAGATAATCTTTTTTGTTTGTTTGGACTAGCAAAAGGGCTCTTGATCTTGATTTCCAGTAACTCCTCATATTGAATATCGCTAAGAAAATCCGATCAGGTCTCTCTAAATTGGCATCACTTTTGGACGCTTTCGGGCTTGCATCAGAATAAACTGTTTCATAAGGTTTGAAGTTTCTTATCACGGAATCAGATAATTCATTCAATGTATCACCGTTGAAAAATTCCAAGACACTGGGGTTATCAAGAATCTCTGGACTGCATTCCACAATTTTAGCAACGAGCTCATCAACGGACATATTACTGAACATGTGCAAGTTGATACCAAATTGCTGAGCCAAGTCTCTCGGAAGTAAAGTTAAACTTGCAGTCTTCGCCCGTAATCCCGCTCCTGTCCCTGCTGACTTCATTTTTATAGCTGACGTCTTGGCCACAAAAGCCTTCTCTACCTCAGATAGGACTCCTTTCTGCTGTAACTGGTCAGAGACCTCGTTATTGGATATCCCTCCCCAAAATGTGTTATCAATATTTTCTATTTTATTCCAATGCATTTGTTTAAGCTTCGCCTTGGGTCTCACTCTAGACTGCCAGCTTCCTTGAGACGAAGTGAGGGTCATATTTTCTTTATCCTCTCCATGTTCATTTGTGTTGAATACAGATGTCTCGGACACTAATCCGTTTGAAGTAGGATTTGAACTGGGTTTTGTCGCAACCATGTTTGTCGATCCTACGACATTTGTAAAAGGTGGTGCAGGTGGAGCATTATTCAATCCTTCTCCAAATAAAGGTGGTGGTGGCGGAGGCGGGGGTAAACCGTTCCCGCTAATTGACGAGAGAAATGGAGGAGGTGGAGGCGGTGGAGGTGGTGGAGGTGGTGGTGTTGGCATATTTTTCGCTAATGATGGAGGTAATGGCGGAGGCGGAGGCGGTGGTAGGCCCCCCAAGGAAGGCGGTAGTGGTGGTGGAATTGGTGGTGGGTGAGCAGAATTAGCCGTGTTTCCTACTTGAGCCACTAATGGCGACGGCGTTGGTGGTGGAGAGGATTTATCACCTATTGAGGCTATCCTTTCCTTGAGTGCTGTTTGCTCATCGTCGCCAGGCAAAATCAATTCAATCGGACCATTGATTTTTGGATCACTCAGTGATTGACGTGTGTTCATTGAGACCTGCTCAACTTGGTTTGGTATAAATGTATCGACAGTGAGATTGCTCAAAGCCTTCGATTTTTTGATCGCTGTCCTCCCGTATTTCTGAGATAATAATTTTACCTCTAGTTCATCGACTATAAAGGCCTTAGGTCCTGCCATGACTGGATTTGGGTTGTGAGTGCTGAATGCAGTTGGAGAAACCAAAGAGGTCGAGCTTCCATTCAGAGCCATTCTTTTGGCCCGCGATAGTTCCGCTTCCAATTTTTTCTTTTGATGCTGTAACACCTCAATTTGTTTGATTTGTAGTTGAATGAGCTCATCTTTATTTCTGGCATCATCTTTGAGGTTCTCGATAGTGGCCTTTGCGCCCGCACCAACTTCAGTCTCTAATTCTTGCTTTTCGGCTTCCAAAGTTTTTATGACGGATTTTAACGCAATTGTTTCCATAACGGCTCGTCTAGCAGTATCATTGGTTTCCATTTGATCCATTAACCGCAGAACTGACATATTCAATACAGTGTTAGCATCGCTCCCCCGGACAGAAGACTCATCCAAAATATGAATAAAAACAGCATCTACCAACGTTAACAACTTGTTGCAAGTAGCCCGATCGCTCAACGAGCTCATCTTTTTTAGCTTTAGCAATATGGATTTCAACCTATCGGCCGCCAGAACCAGGTCGAACAGATGCTCTTCACTCTCATCGACGGAAAACGCATTTTTTAAGTCGACAAAAACAGCCTCAAGTGTGTCAAATTCATCCACATCGGCCATATTTTTAAGCTGATTATCGCTGAGAAGTTCAGAGTAATCATCGTCAGCTCGTTCTTCGTATTCTGAGGCTTGAAGATTGATGAGGTCATCGTTAAATACGCGCACCTTGTCGAGGATGTTGGGAAAGCGAGAATCAGCGAGCTCCCTTCTCATTGTGACTCGGTCCCTTAAGGTCTCACATCGCATAATCATCAAATTTACAAACACAAGGGTGGTCCAGATGTAGTTTTTAAGACTGGTGTCAGTACCAGCACGAGCAATGGAACCACTGCTCAAGTGCTGGTCGATTGTGGTTTCAAAGGTATTAAGCCAGGGCTGAAAGCGCACAAAGTCGCCGGCCATATCTTGAACCGACTTGAAACCGTCCAAAATAGCTGGAAGGTAGTTGTAGCTTTCAAAGTGGGTCAAGTAGACCAAAATTTCTGTCACGACCAAGCGGGTGATAGAGCTGGGCGACAAGAGAGAGTGCAAGATGGAGTTTATGACATGCAAGCGAGTGGCCGTTTTCGAGTACAGAGAGGTCGATTTACGCGATGGAATCTCGCTACCGTCCGGAGAGAGTAGTTCCTCAAGCACGTCTGCGCCATGATCCAGGGCCAAGCAACACTTGAGACCCTGGCAAATCAGCTGTTCACGCTC
This sequence comes from Clavispora carvajalis, assembly GCA_030581635.1. Classification (NCBI taxonomy): domain Eukaryota; kingdom Fungi; phylum Ascomycota; class Pichiomycetes; order Serinales; family Metschnikowiaceae; genus Clavispora; species Clavispora carvajalis. The sequence continues at coordinate 64,510 of JAKTTV010000030.1, read as the reverse complement.
AATGTCTTCGTTCGACTTGATGCTTTTCGAGTTAATGCGGTGGAGAGTTACGGATAGAGCAGCCTCACCCTGGGCACTGCGGAACTCTTCGAGCCACGGTCTTTTGGTTTCGAGCTTCTTCACCAATCTGCGGTAGCTTCTGGAAGACAACTGGCCACCGACAATCTTTGCTACGAACCAAGATGGTGTTCCCTCCTTCAAACGGGTTTTTTTGTTGAGCGGCGGAGTATCAAACTCTGGCACCAAGGAAGACGACCGGCCCGGTATGGCAAGAGGAAGAAGTTTTGGTTTTGGGGCCGTTTCTTTGACAGATTCTGCGCTCCTTGAGAATGCCTCTCTGAAGGGCCCGCTAGTATTCTCGCTTTCCTTGGTGATGGCATGAATCAATGAATTGAGATCAAAGTCAGCATTTGTTTCGTTTTCCGATAGAAGGAGCTCCCACTTGCGCCTCGCCGAGATGTTCAGAAACGCCAGTTCGGGGAAAACCCGAGATGCCAAAAGCCGCTCAAAGAGCAGATCCACCACATCGGGGTGCGGCATGGCAGCGAGCTGCGCCGTGACCATGTTGAACAGCAGAAGCGTGTTGCTGTGAGGAATATTCTGCACCTCTGAGCCCTTATGGGGCCCCAGATCTAACCCTGAGGGACTTCCCGGACGCAGTAGAGGCTGGTGCAATCTATCCAGGGCCTGGATCAGCTTTCCCGGGCCCTGGATCAGCCTTGACAGGGCAGCTCGCAGAACATTGGCTGGGGTCTTGGGTTTGAACGATTTTTTTGCAACAAACTGGGGAGTAGGGGGCCCCAACTCGCCCACATGTGATACGGTCTCGCGTTTCGGGTCAAGTGACGCGAAGCTGGCGTCGCTGCTGTTGGCCAGTGCGTAGAGGGCATTATGGCGTGGGACCAGCCAGTCGTCCGAGCCAAACGAGAGACGGTGATCCAGGTGCGTAAACATATGGTCGAACTTGTCAAAACGCTCTGCCCGGTCTGCGCCGGGCGCTGCGGGAGAGAGGGCCACGGAGTCGTAGCCGATGGCGTGGAACTGATCTGTGGAAGACAGAACCGAGATGCGGTCGGGCGGCTCGGCCAAGGTGCGGGAGGCGGAGCGAGTGAGGCGCTTGAACGACCTGAAGAAGGTTTTGCGCGGCGACGGCGGGGCGTCGTGGTCAGCTTCGCTCATGGGTTTGTGCTCACACGGCTGAAGCGACTCTGGTGGGTCGCGATTGGAGTGCAGAGATGTGGAGTTTGATCCCGCAGCCTGCGCACTGATGAACGGACGATGCGAGCACGGTAGACACCCATGGTCGAGCTATGGTGTGAGACTTGGGTACGGTCGATGGCGACGCGTGTTGAGGCTTAAAACGGCCGCGTAGAAAGAATGTCAGCCACATAGCAGGACATGATGGTGCTACAGGCATTTCTGAAATGCGCAGAGGGCTTCGGCGGCCAGGAATAGGTGAGGTTTCGAGACACCTAAGGCCTTCAGCCCCTTTCCCTTGGGGCGAACTAAACCAACGGCATTCCTGAGCCGTTTGGCCACACCTTCTCACCTTACCAATTTCCAAACAACTCATCTACTGACATTTTCCAAACAACTCTTCTACTGACAATATTAGCCCGCGCCAAGCGTAGGATGTGTGCTCGGGCGTCGCGCGCTCCTTGGGACGCGCAACTTAAGCGCGAAGGCCGCGGCCCTGCCCGGCCAACATGTGCCACATGCATGAAAGCCCGCGGGCCCACTGGCTATCCCACTGCTTCTCCTCCGGCGAAAATGCGGCGGTCCCGTAAATTGCTCTTCCATCGGCTCAACCTTGCTCCTGCTGCTGTCGGCTTTGCCGTCCGGAGGTCTCCCTGCTGCCCTAGTGTCGCCTCTGCCGCTAGTGACAACGGCCAATGTCACCGTTCACCCGCACGACCGCCCGTGCGACTTGCGCCTGGCGCGCGCGCCGCACCGCGCTCTGCCCCAAACGCGTTCGCATCAACTTTGATCCTGGTTTTTCTTAGCGTCAACCACATGCACCAACGCAAACCCCGCCGGCGGTCCATTTCCAGCTTCTTCGCGCCGTCGCAGCCAAAGAAAAAAGTCGCCACGCCAGAAAAGGTGGTGGTGGCCCGTGCGGACAGCCGCCTTTCCCAGATGGCATCGCGCTCCGCCTTTGACGAGTTTGGCTCCTCCGACACCTCATTCGGCCTGCCCGAGGTGACCAACTTCAAGAACCCGGCGCTCTCGCGGTTCTCCAGCAACTTGACCGGCCTGCCGCCGCGCCGCGCGAATGCTCCGTCGTCTAGCCCCCTCAAACCCGAAAAACGGCCCGTGCCGTTTGATCTCGACCGTCGCCCCAAGAAATTGGCCCGCCGGCCCACAAAAGCCGCCGCTGCGGCCGCTGCCACAGCCGCGTCTGTGGCGCTTTCGCTGGAGCAGGCGGCCATCCTCGACGCGGTCGTCAACCACGGCCAAAACGTGTTTTTCACTGGCTCGGCCGGAACAGGAAAGTCCGTGGTGTTGCGCCAGATGGTGCTGCGGCTCCACGCCAAGCACGGATCAAGCAAGGTAGGTGTGACTGCCTCCACCGGCTTGGCCGCGTGCAACATCGGCGGCCAAACCGTCCACAAGTACTTGCACCTCGGACTCGGCTCGGGTTCTGCCAACGACATTGCCACCAAGATCAAGCGCAACGGCGCCGCGAAAAAGAGGTGGACCTCGTTGGCCGTGCTCATCATCGACGAGATCCTGATGATCGACCGCGATTTGTTCGAGAAGATCGACTCCGTAGCTCGCGTCTTACGCGGCTCCACGGCTCCGTTTGGAGGCATCCAGCTCGTGTGCACCGGCGACTTCTTTCAGTTGCCGCCCGTGTCAAAGAATCAGGGCGCTCGCTTCTGCTTCTTGAGCCCGTCCTGGCACTCGGCCATCCGCCACACGTTTGTGCTCACCACCGTGTTCCGTCAAAAGGGCGACACGGAGTTGATTCTGATGTTGAACGCGTTGCGCACAGGCTCGCTCGACGATGCCACCGTGGCCAAGTTCCGCCTGCTCGCGCGCAAAGTCACTTACCACGACAACATTGAGCCCACGGAGCTTTACCCGACGCGCCAGGAAGTCAAGGCAGCCAACATTCAGCGGTTGCGGCTGTTGCCGGGCAGGCTGCGCGTTTTCCTTGCTGTCGACAATGAGCTGGACCCTTTTAGGGCAAAGTCGTACGACAACTTGATGTGTGAGAAGGAGGTCGAGTTGAAGCCGGGTGCCCAGGTCATGTACCTCAAGAATCACCCCACCACCATGGTAGTCAATGGCTCCATCGGCACCGTGATTGGCTTCATGCCAGAGAAGCTCTTCACCCTAGTTTTTGACGTGTTAGGCGAACTGGCCTTCTCTCATGTGAGCCGTGACCTCCTTCAGTTCCTTGTTCTTTTGTGTGACTTGGTCGGTCGCAATTCTTTGTCTCCTGAAGAATCTGCAATAATAAACAACCTCCCCCCGGAATTGCATTCCAAGTCGAGAGCGTTTGTGAAAGAGGCATTTCTGCTGGACCCGCAAGAAGAACCCATGCCATTGGTCAACTTCATTGTCGACAATCTGCCTACGGTGCTTTTCATACGCCGTGAAGACTTCACGGTGGATCAAGCCCGTGTTACTGCTGACGCCACGGGACAGAAGGAGGAAATGGTCCGCCGCCAGCTCCCATTGCTTCTCGCGTGGGCCATGTCCATCCACAAGGCCCAGGGCCAGTCGATCGATCGTCTACGCGTCGACTTGCGCAAAATCTTCGAGCGCGGTCAAGTATATGTGGCCTTGTCTAGAGCTACCAACAAGGACCATTTGGAGGTGATGAACTTCGATCCGCGCCGCATCACCGTGGCTCCGGAAGTGAAGCAGTTCTACAGCCAGCTTGCCGAAGCAAAGTAGTCTTTCACCGTCTCGGAGCCTGTCTAGTGTTACGGCCTTTTGTTCCCGTCCTCTGCTGCTGCCTATTTAACTATCATACGGTCCTCGACAACTCACGTGGCCAACCTTTTTGACCTCCGCGTTTCCATATTTACTAGGCGCGCCTTCATGCGCGCTCTGCATTCCTCTATTCATAGTACATAGAACAGGCTCCATATATGTCCCTGACATGCTGACCAGTAGAAAACACTGTTCAGTGTCGTACGTTACTCGCCTCGTGTTCCTTCCTGCCACTGCTAACATTTAGGTGCCATAACTGTCGCGTGAAAAAGGTACGGATACTGTCTTTGATCTTTTCACGTAACAAGTGCTAACAACGCAGAAACGATGCGACGACCAAGAAATATGCGCCAATTGCTTGCGGAAAACACTAGATTGCATCAGACCTATTAAGGACAGAAGAAGCGACCGTATCACTACCTCAGAGACCACTCGCTTACGTTCTGAAATATCAAATCTTCGCGCTACTCTCCTGAAAGTACACTCACTTGCCAACCAGGCAGATTCCAATGGTCTAGAGAGAATAAGAGAGGCTCTACGAGAATCAAAACCACAAGAGCTGCTTTTCAAGTCTGGGAAGAAATTGCAAGTCTCCATTGGCTCAACTACTGGAGGAAGCTTCTCCATTTTTGGTCCCACTTCCGCATTTTATGATGTGGTAGATTTGAGCTCAATAGCGGTCTCCGCAGAGCCATCAGGCAACTCTTGGGTTAATCTGTCACTGTTGATGCAATGCATTTCAAACTTCTTTAAGTGGCAGTATCCGGATATTGCCACATTCATACATCGTGAGAGTTTCCTCAATGACTTTTTCAGTTTCGGCCCAGGCAATCAGTATTGCTCTGAGGAATTGGTCTATTCGGTTGCTGCACTCGGCGCCAAGTGCTCCAATGACGAAAGAGTTCGCGCTTTGGCCGTGTCGTTTTTCGAGACCTCCAAAATTAAGATCTTCTCAAAAAAAATCTGCCAGCCCGAAATTTGTACGTTACAGGCGTTACTTTGCTTAGCCCTTTATGAACTCGGTGATGGAAATGCCTCTTCAGCGTGGATGCTATCAGGAATGGCAATTCGAATGGGTTATGATTTAGGGTTTCAACTAAACCCGAGTAACTGGGCTCTCACTGACTCAGGTCCATCAAACCAACAATTTGTCATTAACATGGATGTGCTGGTACGTTCCCGTATTTATTGGGGCTGTTACATTTTCGACCATTTCGTGAGTTTATTAATGGGGCGCCCTGTCACAGTTAGAAAGTCTGAAGCGTCAATACCCTCCAGTGAAAATTTACCCAATTCAAAGGACATAGGTAACTATGTTTTTGAACCGAGGGAAGGCCCAGGATTTGTGGCAAATGTGGATCCTTCAGCAACGATTGAACCGCTATGTGACTTGAGTGAATGCATCGGCTCTCTCTTATCGGATATATTTTCTGCTGAATACAGTGGAGATAATGCAGTCTTTCTCACGCATGAACAATTAGATGAGTACAATGAGTTCCTCAGCAAGTGGCGAAGAACTCTACCTTCCGAAATGAAATGGAAGAGAAGCCAATTAAAAAGCCAATCATACAACCCGACCTTAATGAATGTGCGGTTGTACTACTATATGGTGCTAATTTGCATAAACCGGCCATTCATTACTGTTAAAGAGAAGAACTCATTTAAAAAATCCCCTCTCGAATTATGCGATATAGCAATCTCTGACTTGGCTATTTGCCTCCAAAAATTCAACGAAGCTCAGTTTCCCCCTTCGGTACTTGTGATTTATTCCTCGATCTTGGCGATCAGCGTAATTTTACTGAAATTACATCTTCAAACAAAAAGCGAAAAGGTATCAGAAAATGATATGGCATGCTTGCGTGTATACTACAGCTCTATTTCACGCTCTTGTACCAGCTGGAAGTTAGCATCCAAGTCTCTTATGTTCATGAAGAGGAAAGTAGCCGAATTGCAAATTTCTGTTATATCTAGGGTATTTGAAAGTGCGGAGGGGATATATCAGGATCAATTGACAGAAAATGAGGTAGAGCAAATACTTGAGCTTAGCGATGATCTAGCTTCAAATGGGCAGGAAAATCTTTGGACCGGGTTTTTCGAGTTCTTGAACCACGAAGAAGGTCGGTTAACTTGAATGTCCATAAGTAGCAATATATAGAGAGGTCTGCGCACTATGCATGTAACGTTCTTGATCTCGCGCACACTATATCTCGACAATCTTAATACCTTGTTGAACATTGCTACCCATGAGTGAAAATTCCTTAGGCCATTCGGGTGATCCTGGTGATCTTGGATATAATGGCTTCGTTGTCTCTCTTTTTTATTTGATCCCCGTGGAAGTGGAACAGATAAGTGATCCGAATGTTGTAATCGCTCTTAAGGGCCTCACTAGAAAAAACTCTGTCACTAAGGAGAAAAGACTAGCTGAGTTCTTGAGGATGCTCTGTGATAATGTGATAGATTTCAATGATACTATCATTCTTATGTGCTGGATCCAGTTGTATCCTCGCCTTGCTATCGATAGTTCTAAAACGGTCAGGTTGTTATCGCACCAGATCCAGGCCACATATTTGGCGAAGGTAGGAGGCAAGGATTACAGCAGGTACTTGAAAAGCTCGATTCCCTCATGGCTTCAATCTTTGTACGATGAAAAGTCTATTGCCTCTTCGTCTTACAAATTGCTTTTGGACTCATTCGCGAACGATAAAGAAAAGGTGGACGCCAAAATATGGATTGTCTTTCATGAGCAAATCATCAACTACTGCCATGCGGTTTTAGTTCATGAAAATGCCTCTAGTCTCACCGATGAGCGGTCCGAGACTGCTGACGATGTGCTTCTCAAATATTACCGTGCGCAAAATGGTGCAATGCAAATGCTCTTGAAGATAATGATATTGGCATCGAATACTCATGAATTTGCAATTTCTGAACGAGCCAGGAAACAAATCAACGAAATTTTCACTCATGAACCATTCTGGGACGGACTAGGCCTTTGTTGTGCTGGTGACTCCATAAATGTCGGCGTGTTCAAAGCCTACTTGAATCTCATCAAGTTTTTATTTACAGCAAACGAAAACAAAACTCCTTCTCAATTTGCGAGTGAATTTTCAGATTTGAAGGGTGTCTACAAGATCGTGTCGAAGAAGTTCATAAAACATGTGAAGTTGCAGACTAACACAGGATCTACCATTGTCTATTCATCCATCATGCTTGATTTCTGGCAAGCTTTGACTGCTTTGACTGCAGCTACATCCTGGGAGTCCGCATCGCGAAAGAAGTACAAGATCAAGAAAAACTTCTGGGTATTAGGAGGCTCCAAGAGTTACTCCAGATTAAAGCTGTACATCAAGTTAGGACCTTGCCAAGCTAATGCTACCTTTTACACGGTATTGAAAGAATTTTTTTCAGCGCTAGCAGAAGCTGCGATTGAAAGTGATGAAAATTTTTCCTTCATTAGCTTCACGTCATCTAAAGATGCGAAGACTATTCTTGAACTGATCCTTGGAGCTCAATTTAAGCAAATCGGGCACTTCAATGGGTTTTCTTACAAACATTCATGTGCTCAGTGCCTTTTTCTGGTTTTCAATGCGTTCAAATTGTCCGAATCTAATTCAGAGAATTATGCTAATTATTTGTTTTCTCTTGTCCTAGACGGCCTTTCCACTATACCTAATAGGGATAACGATAAACGGTTGAAATCTGAAGCCATTTCAGACCTCGCCTGCTTTGCTGAAAATAACAAGTTAAGATTACTTGCATTTAACGCCTTTTTAGTGGAACACTTTGGTGTGGGTGAAAAAGTAACCATTTATGAATATCAGTTCGAGAATACCTTAGAGGCCATATGCGATACTTATGTTTCCACGGTGCTCGAAATGTCGTCAGGAAGAACAACCCTTGATGATTTTGGAGTGAAGACTCTTGAAGCACTTGAAGGCCTCTATGAACAGGAAGAGGTCAAAGCCGCATTCGACGTGTTAATTAGCTTACTCCGCAATTCCTCTACCATCAATGAGACGCTCGAAGAATGGGCGACATCTTTGCCAAGTTACGCAACGGAAAACTTTGTCGACGAACCTTTGAATGCATTAAAGCTTCTCTTGGAAAAAAATTTGGACATCAATAGATGCGAAATCTTTGGAGATTTTTACTCGAAACTCACGGATGTTTCACCCTCTAAAATTCCCGAACTTTTGCGCATCATGGAACGATTTGATGAAGATATCCAAGAAAATGATGAAATCTGGAAGTACCTTCTTTCGTTATCCCGAAAGAGAGACCGGGCTGAAAATGAAAACGAAGTGATATTTGGTCACATCAATAACACTGAAATCTTTGCCAATATCCTTGGTTCGTTGACGAATGAAGCATCCAAGAGACAACTCATTGAAACTATCTCTAAAAGACAAATCTTCATTCGATCTACTGATGAAGTTAAAGCACAGATAGGGGACTTGGTCTTATTGGCTGTTTCGTCTCTTTCTTTTGCTGCATCGCAGAAATTTTTGTTGTTAATTGAAGACAAGAGCATGGTTTCCTTTGCTGTTTTCAGGGCTGTCAAAGAAAAAAGTTTCAGAGATGACTTTACTGCTATTTCAAATTTTGTTGCTCAACAAACTGAGCTATTACCATTTGAGTCTTGCTCTAAGTTGGTGATCGAAGCCTTGGATATGCTAGATCATTCATCTATTGCAATGGCTAACCCCTTAGGACAAGCCATACATATGGTCACGAACAATGGAGCTCACAAGCCATCTGTAAACGACGAAGTCCTTTCCATAGGAAAATTCCTTCTTTCTTATGTTCTGCAAGATTCCGTGTCTCCTTCTTCTGAAATGGTCGTTCTCCTCGGACTTTGCGCCGAGTACGCTCAAGACTATAATTTCGTCGTTGACATCGATATTTCGAGTGACTCGCACCTTGATTTGAAAAGAGATCTCTTATCTTTCCTAACAGCCTACTCCCCCAAAAAACCCCTTGATATTGGAAGTATTTTCAATGATGCGCTTAAAGCAGACAACACCTTGCTTTTTGATCTAGGAAAATCCGTCTCAGGAAAGGGACCTTATAGTCCTCTTCTGTATTACCATGCCCGTATCTTAGTTGCTCTCTTCGAGCCTGTTTTTGATAAGATGACCTTAGCATCATACGAAGCACTCGAAATTCAATACTCAACATTGCCTGATAATCCATTGAAGCTCTCAGTATTGCTATGTGTTGCTCGAAAATTTTCAAACGAAATCCATAAATTTGAAAAAATCAGAAGTTACGTTTTTGGTGAAATTTATGGGATCAAATCTTCCCCTCAGATCATTGACAAAGCACCAATTTGGCTTTCTTTGGCATCTGAGTTCTTGAAGCTAGAATCTTCCAGTGTGGATGCCGAAATTTTGCCCAAGCACAAGTTGGGTATGCTCATCAATCATCTTTCTGGGTGGTTAGAGTCTGACGTTGCTTATGACAAGGATTTCATTAAGGTAAGATGCCTTCTTTCCAACTTCTTGACATTATTGATAACTGTTTGTGGTAAAAATTTGCCTGAAAAGACATGGGAGGTGTCAGTGAATTTATGTCTTAATAACTTTTCGACCGTTCAGGCTAATTCTGAAGAGTTGGAACTAAAGTATTTCTCTATGAAATTACTTCTCGTTTTATCTAAGTGCTCAGTAGAACAAAACTATGATTTTTGGGCAGAAAGTAAAGAGTCGATAATCGAAGAGTTGATCGATTTAATGCTAAATGAGGAGGCTGAAGATTATTGTGCCAAGTGCCATAACCAGGCAGTATTTTTGTCAAATGGCTTAATAGAGAGGTTTTTGAGAAAAGAGTCAATTCCACATAATTTGGTTTCTGATAATGAGAAGAGCCTTTATCGTTTGCTATCAACCTCTAAGTTTTTGAGCTTGCAAAGGTTGGCGACTATGTTTTTGGAGAAGTATATCCGCGAAAAACAAGATGCTTTCGTCGTTGAGTATGAGCTTCAAAAATCCAGTCTTGGGGAACGACCTAGTGATTCTAATGCATTTTTACCTGAGGTATTATTGCGCGCTGTCACCCGAGCATCTCATTCTATGGAAGACTCCCTTTATTCTGGCGAGTTTTATATTCTGGCAAGGTATTTATGGAGCTGGATACTTATCTTCACACATTTTAAAAATGCAACGCATTCCATTAGAACAGATTACGTCAATCAGTTGAAGGAAAATGGCATAATTTCTGATCTCTTTAACTCTATCTTTTCAGTGGTCGATGTTTCTAATGCGAATTTCCTTAAGACTCTTGTCACAGAGCCACTAGAAAGAAATGCCAAGGTCAATCCACAAAACTGCAAAATTCAAAGTTACAGTGTTGCTGATGGCTGCATTGGAGAATCTGTGTTCTATGAAATGCAATTCGTGGCTGTTCATTTGTATTACCTATGCTTTCAATATTTGGGAGCGCAAATTCTGCAGTGGTTCCATGAAATTCGCGATTTACAACTCAAACAACTGGTTGAAAAATTCCTGGTCCGTTTCGTATCGCCCCTTTTAATTGCGAATTTACTATCTGATGTCGATGAGGTGAAAAACAAATTAACGAAAAAGGATGAAACTCTTTCTATCAAGATCAGTAAAGTATCGAACGAGATCAAATCCGTCTACAATATTGATGAGCAGACCATGGAGATGGTAGTCAAAATACCTGAAGCATTTCCTCTAACCAACGTTAGCGTTGAGGGTCCTATGAGATTAGGAGTGAAAGAAAATCAATGGAAAGCATGGTTACTCGCATCGCAGCGGGTAGTCTCTTTGATGAATGGCTCTATCATAGATTCAATCGAGCTCTTCAACCGAAATGTGAATCTCCATTTCTCTGGCTTCGAGGAATGTGCCATTTGTTATTCCATTTTGCATCAAGATCACTCTTTGCCGTCAAAAGTGTGTCCTACTTGTCTGAATAAATTCCATTCAGCTTGTCTTTATAAATGGTTTAAAAGTTCTGGCTCCAGTACCTGCCCATTGTGTCGGTCTGCTTTTAACTTTAAGGCTGCCCGCGCTTAAGACCTTTTCGGGGTGAAGCGCGACGAACTTGCCAGGTCCATGCTTCTGCGCGGGAAATTAGAAGTATTGGCTGGATTCTTGGCCAAAGCCCAAGGCGCGGCAGTAACGGAAATGTTCGACCGTGTTGTTTTTTTTCCCTGTAAACCAGCAATCAAACCAGGAATTTCTGTGTCCACGTTAGCGTTCTCTGAAGAATCTTCTGCTGTTCTTCGCGTTGGTAAATCCCGCAATGTCTGGGCGTCCTTCCAAGGAAAAAAACCATCACCGAACCAAAAGTGTTGCACGACAGGGAATTTTCCAAATACCTCAACTTCATACATTTTAAGTAATCCTGAGAGAACTTTGGACCACAAGGATACAGACCGCTGTATGTCGTAAAGAATAGGAGAATGCTCATTGAAAGGCCCGGATTTTATCTTGAAGATGAATGCTATAGCATTAACGTAAAAGTTGGTTAATTGGAAGTTTTCGAGTGTTTCTGGAGATAACACGCGCAGGACTGAAGGTATAAATCGGGTGCTTGATCTGGTTCCATCTTGATTAAATTGCGCTGCTCCCAAGATGTATACGAAGTGGAAATGATCATCTAATCCCCATACTCCATGAGACCCAGCTGGCTCTAAATTATATTCGGTAATTAGGCGCCGGACCAAATCGTAGTATTTAGCGAAAATAGCTAATATTTCTAAGCCCCTAATGTCTTTTTCTATTACATTGCATTCCAAAAGGCCACCTAAAAACGCGATGAACGAGAGTTCATGCCCCAGTCCGAAATCAAGTCTAAGTGAGGAGCCAAAAGAATTCACCAAATAGTACTCGAGTTCGCTGCGAGCGCCATCTTTAGTCACCAAAGTAGAAAGCAATGAACCAGCATTGGACTCCACTTTCGCATGCCAGTCTCTGCAAGCCATGTTTCCGAATCGACGAGGGCCCTTCAATGGCGGTGTGTCTTCAATTAAATGATTGAATCTTTCGAGAATTTCTAGAATTTCTCTCGTCGGACTGGAAAATTTCTCAGAGGTGCCGGTTTCATCTTCAAGTATTTGGGATCTATCCTGATTGCGTGTCACAATTGAAGCATTCAAGTATCCATGTGGAACATCTGTCCCTTTAACCTTTCCGATCAAAAAGGTGATTGTTTGATGAAGTCTTTTGTATGCAAGTGATTTTTGGAAGTATTCCAAATCTTCTGAATCGAATATGTGCTTCGTCGGAGTCGAAAAACGTGACATTGTTGGAACTATGAGTTATGAATCTATAAAGAGCTTGGACGAGACGTAGGTCTTAGACTCCTTACTGCCTGCAGTCTTGAGTCAATCGCGCGGTTTAGCCCAGTGGAGGGAATGCATCACCGGGTTCTAGCTTCGGCTTCACTGGAGAAACTTCGGGTGAAAAATAATTTTTTCGAGGTCTTTTTGAGGGGCTCAGCTCCGGGGAACTTACGCGAGAATAAGAAGGCAATTTTTCTCGATCGGTTGGCCCCAACAAAACGGGACGAGCAGGCAAAGACATGTAGTGAGACACTGAGGTGGTATTGTCTGTTTGATCGTCGGAACCAACGAACAAGCAGTCTTCGAGCGGATTGTCCAAAAAGCGTGGTTGAAAAAAAGAAGTCACTTTTGATTGCCCAGGTAGCGGTACGTTTGATCTGCGCCTTGATTTTGTAGGTGAACCCTCACTTCGAGTGGGCGATCTGCCCTTTTCGGGTTTTTTTGGTGATGATCTGTCTGGTTGACTCTTACAGATTGGTTTCAAAGGTTGCTTTGTTGTAGGTGGCCTCAAGGATGTTTTGAATTGTTCTTTCGGGTGTGCTTTTGGTAATGTTGCGCTCTCAAAGATAGGCATTGGAAGAGATGGTAAGTCTAATTTTATAGGTGGATTTTCTCTATTTTTTTGTGGCAGCATACCTGGCCATATCAGATCAAGCGTAGTCTTCTGAGGAGGGAGCTTCTTCTTTGGTGATCTCCTGGGCGATTTCCGGTTTTCAAACTTGACTACGTAGTCCCGAGATACTAATCGTACAACAGAAAGTGGTACTTCGATTTGCAATTCTCTCTCCTCAGCAGCATCTTCATCTTTTAAGTCCTCATACACAGTAACCTCATCTTTTGAGCCTTCTTCAACTGCATTCTCCTCTTCAGATTGGTCTGATTGTATTTCCTGAACTTCCTGAATATCTTTGTCGCCATCTAACACCCATTGAGGAGTCTGCTTTGATGTGAAGTACGCTATTTCATTCAACTTCTGTCGGCGAAACTTGAGTACCGCCATACATGTTTTATCTAATAGCTTAGTTCTGGCTAATTCAATGCTTTGGTGGTATTTTTCCTCCGCTAAGAGCTTAACAACAAAAGCCTTCAATGAGTGTTTCCGTTCTCTTGGCAAGACATACTTCTCTTGCACCAACTCTTTGGCCCTTTCGGTTCCGAGAAATGACTGGCCTTCCTCTGAAATTATCAGGGTTCCTATTGTGGAAGCCGAACATATGAGATTAGCCCGCTTCACCTTCGAATTGACTGTGACGCATAAATCAGCGCTAACTCCCTTGAGCTCGCCAAAACTGATTGAGTAAGGTGTGAATTTGAATACCTTTCGATTCACCAATGGAAAGAAGTAAAGAAGAGCATAATAGTCATCGACATGTACTTGTCCTTTCATGGTCGCCATTCTACCAAATACCGATTTAGCTTGCGTCCGCAAGAAGTTGTCCAAATAGTTGTTGAATGCCGCTAGCGCCTCTGCACGGTCAAGCTCTGATTTCAAAGCATAGTAAGGATCGGGCAGAATTTCACATCTTTCAGGAAGCACAAGCGCGTCTGCCAACATGCGAGCGAAATCAGGAAGGGCTCCGAAGTCTTGAGTTTTCTTGCGCGGCGAGTCTTGGAGCAAGGTGGTGCCACACAAAGCTATCTCCTTTGCACGGGTTATGCCTATACTCTCGACTCCCGAGGAGTAGTCACCCCCACGCAAAACTGCCACAAGCACCAATCGCTCCTTGGAAAGACCCGTACGCTCAGTAATGTGGGCCATATGCACCGGCGTTACATAGTAATCGGTAGAACTGAGCACGGGTTTGTTTTCCAGGTCAAAGTACTTCACGCGGTTGAACATTCGGAGCACTTGCGTCGCGCCAAATACTAAGGTATCTGAATCGTCTGAAACCACGTAATCCACCACGCCAAGCCGCTGGAGCCACGCGCATTCAGCCTCCGCTTCAGCTGGTGCTTGAACATAGTCGATGCAGTTGCGGGCAAGGATTTGGATGATCTGCTGCACCAAACTCAGTCCCTCGCCATAGTTGGACGGTGAGATGGTGCGAAAATAGCGGATAGCTTCATCGTACGATACTGCGCCCGAGACATGAGGAATGTGGCCGTGGCGTAGTTTCCCTGGCTTGTACTTACCGTCGAATACCACCACAAACAGGACGTTGCACCGGACAAAGTACCATAATTTCGCCATAAAGTTGCGGATTATTCGTCGATGGTTGACGGGGTTATCGTCCGCATCCGGAAGCTGCGACCAGAACATGAACATGTAGGCATCGATGGCCAAGCGTGGCGGGCGATTATGTTTTCCGATGAATTGGTCAAGGAACACCGGGAACGGTACGCGCAGATCGCAGGCAGAGCTCACGATGGGCCAGAGATCGGCAATGCCCATGGCATGAGATCAAGATGTCAAGTTGCCTTTATACCCAATGTGGAGTGCGCGCACTGCGATGTAAAGCCAGTGTATGGCGCTCGCGGCTACGTGGAAGCGCTGGAGAGCTATAGAGATGATGTGAAGACAAACAGGGAGTTTTTGCAGGGAAATTGATGTTGGGGTGATCTCTGTGAAAGAAAGGGGCATTTCGATTTTTAAGTGCCCATTCGTTGTTTTGCTCAATGTTACCAACTGGGTGCGAAAATTATCAACTAAAGAAGTGACGGGAAGAACAGAACAAAGCAAAACCTGCAAGGCCAAAACTTATAATGAACGAAAATTGGAGAGAACAGGGGCCAAGAAGGACATCAGAAGAGGCAAAAAGAGAGTCGGGAGAGGAGGCGAGGGAGGTCAGGACGGGGTAGAGACAGCCAGAAAATACTATCATTTCCGTCAAACTAAAGAGGAGCTTCTGTTGAGTATTATGGACCAACGTCAGAAAGGCGAATGTAGTGGGAGGAAATGTCACCAAAGGGCGAATATAGCAGAGGATGGGGTTCATTCGTAGGCCCATGCCCCAAGCAATGGGGTGTGAAGGTATTACAAGAGAAACGAAGCAAATACACGAGCACTAACTGGACAGTAGCTAGGAAATCTGAGGCACTTGCACCAAGCATAGCATTTCAATAGCATTATAGACCTGATGAAGTCGGTTATCCCATGGGAGACTTGCGGCAGCTCTAATAACAGAGCGGCGTAATCTCGGCCAGTCGCGCCGTACCCCAGACCGTCTGCACACCCACTCTTGAACCACTACCACAGCGGCATCAACAGCACGCCCAGGGCGCAATTACACCACAACCACGACCACCATCATAGCAGCGGCAATGATCGAAGAAAGCCTCGGGCAGCTAGTGTGCGGCGGGTTCCAGGGCACCACAGTGACACCTCAGGCGCGCGAGCTCATAGTGAAGTACAAGGTGCTGACGATGATTCTCTCGCGGCGCAACGCGCAGTCGGTGGAGCAGATACTGCGGCTCATCCGAGACCTCCAGCGGATTGCGCTCGAGCAGGCGCACTACGAGTACCCGCTCCTTCTCGCCATCGACGAGGAGGGCGGCATGCTCAACCTGCTTTTTGACCCGCAAGACTTGACGCAGTTCCCCGGGGCAATGGGCCTCGCGGCGTCGGGCGACGTGGACTTGGTATATACAGCAGCCAGAGCCATGGCGCGCGAGCTCCGCCACATCGGCTTCTCCATGGTGTTGGGCCCGGTGCTCGACGTAATTACCAAGATGCTGGCGCAGTTGGTGTCGGTGCGAGCGTTCGGCACTTCGGTGGAGGAGGTAACCCGCTACGGCATGGCGTGCGCCCGCGGATTGCGTGACGGCGGCCTCATTACAGTGGGCAAGCACTTCCCGGGCATCGGCGCGGCCAGCGTGGACCTGTTGCTCGAGTTACCCATGATGACCGAGTCGTTGGAGCAGCTCCGGCGCGTCAACGTGGTGCCGTTCCACGAGCTCATCCGCGCCGGGGTGTTGGATGGCATCAGCGCCGCGGGCTGCGGTGTGCCGATGGTGGCGCCCGACGAGACCCACGCGTGCTTGCTGCCGGTGTTGCTCACGCAGCTTCTCCGGCGCGACTTGGGCTTCGACGGCTTCGTCATCTCCGAGTGCTTGGAGATGGACGCGTTGTATCGCCTGATCGGGCTCGGCCAGGGCGCGGTGTTGGCGGTGTGCGCGGGCTGTGACTTGGTCATGTGCTGCCACGACTTCAAGCGCCAGGTAGAGGCGATCGACCTGCTCGCCAAGGCGTTGGCCAACGGCATGCTTGACAAGGACATCATCCAGGCGTCCATGCGCCGCATTGAGGCGGTGCAGCGGCGCGTGCCGCAGTGGGCCGACATCTTCCCCGACGGCTGTGCGGCGCCCACGCCGCCACCGTTCCGCACTGCCCACCCGCAGTGGTGGCGCGACCACCAGCAGCTTGCGCGTGGCGCGTACCGCCGCTCCATCACGTTGGTGCGCGACTTTGAGGACTCGCTCCCACTCACAAAGTGGGCCACGCCCGGGGCCCGAGCGGCGGACGCAGATGCGGACGCAGCTGCGGAGCCGCAGCCCGACAGCATTCTTGTGCTCACGCCGCTCCTCAACCCGGTGTATCCTATAGCGCGCGCTTCGGGGCTCCACACCGGCGAGGAGGTGTTCCAGCGCTTCGGCGAGCAGTTGGCACACCACGCGGCCAATCGCTTTGACGTGCTCCACACCTCGTACACCGCCAACGGGCTCACCGGGTTTCACGAGCAGCTCATAGCCAACGCCAAGGCTGTGGTGGTGGTCACGTCCGAGGCGCTGCGCAACATGTACCAGATGGGCATCGTCAAGTACGTCTCGGTGCTCTGCGGCGCCACGCCCCACGGCCTGCTGTCGCGCACCCCACTGCGGCTTTCCAAGCCGTTGGTGCTTGTCGCCACCCTGAGTCCGTACGATTTCTTCTACAATCGCACCATCGGCTCCGCGTACTTGTGCTGCTACGACTACACCGAAAACGCGCTCGACGAGGTGGCGGCCGCGCTCATGGGCGACTTTGTGCCGCAGGGGTGCGTGCCGGGCGAGGAGAAGTACAACCACGCCAAGCGGCGGCGAATTCTGGAGGCGGCGCAGGCGTCCGCGGGTGCACCCAAGATCCGCCGCGCAGTGCCACCCACGCGGCGCTGGTTGGTGGACGAGTTTGACGCGGCGCGCGACTGGAGGGGCCTTCTCACCTTGGTCAAGGCCAACAAGTCCGCCGAGTACACCGACGAGTACGTGCGGCGGCTCTTGATGCTCTTGCACTCGCACTGCGCCACCCAGAAACACTTTGTCGTGCGCAATTCTTCGCTCAACATTCTCTACGGTGTGGTGTTGACCTGGGTCGAGGACACCGGCACAGCAGACGCACCTGACACAAACAAGGTGGGCAAAATCTTGTACCTTTTGGTGGACCGCACTAAGCGGCTTCAGCTGGTGGGACGCAACTTGCACGCACGCGCTGTGCGCTACCTCTATAAGGAGCAGGGCTGCGCCGACATCCAGTTGGGGTGCAGCTTCCCGTTGATCGGCTTCCAGGATCCGGCCTTCATGGCCACGGTTCCGTCCACCATTTCTTTCCTCAATATTACCGGCTGGTCCGTCGGCGACCTGTGCCTGCTGCCCCAGCTCCACGCAATGATGTTGTCCGGCCTTGCCGACTGGGCCGTGCCGCACAAGATCTTTCGCGAGTTGACCATTGTTGGCGTACGCTTCGACATTTGCCAGGAGCTGGCCAAGCTCGGTGGCCTAATTGCCCGCGCCACGGATGCAACCGGCGCCTCGGCCCAGTCGCTGGCCAACCGCCATGTACGCCACTTGTACAACCAGGCCTCTTCACGCATGGCCACCACTTTTCCACATGAAGCGAAAGTCATTATTGCGTTGGAGCCTGCCAATCAGAGCGTGATTGGTAGCATTGTGTTGTTTACCAACAAGAGCCTGCTCGCGCGCTTCTACCCCTTTGTGGGGAGCAGCTCCGCAGAGACACTTATAGGCGGCATTGTGTGTCCCGTGATTGACCCGTCCTACTCCAACCTCACCGAGATTTTGAAGTTCGGTCTCATTTGCTCCGCCATCACGTACTTGCGCACCAACTTCTGCGACAGCCCAAATGTATCCATGGACAAGTGCCTCATGATGGACGTGCCCGATGACAAGTCGCTTGAGGGTATCAAGGACATAGGTTTCGATGTGTGGCGCGAGTACCGCGAGTGTTACGACCGCCTCAGTGGTGCCACTTTGATGCTTGAGGAGGTGCTGTAGTCTAGCTGATGACTCCTGCTGCATCTCGTGTGTCTGCGTATTCTAGAGTGCCCGCATCATCCGGTAAAATTATCGAGGACCATGCTGTGAGGTGCGGTACAGCAAACTATACAGATCTGCCACACATAGTTGACGAAGGCGGAAGAAATCCACCATCTATGTAAAGCATATAGAAGAGTAATTACATTATTAAGTGCGTGCCCCCATTTATATCAGGCAATTGTCGCAATAGGTGTACGCCCACTAGATACTGGAGAGAGAAATAGCCGACTTGAAGACCGCAGGATGCTTGCAAACCTCGGCCACTGAGAACCCGGAGGCCATTTCTGGCGTTTTATCCATTAGCCGTCAGAATGGAACCAATTTGGAAGTTTTTGACCGCTGGTGTCACATGGCCCGGGAGTATCACGTGTCTCGGTGGTGAGTGACCAGCCACTGGTAGACCCAGCAAATCTTGTGGAACGCCGCGCCATGATGCATGCTTGGGTGTCACCCCGCATACTGCATACAGACACATTGGGCCTATTGTACCATGTACTTGTGAGGGCGGGGAACCCAGGTGGCCTTGGTACAGTGGTGTGAGACCCGTCACCTAGAGTGCAAATGAAGCACCCCTAGTTGGGGAGTGCAAGCCCGGCGGTTTGGTCCGGAGTAGTGGTGACGGGGCAGCCCCAGACGCGCTGCATGCAGTCCACTTCCGTTTTCCCGGGGTAATCTGGGAGGTCGTGTGCCTGGTTCCGAGATTTTCCTTCTCGTCCCGGTCCTGCCCTTGCCCTTTTCCCCGAAACCCTACCCCAGATTCTGCTCTGCTTCCCTTGCTCCGGGGCTGCTCGCCCTTCCGATGGCCCGGGAAAGATTGGTACTAACTATATAAAGCTTTCACATTTCCAGTGAGCTTGATTCTTTCCCATACACTCATATCTGCAAGCATGGTTCCTCCTGTTGCTATCGAATCCTCGTTGAAATTCAACCACCCCACCATTAAGTCCACTGAAGACCCTTTGGTAGAACAATTGTCGCTCAAAAGAGACGTTCTCATCAGACACAATGCTCCTCCCCCAACCTTGTACGAAGACGGATTGTTGGAAAGAGGCACACTCATCTCCTCCACCGGTGCTTTGATGGCCTACTCTGGTGAGAAGACCGGCAGATCGCCAAAGGACAAGAGAATTGTCGAAGAAGAAACATCGGTGGACAACATCTGGTGGGGTCCCGTCAACAAGAAAGTGGACGAGTTGACGTGGAAGATCTCCAGATCCAGAGCTTTGGACTACTTGAGAACCAGGGAGAAGTTGTTTGTCGTGGACGCCTACGCCGGCTGGGACCCCAGATACAGAATCAAGGTCAGAGTCGTCTGTGCCAGAGCTTACCACGCTTTATTTATGACCAACATGTTGATCAGACCAACCGAGGAAGAGATGAAAACCTACGGCGAGCCTGACTTTACCATATACAACGCTGGCCAATTTCCTGCTAATGTTCACACCAAGGGTATGACCTCCGCGACCTCGGTGGAGATCAACTTCAAGGCCATGGAGATGGTTATTTTGGGTACAGAGTACGCGGGTGAGATGAAGAAGGGTATATTCACTGTCATGTTCTACTTGATGCCAATTAAGCACAAGGTCTTGACCTTGCACTCTTCGTGCAACCAAGGTGATGAGAAGAACGACGTGACCTTGTTCTTCGGTTTGTCTGGCACCGGCAAGACGACCTTGTCTGCTGACCCGAAGAGAAAGTTGATTGGTGACGATGAGCACTGCTGGTCCGACCAAGGTGTGTTTAACATCGAGGGCGGTTGTTACGCCAAATGCTTAGACTTGAGTGCCGAGAAGGAGCCTGAGATTTTCAACTCCATCAAATTTGGTGCCATTTTGGAAAATGCCGTGTACGACCCATTGACCAGAGTGGTTGACTACGCCAACTCTGACATCACCGAAAACACCAGATGTGCCTACCCAATTGACTTTATCCCATCTGCCAAGATCCCCTGCTTAGCTGATACTCACCCAACCAACATCATCTTGTTGACCTGTGACGCCTCTGGTGTTTTGCCCCCAGTGTCCAAGTTGACCAACTCGCAGGTGATGTACCACTTCATTTCTGGCTACACCTCCAAAATGGCAGGTACCGAGGAAGGTGTGACTGAGCCAGAGGCCGTCTTCTCTGCTTGTTTTGGCCAGCCCTTTTTGGTATTGCACCCAATGAAGTACGCTCAGCAATTGGCTGACAAGATCTCGCAACACAAGGCCAACGCATGGTTATTGAACACTGGCTGGGTCGGTGCTTCTGTGGCTAGCGGTGGCAAGAGATGCTCCTTGAAGTATACCAGATCCATTTTGGATGCTATTCACAGCGGCGAGTTGGCACGCTCTGAGTACGAGACTTTCGAGACGTTCAACTTGCACATTCCAAAGTCTTGTCCAGGGGTGCCCTCGGAAATCTTGAACCCAACCTCCGCTTGGACCGGAGGCGGGGCCTCTTTCAAGAAGGAGGTGAAGACACTTGCGGGTAAGTTTGCCGAGAACTTTGTCAAGTACGCTGACCAATGTACCGCCGAGGTCAAGGCAGCCGGACCAGAAGCTTAATTAGGGATATAATTAAATGGATGATAATAAGATGATTTGAGGAATGTTCTGTGCGATAGAAGCTCGGCCTGCTGTTTTTTGCTGCGGCGAGGAACAGTCGAGTGGAGAAAAGTACCGAACGTATTACGGAAGGAGGCGGAAGATATCAGAGCGTAGATGAGAGGGTACAGATTGCCAATTACAAATCATCGAGCAGCGATTTAAGTTTACGGTCCCGGGCCGTGGCATCAATGCAGGCGCGAGTTGTAAGCGAGAATGAGACACGAGTATCGAATAGTACTGGACATGAGCAACGAGTAGTACTGGCGAGGCTGGCGGCCGCGTTTTAACCGCGGCGCATGGTTCCAACGGTGTTTCTGCAAAGAATGCCAACGACCCACCGAGCCATCAGCACAGCAGGAGCAGAGAAGGCAGCCGCTGCTGGTAGCAGCCAGATACGTGGCAGGCTGAGGGGAACGGGAAAAATCCGTGGCGCCGTGTGGTTTGCGCTGGTGTGCGGCAGAAGCGATCGCTTCGGTGCGGCGCGAAGGGAAAATCACAGTCCCATTGTTACAATAGCCCATGTGGAAGCATTGTTGGCGGAGGTACAAAAGCAGCGCACCCTGCTGAGTTTTGTGGCCCATGAGCTACGGGCCATTTGTGGAGCCAATAGCGCTGATTGAGCAAATTTTCCGGGGAGTTTCGGTGTGGTACCTAGTGGTAGCCGCGGTGGTTCTCCGGCTAGTGGTGGGGCGGGCGCGGGTGTACGTTGCGTTCCGGCGGTCGGGCGCGGTGTGGCCCTCGTATGGAACGGACAAGTGCCTCGGGTTCAAGGTTGTGTACGAGATGCTTCAGGCGCGGCGGATCGGGCGCGCGCCGGATTTTTTCCAGAACAAGTTCGAGAGGTCTGGGGTGTACACGGGCGGGCTTCTTGTGGGCGGGCGGTACGCCATGACCACACGGGACCCGGAGAACATCAAGGCGATTTTGGCGACGCAGTTTAACGACTTTAATTTGGGTAACCGCCACAAGCACATCAAGGTGACGCTCGGCGATGGCATCTTCACGCTCGATGGCGCCGGGTGGAAACAGTCGCGGGCGTTGTTGCGGCCGCAGTTTGCGCGGGAGCAGATTGGCCATGTCCAGCTGTTGGAGCGGCATGTGCAGCGGCTCGCGGCGCACATCCGGCGCACCGCGGGCGCGCCGTTTGACATCCAGCCGCTCTTTGCGCGCCTCACGATCGACAGCGGCACGGAGTTTTTGTTTGGCGAGTCGTGCGGCGCGCTCTGCGCCGAAGGCGCCAGCGAGTCCGGGCTCGACCCGGCGCTCCAGCGCGTGTTTGCCGAGGCCTTCAGCTACACCCAGACGGTGTTGTTCCAGCGGCTCAGCCTCCAGCAGATGTACTTTCTCGTGGACGGCCCGCGGTTCCGCCACCACAACCGCATCGTGCACCAGGTGACGGACCACTTTGTGCGGCGGGCGTTGGCGTTGTCCGCGGAGGAGGCGGAGAAGGCGTCGCGCGGCGGCTACGTCTTTTTGTACGAGTTGATGCGCCGCACGCGCGACCCGCGCGCGTTGCGCGACCAGTGCTTGAATGTGTTGCTTGCGGCGCGCGACACCACCTCGGCGCTCCTCTCGTTCTGCATGTTTGAGTTGGCCCGCAACCCGTCGGTGGTGAGCGAGCTCCGCGCGGAGATTGCCCGCCACTTTGGCACTGGCGCGGCGGCCGACGTGGCGGCCATCACCTTTGAGTCGTTGAAAAAGTGCCGCTACTTGCGCGCAGTGTTGCACGAGACGCTCCGCCTCTACCCCTCGGTGCCGGCCAATTTCCGCGTCGCCACGCGCGACACCACGCTCCCGCGCGGCGGCGGGCCGGACGAGAGCTTGCCGGTTTTTGTGCCGCGCGGCACCATGTGTGTGTACCAGGTGTACTCGGTGCACCGCAGCGAGCGCTTTTACGGCGCGGACTGCAACCAGTTCCGCCCGGCGCGCTGGCTCGAGCCGAGCGCCGCCAAGTTGGGCTGGGCGTTTCTTCCCTTCAACGGCGGGCCGCGCATCTGCTTGGGCCAACAGTACGCCTTGACGGAAGCGCTGTACGTGGTGGTGCGGCTCTTGCAGATGTTTTCCCTGCTCCACTCGTTTGACCGCGAGTACCCGCCGGCCAAGGCTACGCACTTGACCATGTCGCTCTTGAACGGCGCCAACATCTCGCTCGAGTGAAGCGCACACTGACCTATGTATGTTTCAGTAAAATTTTATCTGCGACGGCGTAGCAGATGATGCGTACCCCTGCCTCATACACTGACTTTGCCTGCCAAGCGCCTTCGTTTAGCGTCCACTCTGGCATTCCACCCTCGCTACTCTGGCGCTCCACCCTCGCTACTCGCAGTGCTAAGTTTCCTCTCATGCTCACTACTCACGCACGCACTTGCGCCTAGTGCTCTCACCCACTGCGGCTCACCAGTCCCGATCATTGTGCTGTCCAGACCTTTAAAACTCTAGGAGCTCGTGTCCTCGTCTGAATTTGTCAGTTTTGCCGCCACCTCTCTCCTCGTAGCCACCACCTTCCTCCGAGTAACCTCCACCTTTGCCTCAGGTCCTGCACCTGCGACACCACCATCCAAAACAAATTTTTGCTCTTCACTTAGCCTGCTCTCCATGGCTTCCCCCTTGCTTAATTGGGACACCCAGGCGTTCGAAGACCGCTACAATGCAATCAGGTACCTGTCGGCTCCCCCAAGCTCGCTTGACGAATCGCTCGGTGCTGACTTACGGGCCGTTCTCGTGGTACCGCCCAGAAACGAAAAGAGCAGAGCCGCTTTGGCCGCAGCCGAATCAGGCAAACCAGTGCTGTTTCTCAACGGCGAACAGTATGAGTTGAACCGTCTGTTTCTTGCCGCCGCATCCACATTGGCCTCAGAGCTAGATTTGGACGAATTGGCTTGTGCCGAGCTTCTCCAGATCGCTAGCATCCGTTTTGGCAAGGACTTTGACCTTGTGGATGCCGGACGCTTGGATTTTGTCCAGCGATACGAGTACATCTTGAACATTTTGGGCTATTTGATCTCCGTCCGTGGTTTAGCGGCCATTGTGCCCCAAAATTCGAGCCCCACGCTCCTCAAATCCCTTCTTGCTAGTTTCAAGAAGATCTACGCCTTGGTGCAGACCCAAAATGACCTCATTGACAAACAGAAAGCCACTGGTGACCTCAACAACCTTCTGTTCGTTAGCAAGGTCTCCTTCATGAAAAAAAAGCTCTTCGACATCCACCAACTTCAAGCTCAAGTTTTGTTCTCATTGCTCGACACATATATCGCAGAATTGGGAACCTGGGATTCGTACTCCTCGATTGTCGCCAGCATCAACGAATCGCTTCCAGATGACACAGAAATCCTTTTATTGCATTTCCTCCCTTCGTTGATGAGAATTGTCAGCAGCTTGTCTGACATTCCCGACGACCAGGTTGCCAAAATCCACCTGAACTTTCTGTCGGTTCTTTCAGCAGATCATGCAAAAGTTAACAGCGATGACGTTATGAACTTATCCAACTCCTCTGTCCGCACGTACGTGATGGTCCTTCAGCTCGTTTTCTTTGTTTCATTGATACCGTGGTGTAAAGAGCTGCCTGCTCGTACCGCCAAATTTGATTTCGAGAAAGACATCCTTAAATACGTGGAATGGCTTATAAGCTATGGCACGTTAGAGCAACTTCTCTGCTACTCGGCTGAATCCGCTCATCCGGACACCAAGGTGTTGCTCGAAAAAAGCAACTTATACGAGTTTAGACCTTTACTCCAGCGCAACTTTCCTTCTTTGAAGCCCGCCAAGTTCATATACCTGGGAAACGACGAATTACTCCATGTGACCAAGTCACGGCCTGACCTTGTCAACTTGGCCAAGTTGTGCGACTATCTGGCTTTCGAAATCTCCACCTGCATCTCCAATAACTTATTGGCCCCGTTTTTTCATATATTTTTCAGCAGCTTCATCAATCACGCGGCAATAGTTCTCACACTGCTACGTGATAGCGAGGAGGACTTTTTGTTGTCGTCCATCAACAGAAAAGAGCTGGAACTTGAGCCATCTACCAATTCCCAAAAATCATTGATTACCGCGGAAGATGAATCGGACGACCTCCAATTGAGCAAAAAAAGCCACAATAGCAAACATGATGCCAATAGCTTAGACCTTGATGAAATTGCCACCAGAGCAGAATTGGATCGCTTTTATTTGGCTTTCGCATTCACTTACACCAATAGGCCAGATTTGGTAGAGGCGTTCTGGGCTGGAGACGATGCCAATGTCGCAGGTTTTATCACTTGGGGCTTGGCGAACAATACGTCTCCTTTAATTACGGCCACATTTTGTTTGCTTTTGGGAAGCTTAACCAGTAGTGGCGAGACAGCTAGCGCCAAAGTTTGGGATTTCTTGATCTCTGCTCAAACAGGAAGTTCGAAACGAAACGATTACTCCAAAATATCCGTCGAATCAATTTTGCATTCTTTGACTTACTATGTCGATGCCTTGACCGAAAATTTGGAACAGGACTTGAATAGTCAAATGAAGCAGCAACAGCGTAAACAGGAATTCTTGTTTTCGAAGTCTTACACTGGAAAGAGAGAGAAGGGAGCGAACGAAGCTATCTCAATACAATTATCGGAAGACTCCGTTGTGTTCATCTCCGGATTTTTGATGCTTATATCATTCATTGTTAGAAACGCCAATCAAAATTCTACTTTATCCAAAAATTTGAGACAATCGGCATTCAATTGTTTTCACCCCATCATCGTCGGCTTTCTCAAATTTGACAACTTGATTATATCTGCAAAATTTCCGTCTTCCGAGGACAAGCTTCTGACAGTCTTATTTCACGATGAGAACAGAACAATTATAATCAATTTGATTCTTAATTTGCTATCCGATTTCACTGAAGGTGAACAGAATTTGGATTTGAGGTTTAAAGTTTGGAATACCTTAGATCGTTGGATATGCCACAGTCTTCACGAATTGGAAAGCAATCCATCAGCTCCCACAGAGACCACGCGCTACGCCGGGGTCTCAATATCGAATGCAACATTGTCTTCGGCCAAAAGCGAACTCACGAAATTGAGGATTCTTCATCGCGGTATAAATATGAAAAGTGGCTTCCTGATGAGTCTCACTAATGTCTCTGAGGTCGTCAATTTTGTGAAGCTCATGAAAAACTTGCTCTCACCTTTGGAGAATTCCGCAAACTTCATGTCACCAGTGACTCTTTTATATCCTTCCAACTTGGGTGATGGATATCGTCATAAAAATGCTATTGGTGTCTGGCCTTACATTGAGTATTTGATCGTGGAGGTCTTCGCAAAGTCCTCTAAACTTAAGGATAAGTCTCGCAAATTGATCTTGCAACAATCAATTTTAACTATCATCGAGTCATCCTTGAGGGAGATAGATTGGAATTTTGTCAGCAATGTCGCTCCGACGGTATTGATGGGATTGCAGAATGAAGTCGACTCCTTCGCATCTCTGAAACTTGTATCCGAAGAGGCGGAGTTATTGTCCTATCTGAACTTCGTCAAACTCCACCATTCAGTTGCGATCTTAAATTACTTGTTTGATGAGAATGCTTCTGCTGCCCTATTCGACGTGATTAATATTGGCGTGGAGAGCATCAACATGTCGCCTACAATAAAGGATTTGGTTCATTCTGCCTTGGAGTCTTTGAATTCAGTTTTGGCTCTTCAAAACACATTCATCAATGAATTGATTCCTATCTTGAAAAATACTAATGTCACCTCTACCGCGCCTCTGGCCTTAGGTTACGGCTCGAGTTTAAGCTTAGCATTGTCAACTCCGAAAACTTTATTCGACAATGTGTACTTTCCTACTAACTTGGGCACTAAAGGAGTTTCTTCGTTCTATGAAATTGTGTTGTTCCACATCCCAAGTATCGTTCACGTGGCATTGTACGTCGGTAATTCTGATTTAGAAATTGCGCGATGTGCCTTGCACATTTTGTCACAATTATCTTCAAATCCCTTATTCGGCACGAATTTTAGAAGCCTGGTATTCTTGAAGAAAACCAGATTGTTGGACATATTTAGCAGTGTTGATGAATCACTTAAAATTCAGTATGGATTTATTCAGCAAATCCAGACCATCACAGAAAATTTGGATATCAAGTTTCAGGTTTTGCAATTCTTGAAATCCAACTTACCAGAGACAAGTGCCGTCACTGTCTCGCATATTCTTCTTGGATTCGATATGAGAGAAACCTATTTAGAACTCGATTCTACTCGTCACGAGGATATTTTGCTTCTGGGATTGACGAACTTGTTGATATCTTCTTTGGAGTTGATCTCCGAGGTGGACTATAGTAAGGGATATAATCATAATGTTGGATTGGGCCCCGCGAAGCTAACTTCTTTGATAATGGAAATTATAGTCAATTTGTGTCAAAACCCAATTTCCTCGAAAGCCACTTTGAACTTTTTGAGGAGATACGATTTATTCTCCAAGCTATTGACTGCTCAACCATTAATTGATGATATGACAACATGGGAGAATCACAAGTTCGACGGGAAGGTTCAAGAACGCGTCAAGAATGAGTTTCTTTCCGATGGAGACAGTTGTGAGGCATTTTTCTGCTTTATCAGGTACAGAAAAGCGGTGATCCAATATTTATCCACGGAATTTCACACGACGACCTCTTTAAACAGGAAGGAGTATTATGTGAAGATATTACTTGACGGTTCAGAATTCCTCAATGGTACCCCAAAAATCTTGAATTTCTTGGACATCTTGAATTACCAATTCTACAATCTAGTTGATCACAAACTTGGTGTTTTTGGTTCCAAATACAATCTTGAAGCTTTGTTGATTGAAGTGTCGAAAGAGAAAGAGAAAAACGACAATATTGAGCCTATAATGGGCAAGCTTATCAAACTAAGCTGTCAAATAGCTTCTCAGAAACTTTCTTCGGAGGATGCAAAAGCATCCTTCGCTAGAAATATCGTCTCCGAATTCGGTTATATTCAAGAAGTTCTAGCGAAGTTCATCAGCTTGAACCAACTTAAGTCGTTGCAATTGGAATGTTTGCACTCCTGGGTGCAATTTGTTCAAGTGGTAACTAGCGAGGGAGTAGTGAACAAATCTGACTTCATTTTACTCGTCTTCCAGATTATTCTTCCTAAGGTTAACAATGAGTACTACGAGAAAGACATTCTGTTTGCAGAAGAGTTAATGTCTTTATGTGTGTTGATCTTTGATTTGTACGAAAGAGAAAACGTCACTAAATCAGGCGAGGAGAGTGTTCAAAGCTTACAAAGACTTTTACCTCTCTTCAAGACATGCGTGAATGGCGTATTGTGTTTGAATTCAACAGCTGCATTACGTTCAGATCTCTACCTCTTGCTCAAAAAGTGCTTACAACTAAGCATAAAGTCCAAATCTTCCTTGGCACAGCTTTTGAGTATTTTAAGATCAACCGAGAAAAAGTTCATTGATGTCGTTTGCAATGATTCAATTTATTCTGAGGGGACACCCCGTGTAACTTCCCTTATCTTTATGGAATCATTGATTCATTTGGCGTGTTTGGAGAAATCTTCCACTATCCTCGATGCATTGACAAGAAACAACTCTTTGTCCTTGTTAGTAAGATCTTTGAAGAGGACAGATGAAATTATCACCGCTTGTGACGCAAACGGAGACGATAAGAAGAAATCTGGAATCAGTGTCGACACTCTTCTTTACGAGCTTACCGCTCTCAAATCTACACTTTATCTCTTGGTGAGGATCGCGCAGACTAGGCAGGGCGCATCCCAATTATTTCAAAATGAAATATTTTCCTTGCTTACGCAGCTAAAGTTTTTAGCTATTGATGCGGATTTGGGCATGGATTTGATAATTGACTACGGTAATGATTCTTCATCGACTAACTACAAGAATGCCCGCCTTAATCTATCCCTAGACGTGCCTGTTTCTTTCGGCCTGAAAAACCACGTCGTTGATGACACCAAGCTTATCTCATATTATGAATTTTTAGTTCCTACCTTTCAGCTTGTGGCTACCATGCTTCTTTCGTTAGGTCCTTCATATAAACCTGGAATTCTTCAGGTAAAGGAGCTCATGGAACATTTCCATAGGTTTGTCGTTGGTGTTTTGAAGCGTGATAGTTTGATTGACGAAGGAAATGTCGCACGCCTGAAAGAAGACGATTCTATTGATGGGCTAAAAGAAACAGTTCGGCTCTTGTCATTGATTGACGCAGTGGTCGATGATGGTAATATGCGGGAGGGCTCAAACTAAATGTACAGGATCCCTAAAGTTGCTCTCGCATTGATTTGGGGAATTATTTCCTAATTAAGTTTATCGAAACAGTATAATTAGAATGCCCCAATCTTGCCATTTTTTTTTCATTTTTGTCTCCATTGAGGTTCATCGTCGGGGAGTGATGAACTCTGCCTTACTTTAAATTATCAGATTAGACATACAGAAACTTACATCTAAAAACGCACTCACTGAAAGCCGTAGTAAAAAGACTCATATTTTTCATTTAATGACTGGACTAAGCACGGTAGAAAAGAGACTTCGTAAATGCTCGTTTCTAAATTTCGGATCGAGCATTCATGGGGTAAACAGGACATAAAGGGCCGAATGGGATGCTGAGCACACACCTAGTGGTGGACGAGCGGCTTTAAGTGGCACGCTATTTACTACGAATTAAGAGAAGTGCATAAATGTGGAGGAACTGAAAAAAAAGTGGTGCATATGAGTGTCGTACGTTAACGATTTTCCAAGAAAAAATGGTCACAATGCTAGGATATTGATAAATTGAAAAGCGATGTGTACATAAGAACAGAGGTTTGAAAGGAAAGCGACTTTGTTAGGGCACCAATAGCCTCGCATGAATTTTTAACATTGAAAAACTTCGCAGAGAGGTTGGAAAATTTCGATCTTTTAGGCTATCACTACTTTGTTCATAATGCTGCAACGATATTATTATGCATGTGACCACTCGATGCAAACAGTGCTTTAACGTGGCTCTTCGTTGCAGTTTTAAGTGGGGCAATAGATTATATGCAAGAAAACCCACGAAGACCAAGTCTTAGACTCGCATTCTGCGGCGATGCAGTATGATGTCATTTAGCATGAACGACATAGGGTCATCGCTGGAAGTTTTTTCTTGCATTACAGCTGGCACGGCACGTACGAACATTGTAATAATACATATAAGCGGCCAATTCTTGGAAGTGAAATTACCTACTTCCTTAACTGCAATTTTTGACCCTTTTCAGAAAGTGCTTATCAGCTCGCACATCTTACATAATCAGCCGCTATCTTTCCTTAGTAGTTTATGTCACCGCGGCAATCCCCAATAATTAGTCTCTTGCACCCGCTTAAAATAGGAGAGACAAAAACTGTTAAAAGATAGTGTAATATTCAAAGACACTATGTTCGACCCGGAAAAAGAGGATGTGGCCGCTCCAACAGTCTACATGATGGAAAAAGGTGGAAGAGACTCCTCTTCAGACGAGAAGAGGAGTGTTGCAACTTCCGTCGGACAATTTCACACAAAAAGAAAGTTGGACTTGAGACACATCAATCTTATCGCGATTGGTGGCTCGATCGGAACTGGTTTATTCATCACCATTGGTTCAAGTGGTTTGGTTGGTGCTGGCCCCCTTGGACTTTTACTAGCATATTGCTTTTGGACATTGGTCATCTTGATGTTGACTGTCTCTGTCGGTGAGATGGTGTGTTTTTTGCCAGTCGATTCTCCTTTCTTAAGCATGGCAGGTCGGGTTGTCGACCCTGCTTTCGAGTGTGCTGCTTCCGTCAACTTTTGGTTGATGCAAAGTTTATACATTCCATTTGAAATCACTGCTGTAAACGCCATGGTTCACTACTGGAGAGACGATTACTCCCCAGCTATTCCTTTGGTGATTCAAATCATTATCTACGCTGCTCTCAATATTTTCGCGGTAAGAGCTTATGGCGAGTCAGAGTTTTGGTTATCACTTGGGAAATTGATATTGTGTATTGGGCTTCTACTCTTCACCCTCATCACAATGTGTGGAGGAAACCCCAAACATGATGCCTTTGGTTTCCGCAATTGGCATGCCGCAGGAGGCCCTATTGCTGAGAGCATTGGAACTGGAGCCACAGGCCGACTTCAAGGTTTTCTTTCCGGTTTGTTTTCTGCCTGCTTCGTTGTCGTGTCAGCCGAGTACCTTAGTATGACTGCTGGAGAGGCGAGGGATCCTAGGAAGAGTATGGCTCGTGCTTTTCGTTCCGTTTTGGCTCGCTTAGTGGTATTTTATATTGGGGGATCTCTCAGCGTTTCTATCTTGATAGCCTACAATGACCCCGGCTACTTGGAAAAAACCGCCTCATCCTCTAATGCCGCAGCATCTCCATATGTTGCCGCTATGAGTAACTTGGGGATCACTGTCCTTCCTGACATAGTCAATGTTGCGATTATATCTGCAGCATTCTCCGCTGGTAACTCATACACTTATTGCTCTTCCAGAGCATTATACGCCCTTTCGCTTAAAGGATTTGCTCCCAAATTTTTAAGACGGTGCACTAAAGCCGGTGTCCCTATTTACTGCGTTGGGGTGTCAGTTTTGTTTTCTTTGTTATCATTAATGCAATTGGGAAGTTCCGGTGCAAAGGTTTTGAGCTACATGGTCTCTTTGTGTACTGGCTCTCAGATCCTCAATTATGCACTCATGGGCACAACGTATTTGTGCTTTTACAGGGCATGCAAAGTTCAAGGAATTGATCGTTCTGAATTCACCTTCAGGTCTTGGTTTCAGCCATACACCGCAATTTTTGCTACAGCTATGTTATGGATTGTTGTGGGCATTTTGGGTTACACCGTATTCTTACCTGGAAGATGGTCTGTCAACACATTTTTGTACAACTACGTCATGTTGTTTGTTACTATCGCCGTTTTCCTCGTCTGGAAGGTCTGGAAAAAGACAAAATTTATTAGACCTGAAGATGCTGATCTTCAGACCGGAATCGAGGAAATCGAGGAGCACGAATATCAAATCTATGCTGATTCTAAAGCCGATGCCCCTAAGAGGGACGGTATAATCAACAAAACTTTGGGCTGGCTCCTATAGAGAAAAAGTACATTTTAATGCTAAGTTTTATTTTCGCACTACCACATGCCACTATAAAAGCCACCAGGCGTACTGATACAATTACTCTACCACACGTCATTATAGTAGCAACCAGGCGTATCGATACAATTTATGAAACTTGCATTATAATCTCCTAAATGCAACATTCTGTTGGAGATGAGATAGATACCTATCATAGTCTAAAATTATCTACCTCAGGCAGCACAATACATTAATCAATGCACTTGTGACTAAAATTAGCATCAAGCTGACTAAAGAGCCACTTGCTTTGATAACTTGTGAGGCCAGAAGTTTTTGCACGAAGCCTCATATTTCTATCGTCTGTAACCAAAATACAGTAACGGAATAATCTAGCACCATTTTTGTCGAGAACCGTAGGATTGCTACTGTTGATGGTGATGTTGAATCCCTTCAAAAGCTTTTTGCTCATCTCATCGTGCTCGTTGACGACGTTCAAGATCGTCAGATCCACATTACTCATCCAGCTGGGATTGTTTTCAAACTCAGAAGTTTCATTGACATCACTTGCGACAGTTCCGTCAAAGCGTAACGGAACAATTTCACGACTTAAATACAATTCACGGATTATTATCACAGAGCGTGTAGCGGCATCAGCAATTGTTGCTTCCGCTGACTTACGCAATGAGCGTAACTCCTGGAACACAATTAAGGGGATCAGAACCTTGAAAATATGGTTTCTAACGCACTTGAAAATGCGACCACAATGCTTCAACCAAATATTCGTGTCTAAGGTGATATAGGTCAAAGCACTGTCTATACGATCGCCCAAGTCTCCTTCTATATGCATGTGGTTATTAGACAAATAGGGGATGACATCCGAATTCATAACGTAGCTTTCACTGTAAAGCGCATTATAATTTTGTTGTAATGTTTCGGAATGTCCATTTTGTTGGACGTTGAAGCTATCAGCAGTTTGAACCCCATCCATCATTCTGGAGTCGAAAATTCCTTGCTCGTAATCGGTTCCCTCCTCGAATTCAGAATCGGCGTAACCTTCAATTTCTTCATCTTCGGCAATTTCTTCCCCTAAATGATTTCTTGCCTCTTGGGCCTCTTCTTTTTCGTCTCTTATATGAAACCAATAGTCATCTTTCTCCTGAGGGGAAAGATTACTAAAGATATTTGAACTGACAAGGTTTGATGGAGAAATGGGCACAAGGAAGTTACTTTGAGTCATGCGCGGGTCGCCATGCATCACTTCATGAGCAAAAGCAAATAATTCATTGGTCATGTTTGTAGCTGAAGAGGAAATAAGGTAATCACTATCGGGCTTGTTATGGGTCGCCTCATCGAATTTAAAGCCTTCTGCGGTTCTAACAAGGCCGAAATCATACGTATCGGCAAGAAGTCTTGCTAATAGTATGATGCGAACCAATCTCTCATCGTTGTTTCTCTCTTGTTGTACAGCAGACTTACTTTTACCTCTCTGGGAATTATTCTCACTGCCACTAATGATGTTGATAATTGGGGATGTTCCACATACTGGCAAATCAAATAAGTCCTCATCGTGTACTCCTGCAGCTTCCAAAGTCGAAAAATCACCTTTCGGAGCAATAACATCGAACCACAAGGTTCCCCAACATTTCCACACTTCTGGTAAGAATTCGTTATTGTTAAAATGATCAACATAGTTTGGGTAATTCAACAAATAGTTGCGGCAAATGCTGTTCAAGTTGCTGTTATTTCCCACAACTGATATTAATGCGTTCAAGTAATTGATGAGTGAGTTCCATGGAAAAAATCTGCGGAACAACCACATAAACATGTTTTTAGATTCCGGGTACTTTTTGCTAGCTTCACCAACAGAAATAAGGAAATAGAGCCAAACAATTATATGACGCGTTGAGGCTTGTTTTGGGCCTATGATATAGTGATTTAAGATGCGGAAGGACAACTTCAATACTGACTTATTTATGTAAGTCAACGAATAGAACCAGTCAGCGGAGGACAATTCAGAGGCGACTAAGAACGAGCACTCGGACCCAGCAATACCAGATGGGCTTGCGCCCATATTGCTTTGATTGTCGTCTTGAGTATTGATGCTTTTGGACCGGCGCTTGCGTTCTTTCTTCTCTCTTCTTTCCTTCAAAGCCTCTGGAAGGTGAAAGATTTTTGCGAAGGGATTTTTTGGGTCACCGAATCCAACAAGATGGTTAATATTAGCGATGGCAAAGAGAGAGCCTTTGTTGAACCAGAAATTCATTTTTTCGATCGTGTTCAACATATTCCCCTGGCTGTCGTGCTCCTGTTGATTGACGTACAGATCGTAAGAGTCAGCGCCATACTTATTCTGAACTCCACCAGGGATGCAAAATGATTTCGTGAAGAAGTTGTAGCCGTGAGAGTCGCAACCGAAGGTAACGCCATAGCGCGTGACTAGATCAATGCCGTACTGAATTTGGGAGTCGAGAATTTCTGCCTCATTATTGAGCTGGTCAATATTGTTAGGCGCTGATGCCACATTGGAATGTATGCTCAAGAGCACTTTATGAATCTTGATGAAATCAATGATAGGTAATTCGAGTAAGGAAAGAATGTTTCTCTGGGTGCAGATGTTTTCCACTACCAAACGCAAGTACTGCTGGGTGGGTACGAAAGGGTCTCTGCAGATGACAGACTTGCCGATGTTGACGAGGGCATCCAAGTTGTCTTGTTGCACGGTGCACATGTGGTAGTAAATCTTGCCGTGACCGTACATTGTTCTCATAACCACTGAGTACCAGTACTCAGCACTGATTTTCCAGTCAATGAATTTGGAGGCGTATAATGCAATGGCCATGCGAGACAAGTCACCAAGTTTCTCGCACCACCAGCCCTCCATCTCCAAGGAAGGGTCGGTCAAATTGGAAACGGCGTTGAAACAGTAGGCGATAAAGCAAGAGAAGATCTCGTGCTCCTGGAAAATTGTCATGATGTTTTTGAGCACCTCCAAGAAGCCCACGATACCGTAGACCCACATGCGGCGGGGGATTTTGTACAAGTCAACAATGTTCTTACCAGTCTTGAACTGGGCAGTGTTTGCGGTGGGCTTCAAGGCCGTGATGAGGAAGTCGTAGTAGTTGTTTAATAACGTGACGTTGTGGTAGTAGATCGTCCACAAGCTGTTGGATAGGTCGGTGGTGTTGACGGGCGCTGCGGTGTGCAAAGGCACCGACGAGGCCAGGAACTGCGGCTGCAGCTGGCTGTATATGGACGAGGTGT
Source organism: Clavispora carvajalis (assembly GCA_030581635.1). Taxonomy (NCBI): domain Eukaryota; kingdom Fungi; phylum Ascomycota; class Pichiomycetes; order Serinales; family Metschnikowiaceae; genus Clavispora; species Clavispora carvajalis. The sequence goes on along the minus strand of JAKTTV010000030.1, from coordinate 29,123 downwards.
ACTGGGTGGATGTGGATGATAAGTTGCTCTGGTTGATCTTGATGGTCAACTCGATGCAGCTCTTCTGCACAATCTCCTCGTAGTTGACGATGTTCTTGTAGGTTTCCTTCAACTTGGTGGCGAGCTGCTGCTCTTCCTCAGACATGGCCCGCAGCTGCAGAGGCACAGCATCGACCGGCGCCTGCAGCGCGGGCAGTTGCCCAAGCCCCTCGTGCGCTGGCGCGGACTGGTCCATGGGACTGGAGCCCGTCAGGTCCGAGTTGCTGTTGCCAGGCGCGTGAGTGGCGCCCGGGCTGGCCGGCATGTCGTACGTGGAGGGAGTGGGCGTCTTCAACGGCATAGCGGGCTGCAGCACCGGCTTGCGGGTACCCCGGCGGTGTGGGGGTGTGGCAAAGCGGCTCTGTGCGGCCGAGTGCGTCTGTGGACTGGCGGCCGGAGGCGCAGCGGTGACGGGCGTCCGCTTGGACGACGAGTTGCAAGGGTAGCCCGTGATGCTGCTCTGGCGCTTCTGCTGGGGCACGGAGGACCCGGAATGGTGCGCCGGGAACGCGAGGGGCTGCGGATCAGGCAGTAAGTGTTCCGGGGAGGTGCCGGAGGGGGCGTGCAGGGTGTTGCTCATAAGAGGGTGGGCCTAGGGCAGAGTACCACGGCCTAGTGCGGATGAGAGGGGAGGGTGGCTGCAGTGGCTGGTTGGTGGAGACGAGGAGCGGGCGGATCCGGTCCAGAGGGGCGGGGATGGGAACACGAACAGAGTCCGGCGATGAGGCGCGAGGAAGTCGGTGATGAGGGAATCAGAGAGGATGCAGGGCGGTGGCGGATGCAAGGTGTGCGGCACGGGGTGGTGGCGGTGGTGTGTTGGGAAAGCGGCGGTGAGGTTGGTGAGAGGTGAGATCGATCAAGCCGGAACACCGCGGTGAGGGCACGACTGCGAGTCGGTGACTGGTGATGCCGGAATACGGGGCAAGAGTGGGGAGAGAGGGCGAGAAGTGCTGGTGCGTACGGTGCTAGATGCGAGGGGGCTACAAAGGAAGGTGGTGAAGTTATGTAGTCTGGTGCATGGGTAGGTGGGTGGCCGGTGGGGGGGTGCAAGTGCGGTGCGGGTGCGGTGCGAGTGCGGTGTGGGTGCGGTGCGAGTGCGGCGCGGGTGCGGTACGAGTGCGGCGCGAGAGGGGATTTGTGGCGCGGATGGCACGCGTTGAATGGCGCGGCTCGGGCGCGGTGTGCACAATTCGGCTCGGCATGGCTTCGGCTTTCGGGCGGCCGCCGTGCGGGGTGGCAAATTCGCACCAGGTGTTGTCCTGCAAGCTAGCCAGCAGAGAGCGGCAGTGGGACACGCATTTCCGGATGTCTGAACACTTGCCTTCCCGCGATTCGGCTAAACAGTGTTGTCCATGTCCGTATGCTAAAATCTCGGCCGACTTTTGTTCGCTACAAGGACACGCATAGTAGTTCATTGGGCTCTTGCACATCCTCAAGCTTACTGGGCTCTTGCACATCCTCAAGCTTACTGGGCTCTTGCGGTCCTTCAGTTTACTGGGCTCTTGCAGTCCTTCAGTTTACTGAGCTCTTGCACATCCTCGAGCTTACTGGGTACCCCATTTCTCGTACTTTCCATTGCCAAGTCTCAGAATAGCATCACGTTCTTTCTCCGAACCCCGATGGCGCTACACGGACCGTAGTCCGCGCTACACTCTCCTCCAATGAATAATGTATTAACATGTAGCTAAATAATCACACAGGTCGACCGCATCACACCGCCATTAACACGCCAAGCAATGAAGTGTAAAAAGCGGGAGTAAAGTGAAAACCGATCCAGCCAGTGCCACAACCGGGGGCTGTCCGATTACTTCAACTTCTTCTTTGGTCTCAATTGGTTGGTGTGGCCACACTTTCTCTTTCTGCAGTTGGTGGCTCTTGGTGGCAATCTAGCGTAACATTTACGGCAGATGGACTTCTCACAGTTGTACTTGGAAGCTAAAGCTTTCAACGATGGCTCAATCATAGCTGTCGATGGGGAAGGAAAGCTTACTATGGGAGTGAAAAATGTTTTTTTCCGCCGAGCGAGGCAACTTCTCGGGGTGCACGGGTGCGCATCCGCGCGCCTAATCCGGTAGCCTGCGCATATGTGCCGGATGTGACAGCTGCCGGAATACACGTGCTACACCCCGCGCCTAGGGCTAGAGCCCGCTCCAGTAGTGACCCAATGCGTGAGTGGTTGACGCATATCCACAATCTCGCTCAGGCGCTAGGGTGAAACAGCGAGATCACCTTAACTCAGCTCACATGTGCTGGACCGGAAGTAATTGTAAAAGGCTTGGGGCAAAGTCAATTCCGTAGCAGCAAATGTGAAGCTCCGTCACGTAACGAAAGCAAAGGCAGAAGTAGTGAACTTGCATTTGATTCCTTGTAGTTCCCACCTTCCGATCACTGATTAAAAACCTAATGTTGTAAGGCTAATTGACTCGTGCATCTCGATCTGCGAACTGCAGTTTGCACCCGATATCCGCGATATTTCAATTCAGTTCACGGCTTCATCTCTCGAGGAGGCTTTCGTCGTGTCTCTCGCTGCCATATGGGGTACCTAAGACAATTAACAAACGTGCCCGTTTTGTAAGGCTGCAGTTTTTTCGGTAGCTTTAGGTATCTAGAATAAAAAAAGCTTTCAGTGTAAATCTTTACAATACATATAAATCCTCTCTATCAATCTAGCCTCCCACATCACTTCAGTTATCTACTACTCTGCTACTCTACTATTCTACTACTCTGCTTCTCTACTATTCTACTGCTTTGTTTCGCACTTCATCTCTCACACAATACGAGTCACCCTCCGACCCTTCTGCTGCACCGAGAATTTTGTTACAAAACTCGAATCAGGTAAATTAAATCTAAAATGTACTACCAGCTCACTCTATATTTAAAACGGCTCTCCCACACCCAAGTCCGTCCATGAGGCGCACAATTTTATGAGGTGTACGGGTGTCCGTCAGTCTTGAACCACCTCATTATTATCAACATTTATATTACCAACCTTCAATGGACTCCACCGAAAAGTCTCCGGACGCCTCCAATGAGGACGGATCTCAGCCTATCAACAATGAGATTCAGACAAACTCCGATGCTCATCCCCCTACCCAATTTGGGGATGGACTGAAGGTGGTAGATTTTCCCGTCGTTACGAGCAACTCCCAAAATGTAGAGGTCCCTGCCTCCACTTCTATTGATGAAGCTTTTGTGGCCCCTATCATATCGCTCGAATCACCTAAAGATAATGCAACCTTGGGTTCAAACTCCTCTGATGAACCGAAAGTCCCGCCGATCGCCGAACCAAACACCGAGTCATACACCGAGCTGAGGTTAGATCCTAGCACTGACCCAAATACTTCCACATTGTTCCCCCAAAGCTCCGGGCAGCAATTTGCCACTCCACTGAAGTCTCTTCCGTCTTTGAAAGATATTGAGCCGATCACGACGCCCAAAAGCTTCAGTGTGGCTAGGGATGGCGTGTCAGCTCTGGACGTTGTTAGTTCGCCCGTTGTGCATCACAAGAGCACAATTCTCGAGAATTTGGCGGAAGTCAACGAAGGCGACTTCGACGGCGAGGCCGATGACACTTTTGCAGAGAACTCTCGTCCAAACGCCACCACAGACAAGGCCAGTGAATTGGGAATAGTTGCTAGTTTTCTCGGCGCAGAACCACAGGAGCTTTTGAGCATAGATTCTGAGCTTTTATCAAAGATATGCCATAGATCTCGCCAGTATCAAGGTGCCGTTTCCGAGCTTTCTTTTTTCAAGCTCAACCAAGAGCTGATTCTTCAGGTGCATCAAAAAAAGCTCGAAATGCTACAAAAAAAGATCGACAAGTTGAGCCAATCTAATTCCACTCTTTTATCTGACAATGAATCTTTAACTACAGACGTTACAACCAAAGAGGGTGCCGTTTCCGCATTACGAAAGGAAAATACTATATTGGCAGATAAAGTCTTCAAGCTAGAAGCTTCCATAAGTGATGGCGATAATCGCCATTCCGTTTTGCTCGCAAGCAAAGATCAAGAGATATTTCATCTCAATGAGTCCATCAACAAGATTGCAAAATCTAATGTTGAGCTGGGCCAAAGACTCAGCGAGTTGACAAAGGAATTGAGTGAGACTACCAACGAAAAGTTCAATTTGAAACTTGAATTGAGCAAGGCTACAAACCAACTCTCATACACGACAAATCAAAAAGAGTGGTACGAGCTGGAGCTAAGAACTGTGCAAGACAGACTCACGGCCCTCATCAAAACCCATGAAACAGACTACTTGAAGAATTCCAATCTCATCTCTTCCTTGACAAACGAAAAAGAAAATTTGTCTTCCTTGAGGGATTCATTGCAGGCCCAAGTCAAGGAATTTCTGGCTAATTATGAGGCAGAAAATGCCAAGGTGTCAGCCTTAGAGTCGAAACTTGATATTCAAAAGATCAAGTTCTCTAGAGATTCTTCAGCCAAGGACGATACAATCGAACTACTTACTCTACAATTGAACGAGCGTGATGAAAGAATCGCACAATTGGAGGGATATGCCGAAGATTTGAAGACCTCCACCGCAGAATCTATCGGCAACTTGCAGACTGAACTCACCGAAAAGGAAGAAGCCGTCATAATTCTAGAGGAGAGGTTACGAAGAACGGAAGATGCGTTAGACTCGGAATTGCACAAAGAAACCGAGCTCCCCAAATTAGATCATTCTGCGGAATTGATCATGCAGACAAACCCACAAGGTATCTCCTTGTCTGCTCTTTACACCGAATTCAACCATCTCAAAAAAGAATTGGTGTTGGAGAAGTCTCAGAAAGAGAAGCTCGCTTCTCAGTTACAGCATTTTATCGCGGAACTTGAATCTAAGAAGCCCGCGATTGCCAACTACAGAAATCAAATTCAGTTTTATGAACTGTCAATGAAGGATGTTTTGGGCCAAATGGAAAGTTTGAGGATCGACAAAGTGGAAGGCGAGAAAGAAATTAATAGGTTGAGGGTACGGTTGACCACGTACGAGACAGAATTGCAGACCTTGAAACGATTATCGAAAGATCTTGGAAAACAGTTGTGTTACTATTTAATTCATTCCAAGATCCGAGAAGGTAATGATGATCCCTTAACTTCCGGAGAAAAGAAAATCATTGATCGTATTTTGGCCAAGAGTGGCAATAAAAATGCAGCTCCTGAGACTGATACTGATCTTTTGATTTCTGAGAGACTCCTTGGCTTCTCAAGTGTTGTGGAATTACAGAAGAAGAATGAGGAATTACTTATGGCTGTAAGACTGTTCGGTAAGCAGCTTGAGGAGAAGGAGAATGAGTCTACTGGATTTGAGTCTGCAGCTGTTGAAGAGGCCCGTGAAGCCATTTTGACTTTACAAGGAGAATTGGAAAGCGTCTCGGTCAAATTAGACGCAACTACGAAAGAAAGAGATTTGTTGAAAGGTATTAACCAAGTCAGCAGCTCCACGGATACTGGAAGTGTGGAGATCAGATTACTTTCCGAATCGAACATGGACTTGAAAAAGAGAATAGAGTTGAGTGAGGCTTCCTTGAAAGACCTCCAAAAACAGTCTAGTGAAAGAATAAGATCATTAAGTGAGAAGTTGAGTGAATCGAATAACAGCCGTGAAGAATTGCAGTTAAAAATCGCATCTGTCAAGCACTCTGTGGAATTGGCAGAGGGAAGGCTTGACAATACCAAGAAGCTTTTGAGCAATTCTAACAGAGAGATAGAACACTTCAAGAAAGAAGCCGCCTTCTGGAAGGACCAAGCTTCTAAGCAAGAAGAACTATTAGTAAAAAAATCTAACGAATTGAGAGATATTGAGCGGAGTTTAATCCTAACTGACGCTACGGCTAAAAATTTAGCAGTTGAAAAAGATTCGTGGCTTAGCTCTCAAGCTTCTTTGAGAGACGAAATTCAACACTTGAAAACAGACAAAGAACATCTCAATACGTTTGTTCTCAATTTACAATCTTTACTCAAAGAAAGGGAAGCTTCCACTGCTGACTTATCAAACAAATTGGGCCAAAGTGTCGAAAATTACCAACAGTTGCAAGCAAGTATTTCAGATAAGGAAGAAAGAATTCAGATTTTATCTTCTCAGTCCGAGATGGCCTTGAAGGCTCAAAATTCAAAGCTTGAACAGGTCAATGAGTTGAGCCAAACATTGATGGACACGAGATCCAAGTTGGCAGAGAAGCAAGCTTTAATCGATAATCTTAAAAAGCAAATTTCGACTCGCACTTCCCAATCTTCCCGGGCTTATTCAATTGATACCTCTGTCAAAGATGTAAATGATGGCAGGATGATACTGTCCACCGAGTATGAAGATCTAAAGAAGGACTTGAGATTAGCAGAAGCTCAAATATCTGAATTCAGTAACATAGCCAAGGCCGCTGAGAATGCGCTCATGGCAGCAAACAAATCGTACGACGACTACAGGGCTGATACTGACGAAAGATTGAAGTTGTTGCTGACGGAGAGGGACTCACTTTCTGCACAAATTTCGAGTCAATCAGCGACCATAAACTCCCTTCAAAAGAATTTGCAAGAATCGGAAGACAAATTCACTAATGAGGCTCAAGAACTTAAGTCTAAGTTACACGAATTCTCTTTGAAAGCTGGCTCTTACGATGATTTGCAGAAGAATTTTGAAACCAAATTATCTGTTGTTAAAGAGGACTTGGATTCACAAATAAAAATCAACAGTGAGCTTCAAAAAAATTATGAGTCAAAATTGACAGAATGTGACCATTTGAGAATAGAAATAACCTTGGAAAAGCAAAAATCGGAAAATTTGGTAAATGAAACACATCTGATGAAGACTCAATTAACTTCCGCGGAGGAAAGATTGAAGGCCAGTGAGAGCCGGTTATTGGAATCCCAATCGAGCGGCAAGGAAGAATTGAACGCTCTCAAGGTCAAGCTCAACGATTTGCAATACCAGTACTCGCTTGCTCTAAATCAGTTAGAGTTGAATAATTCGAACCCAATTTCGACAGGCTCTCATGATGACGAGGATTTGAGAGAGGTTATTGGATATTTGCGTCGTGAAAAGGAGGCTGCTGAAGTGAAAGTCCTTGCACTCAGTGACGAACAAAGCCGGTTGACGGCTCAAATTGAAAGCTTGAGTTCAGAATTGAGCGCATCTAAATCTCAACTTTCTAGATTGCAAACAGTCAAAATTCAACTCGAAGACTCCACCAAAGATCACTCTAGGTTAATGGAGCAGTTGGAACAGCTCAATATCTTGCGCGAAAGTAACACCACTTTGCGTAACGAAAATAGAACTGCCATTGAAAAGATAACCCTGTTGGAGAGTGAGTTAGCTCACATGAGATCCAACAATATTGGCACTGAATTGAATGTGGAAACTGATAGTGCAGTGCGGGATCAGGAGGTAAAGCTCCTCACCGAAGAGAACAACAGATTGAAAAACCAGCTTAACAACAATGAAGAGCTTCAAAATTTAATGCAAAGGTTCGAGAATCTTAAAAACGAGTTCAAGACTAAACTTCTGGGACACAGAAACAAAAACAAAGAGCTTGAAAAGCTTCTTGCAGATGCTCGTAATTCTCTTGAAACTTCCCAAAAGGAACTTGAGCTGGCTAGAAAATCTCTCGAAACCAATAATTCTAGCGACGAGTCAAACGATTTGAAGGCGCAATTGAAAAAAACTGAAGCAGCTATTGCCGAGAGAGAACAAAAATTCAACCGGGAATTGAGTGGGCTTAAAGAAACTTACGAAAAGGAAAAGACATTATTGCAAACCGATTTGCGCAACAAGTACGAAAAGAAATTACAGGATATTTCAAGTAATTCTAACGATGAAAAATCTCAATCTGAAGAAGAAATCAGAAAGCAAGTTGAACGAGAGTACGATGCCAAGTCGAAGGAGGCAATCAAGCAATTAGCTGAAAAGCATGAAAAAGATATCAATTCCAAGGTAGAGGAACAGGTGCGAGCTAAGTTGGCTCAAGAAAACACCTTAGACGCTCTGGTGGAAGATACCCGCGCAAGACTTATCAAGGAATATGAAGACAAGATCAAAAAGTTGAATGCTGATTTTGAACAGCAGTTGGAGGATCAAAAAGTCAGTGTCACTAAACAAGTGGACAAGAAATATGAGTTCAAACTTCGAGTTTTGAATCGTAAAGTCGAGAAGCTTGAAAAAGAACAGCAACAGGGAGACTCAATGAAAGCGACGTCTCCTGCGCTTTCAACAATCACAGGTGCTCCATTGGGCCACCAATTTACTGAGAGCACGTTAAGTGTGATACGTCCTGCGAACGCAAACGGATCAAATCCTACAGTTTCGACAAAGCCTACGCAGGCTCCCAACCAGGGAAAGTCCAACAATCAAGGCGAGAACAAAAATAACAGGAAAAGGGCTATCAATGATAGCAAAGGTCAAAACAATAAGCGTTCCAAAGAATGAGCTCATTTCGGTGCAGAGTATCGTGCCGGCGATTAGAATATTGGAGTGCATAAAGCTCAACGCAGCATAAGCTACATGCGGTAGGGCCTTATCACCCTGCGATATGCAGTCCTCTATCAGTTGTGTCTCGTATCCCTGTGAAAGATCTATATTCTGATACATGGCAATAACTAAAGTAGACCTCATGTAGTCCGAACGAAACCAATATGTTCTCTTGATCTTTCGAAGCCAAAGTCACGTTTCTTTTATAGTGGTCGAAGCTTATTCACCTGCATTGCGGCGCGTGCGGCGAGGAAGATATGCACTAATGCCGTTGTCAGGTGAGTAAATCACGATGCGAGGTGCATACGCACGAGCAACGCAAAGTACGCATCATGTGTGGAAGCCTGATATATAAGGCGAGATATTCCGGTTCTCCCCGCGGTCATAACCGAAAATCAACAAATTGGTTCAGCAGAATAGCATTTGGCACGCATTCAAAGCTTAGCAACCCAGACAACGCGATACCATACAATATTAGATATGGTGACATCGATTAGAATGAAGGCCGAAGATCGGACCTTACTGGAGGTCGATAGAACAGATAGTGCGGAAAAACTTGATATGTTACAAAAAGCGCTCTCAGTGCATCCAATTGCGCTCAAATCGATGTTATCGTCATCGAAGCTCTCGTCAATGACGATGAGAAGAACATGGTCTGTCCAAGAGACACCAAATGATAGTGGCACAGAAAGTGATAAGAACGAGGAAGAACGAGAAAGTTTAAGCAGCCCAGACCTTTCTGAAGATCTCGCTGAAGAGGTAAAAGAACCGGAGGAAAAGCCCAAATCTATTTTTCGTCGTCGTGAAAAATATGTCATAGTGGTTTTGGGTGGCCTCTCGGGTTTCTGGTCCTCCATTTCGTCTCCCATCTATGTCCCTGCTCTTTCGCAGATTGAAGACTCGTTTCACATCTCCGAGTCGCAGGCAAATATCACGATCGTAGTATACTCGATTTTCCAAGGCTTAGGCCCTAATGTGTTTGCCAACTTGGCTGATACAATGGGCCGCAGACCAATTGTATTGGCCTGTCTTTTCATGTATTTATTGGCCAGTGTTGGGCTAGCTTTGAACTCTAACTTCGTTGGCTTGATTATCCTCCGCTGCATTCAGGCCTTTGGCATCTCCTCGACCATCTCCCTTGGAAGCGGAATTGCGAGCGATATTACTGTCAGGGCAGAGAGAGCATCATTTATCGGTTTAACTACGGGATTAGCGCTTCTAGGCCAGGCTTTCGGCGCTTTTGTGGGTGGTATGGTATCATCCCGCTGGGGCTGGAGAGCCATTTTCTGGTTTTTGGCCATTGCGTCAGGTGCCACTCTTGTGGTGATTTTTTTCTTGCTACCAGAAACAGGTCCTTCAGTGGTCGGAATCAGGGCTGATATTTTGCCCAAGAAATGGAAGGCTGTCTCCGTTGCACCCATTATGCGTACCAGTCTTTTCCGTGATCGCTTGAACTTAGACCCAGACCTTGAGCCGGCCTTTGAGAGTACAAGGCTTCCTCCCCACCACAACAAGGGTCCTTTTGCCATGTTCAAGACTTTACAGATTTTGACTTACAGGAGGGTATTTATGACATTGCTTCCCGCATCTCTATGTTACGCATTGTGGCTTATGATGCTCACAACCTTGTCTCACGAGCTTACACGTAATTATGGCTACTCACTTAATAAAGTAGCGATTGCCTATATTCCCAGTGGGCTTGGAGGCTTGGCAGGCTCCATTATAATCGGCCGCATTCTTGATTACTCATACAAGGTTTACTTACGCAAAAGCCAAATCACAGGCACCCGTTTTTCGGTGATAAGATCCAGATTGGTCGTTTCGGCTCTCCTGTCATCCCTATGTGTGTTTGCATCACTTTTATTTGCCTGGTCTCTACAATATCATTCTCCTGTGGGTCTTCCCGTGGTTGCATCTTGCATTATTGCTTTTGGGGCGATGAATTGGCTCACCATTTCCAGTACAGTGGTCGTTGACTTCAACCCAACCGAAGCATCTGGATCTTGTGCTTGTGTCAATTTGACTCGGTGCTGGTGTGCTGCTTTGTTCGTGGGAGTTTTGTCACAGATGGAACAGATGGGGGTTGGTTGGTGTTACACCTTAATGGCCGCCCTCTGCGCAATCGCTGCGTTTGGTCCATTATATTTGTACATAGAGGACGGCAAGCAAGATTTGTCCTGCTAGTTAGTCTTCACACATTAATGTATACGAAACTATTAGCTTCTACTGTTTCTGTTGTCATGACGTTGCGTGTACCGCTTCATGTGGTAATTCAAGGAGCCACCGCTCTTCTGAATTGATAAATATAACCGAACTGAATGATTTTGGTCAAAACCATCGCCATCGACGGTCACACCAAGTAAAGCATCCAATCACCAACCTGACTTCCGTGAAAATAGATGTCCACGGCGCTCTCGACACTCCCAGGAACTACCACAATTGCTCCGTCCACACAGAATCGACGTTCTTCCGCTGACAAATTTTCCTCTAAAGAGAGGTGTACCGTCTCTGAAGCATTCACTTTTTCGTAAAAGACTTTTGGGTTGGCCACATGGCTTCCATTCTCATAAATCTCTTTCATTATGTCCATGATGTATGAGTCGCTATCCTCTGTCCGGAAGCCCACCACATACAAGTCGGAATCGTGTATATCTCCTTTCGGCAGAATGACGAAATTAGGCTCGAATCTCTGGGCCGGGGTCACTACGACATAAGCTAAAGGACCTTGTAGGCGCCTTTTCGTTTTGGATTGATCGCTTATCGCCAAACTACCGCTATACCGCTGTGGTCTCCCCAAGTTGGCCTCAGCAGCGATCTTGAACCGGCTAATTCCATTTTTCCTCATCTCGTCTGAGTCGCTGTCGGCCACTAAAGACGCATGAAATGCCCAAGATGTCACCACCACAAAAAGAAGTTTTTTCACAGGCTCTTTGAATCCATCGTGGTGTAAAATTACTGATTCCGGAGGAAACTCAGCGGTATATAATTGAAACGGCACTTTCTTTGATTTTAAGGCTGTAAGTACCCGCCAAACCGCTTCATTCTCGTCCTTGGACCCGTTTGAAAGTGTCAACGCGTTTCCTGTCCCCTCAGGTATTGTGGCAACGTGAATTTCTCCTTTTTGGCCAGCATCAAGACCGTTGACGAATTCGGCTACAGAGGTGTCACCGCCAGCAATGATCACCAAGATGGGCTTTCCAGTAGGCTTCAAATTGGCAGCGAATGTAGTTATAGAGTCACGAGATCGGGTGCTTTCGTAATGATGAGAGATTGATAGCGCATCGAGAACAGGCTTGAGAAGACGGCCGTATGCACCCGTTTCTTTTGTACGGCCACCAAGACCCGATCTGATTGAGTCCAATACATATATCTCCGATTGGAATAGAAGCAGTTCGTGTCTGTTGATAGTAAGAGTTCCTGGAATGCTTTCCTTCTCCACAATTGTGGCACCCGAATCTAATGAGATTGAAATCAGAGATTCCGGATCGAAGAGCAGATACATCTTGCTAGCAAGATCAGAAATGATGTAATTAGATGGCCGAGTCTCGAGGTGAAGTGCTGTTGATAGCGAAGAAGGTGGCGAGTACTGATAGCGGTATAGATAACAAATCGCAGTAGCGCGGCCACAGGCAAAATTTACAATGTACAGATTTGTTCTTGCATGGATTATATTCGATGTAATACACAATTATCAGCGGCGAGAGTATCCAGAAGATGACCGCAGGTGTCCGTATTGGCTATTGCCGTATTGACTATTGCCGTATTGGTTATCGCCGTATTGGTTATTGCCGTATTGATTATTGCCGTATTGGTTATTGTTGTGTCGAGTCTCGTGATTCCCGTAGTTGTTACCATATTGGTTTACTTGATTTCCATAACCTTGATTGCCATACTGGTTTCCTTGGTTTCCATAACCCTGGTTTCCGTAACCTTGGTTCCCGTATTGTTTGTTTCCATATTGGTTGCTTTGGTTATTATATTGATTGCCATTGCCGTGCTGGTTGGTTCCATACCGGTTGCCTTGGTTGTGCTGATTCCCCCGATTGTAATGACTATCATTCCCGTGTGAGTTATGATCTCTCCTTCCACCACGCCCGTTTCCGTGCTGATTATTGAACTGATTATTACCATGTGGTCTGGAGCCTCTGCTAGCCTCGGGCCCCATTTCAATCAACGCTCGGTAACCACTGCGGCGCATGGAAAAGGTGAGAAAGTCCTTTGTGCCACTGGGGCCATTGTTGATGTAATTAGATACGTTTTGAAAATTGTAGTTGGGTCTTCCACGGCCGAGAACAGTAAATTTGTCCTGCTCGTTGAGAATTTTGTCGTGAGAGATAAAACCATTCAATAGCATCGATTTGCCCGGGCACGTTTTGGGAAAGTCGTACCATGCTTGAAAGTACGCAGAGTTCTTAATGTGAGGCAAATCGCCCTCCTTCAACGGGAAGAGTAACTCGCCCTCAGGCGAGAAGGACTTCAATGGTCTCACTTTCCCCGCCAATCCAGTCTTGTGTGAAGCAAATTCCACTTCCTCATCATTTTCCAATGCGGCGACAAATTTTTTGTAGTTTTTGTTCTCGCTAGAAATAAAAAGCTGGGCCTTTTTGTTCGTGTTCCGGTCTCGCTCGGCGTGGGTCAACAACGAGTATTTCGCTCGAACTTCAGTGAGCAAGCGCTTTTCGTCAATAAAAGGCAAGAGGGCAATACCTTGCCAACTCATTTTCGCTCCATTCATGTCGATCTTGAAGTTCTCGGGATAAAAGTCGATGATGGGACTGTCAGGGTGTGACATCAACTCTCTGAAAACTACAGGCAACGTGTGACCAGAAGCGGCAGGAAGAACTGCCATGAGTTGTTCGTAAGGATTGAATGGCTCGCCCAACTCAAACTTGATTCCCTCCTCTCCCACAATCTCACGCAAGTCCGTGAAGTCTGCCGCGAAAGGCGCATAATGAAATGGGAAATACCACTGCCAAGATGGACAGCCCTGGTAGTAGTAAAGCAAGACCCACGAAATACCCTCCAAGTAGGAGCGTACCACTTGCTTGCGGATTTCATTGATTTCCTCAGGTGTGGTCACGCCGAACTTGTTTTTGTAGTACCGGTCGCGGTATCCCGCCTCCCAGTTGCGCACCTTATCGTCATTATCGTCGTCTGAGTCCACAGAAGCAACTTCACTGGAGCCTCTCTTAACAGCTTTGGCTTCAACAGCTTGGACAGTTTCGACTGATTGTGTCGTTTCGGCCAGCTGGAGGGGTTCGGCTGGAGGAGTTTCATTGGAGTCTCTCAGTGCAGACTCCAGGGTCTCTGTCGCCAGGCCAGACTTTTGCGCCAAAAGCTTTTTGAGCGCTGCTGCCGCATCCGCGTTGGCCATATTGGCCTTGGTAATGACATCACGGTTGTGCACTATGTCCTTGTTGGACAACTGCGCATAGCCCTCCACCAACTTGCCCGAGGTGTCCATCAAAGGCATGTTTGTGTCAGCAGTGACCGGGGCCTTTTCCTTCCCTTTGGAAACATTGGGCAAGTACTGCTTGCGCAACGCCTTGTCCTCGGCCTGGCCCACGCGGCGCCGCTTGTCGTTGTTTGCATAGCGGCGCTCCTGTTCGTGGCGCTTTTTGAAAATCTCGTCCTCCTTGGTCGCCAATACGCCCAAAAGCTGCTCGACACCCTCGTAATTGAGTTTTCCGTCGCACGTGATGTAATCCCGGAGCCGGGACACCACCTGCTTCCAGCACCCCACCAAGATGTCGATTCCGTTGTCGCGCACGCTCAAGGAGGGGAAGTGCGGCAAGAAATCGTTTCCGACAAAGAAACACATGAAGACCCAGTCGTCGATGGCGCGCTCCAAGTCCCACTGCATCAGCATACGCATCTGCAACTCCACCTCCAAGTACTCGCGCAAGACATTCACGTGGAGCCACAAGAAAGGCTTGCGGGCATCTTGCGCCGCAATCGCGTCCTTTTGCTCCTGGGTGATCAGAAGCTGTTGTGCCACCCGCATGCGGCCGTTGCCTCCCTGCGCAAACACATCCTCACGGAGCACACGGAAGTGCGGCTCGTGCGTGGCTAGACCCAAGAAGATGAGATCTGCGTCCAAGCCGTAGATGCAGTGGCGCGTATTGGGATCGTACTGCGGATCGGACCGCTGCGACCGGATGAAACTCATGAGCTTATGTTCACCCTCACCCGGAACAGTCGCGTCACTGATGATCACCTGAAGATCCTTCCACCCGGGATCGGTTGCAAGCTTGTACGCCACCCAGTACCGAAGCGCAAGCGCCAAGCCGTCCATGAAAGGTGTACCCGGCGTGATGGCATTGGTGTCCCAGCTCTTTTTCCCCTTGACCGCGTCGTCAATCACTTGGCCACGCAACTCGAACTCCTGGATCTGGCGCGCCTTTTCTTCGTTGGCCACCTTGGCGTCTTGCGCCGCACGGAACCGCCGCGCCCGCTGCTGGTTCATCTTGGCCCGCGGCGCAACTCCATCCACGGCAATCATCATCACTTTGCGCGGTCTGGCCATCATGAGCACACGCTCGGTGTACTTGAACACGTCCAAAAACATCTCGTCCTCTGTTTCCGGCGCCGGTTTGTGCTCGGGGTGGGAACAAGGATGGACGATACCATTCATGTCCAAGTAAAGGTTATCGAGTTCTCCGTTGGGGTTGGGGTCCAGGTACTGGGGCTCGCGCCCGTACTGAGCGTCACCGGTTTCCTCCACCACCGGCGAGATGATCTTGGGATATTTGCGCGAGATCCATCTGAAGAAGGCGGGCACTCCCATTGTGGCTAGAAGAAGAGTGGTGATGGCTTTTCTCTTGTGTGAAGGAAGACGAAACCGACCGCGCGACTCACTGGTGCGTTCTCCCGACATTGGCCCTGCTCGAAAACCCCAGCGCCTCCGGTTTTCTGGAGTGCCCGGCGGGGCCATATGGCACGTGCATGGCGCCTGGCCGAAAGCCTTGCCGCTCATCCGACCCGCTCATTTCAGGCCGGGGCATTTCTCCTGCTACTCGTCCGTGCACATAATCAACCATGTTGCAACATACACTACCTACTTGATGATGAACTCACCGTCCTCCCCCTTGCCGTCGCCATCGTCTGGGCGCTCTTCGTCTGCATCCTCCACATAGCTCAGTGAAGGTTTGCCTTCGTCATTGTCGTATGTCATGCTGCCGTTCTCGTAGTGGATCCGGTTGAGCTCAGAGTGGTCCGGACAGAGCTCGGGTCCTTTTCTGCCAATCAAATACCATGGCAAATTGAAAATCTCCTCCATACTCTCCAAGGACCGACCTGCCACCTCAGGAATGAAGAACCACGCCCAGAAGAGGGATAAGGCCAACACGCCAGAAAACAAGTAGAACGCTCCGTAAGCCTCCATGGTAAGCATCATCTGGGGAAGGGCTTTAGAATTGCCATACTGGTTGGCAAAGTGCAACACCATCACAGCCGATTGCGCGAACGAGCGGATGCTCAATGGGAATATCTCCGATCCCAAGAGATACTGGATCGAGTTGAACCCCATAGTCCACCCGCAACCAGACAAAAAGAGCGCTGCCAAGGCTCCACGCGCAGCGTTAGCCTTTGATCCGCTCAACTCTACGTCCGTAGCTGCTTCAGGGACAATGGTCATGAAAATAGCAAAATAGAGCTCGCATACAAGCTGGAGCGTAATCCCCATGTATAAGGCTGCCCTTCTTCCCAAAATGTCAATGATGAAGAAGGCACAGAGATATGCAGAGGTGAACTTGACCACACCTAACACGGCCGTCATCTTCAACCGATCTATCCCTTTAATCCCTGCAACTGCAAATAGCTCAGGAGCATAAATGGTAATAGCGTTGGCCCCAGACCACTGGCCCAACAATTGAACCGCAGCCGAAACAACGAAAAATCTGTACCGATTGGCTTTCACCATTGAAAACTCCTTGATCATAGAAAAGAATGAATTGCCCTCGGTCGCTTGCTTCTCGCTAAGGATTTGCTCGTTTATGTCACTAATTTCCCCCACAATATAGGGATGGTCTGTGGGAAGATTCCTTATTTTTGACAAACTGTGGATCGCATCGTCCGGCCTTTGCATTTTGAGCAACCACCGGGGTGACTCGTAGCAAAAGAGGAACGACATGATCATAATCGAACCAGCAAAGATGAATTTTAAGCAGAGGGGAACAGCCCATTGCGTTCTGGAGTTATCAGAGAGATGAATGGCAGTTCCATAATTGGCAAAGTACAGAAGCATGATGCCAAGGTAAACCGCACCGGCAAAGATACACCCACAAAGACCCCTGATCTGGCGCGGTGCAACTTCAGACAAATAGGTTGGCCCGATAGTGGTGGTTTGTCCGATTGCAAATCCTTCAATCAAGCGTCCAGCATAAAGCTGGCCAACCGTATTGGAGGAGACTTGGATCGCAGCTGCAACTAGCCAAATTACGCAAACAAAGCGCAATGCATTGATCCGCCCGAGCTTATCGACAGAGTACATCGCAAGCAAAGCACCTCCGACGGAGCCTAGCTGAACCATTGAGGCGATGTTAGACTTGATATCAGCAAGTTCATGCTTCGATTTGGACTCGTCATCGAGGCCAAACTGCTTGCGAAATGCAGCCTGAGCCACATTACCTGAAATGGTTCCTTCGTCTATTCCTCTGGCAGCGCCGAGGATTCCAAAGACAAACACTGTTAAGTACAATGTCCAATTGTAAATTTCCTTGGGTGAGTCGTTGTCCTTGACCGTCCAGCGAAACTTTCTGGGCGTTTTAGTTGGGGCCGTGAGATTTTTCTCGTCAACTTCAGCTTGGCTCATATTGAGTTCTCCTTTATCGTACGTTATGTGTAACTCGAACCCTCGGACGATATTTATACCTCGTGGCCCCATGAACAATTTGTTATAAAACATCAACCTGCCCCGCAATTTCTTCCCCGGGTTTTTGTTCCATCGAAAGAAGGCACCAGTTTCTTGGCCCGGCTTTCTGTCACATACCAAAAGCAGAACAAAATTATGCTAGTTCTTTTTCCTTGAAGACGCCAAGACTTGGTATCTACGGGCTAATTGCGCAAATTATTATGGTCTCATTCAATTATTATCTTTTGTGAGCCTTTGTTCGACGAGATCATAACACGGTTTGCTAATCTTCGAATACTCTGATCAAGTGTTGCCATGACCCGAATCATGAAAATGGCAATTTCTACGTTTTCACGACAGAGGTTGATAAGCCGCATAAGGGCGGCTATACCTGTTCGACTGCATTAAGTGACGTGTATTCTCTCTTATGTGCATGTGATGAATGCAGTGTCTTCGCGCTAGACTTACGTGTCACAGAAATTGCACTCGCAATCGTTCAAACACCAGGCTTTCCATCCTGATTCAAACAGTTCGAGACACATTATAAAGTGCTCTTTAGTTGGCTTCACTGAACGTCGGCCAAAACATAAACAAAAAATAACGACAACTGCAGGACTCGAACCTGCGCGGGCAAAGCCCAAAAGATTTCTAATCTTTCTCCTTAACCACTCGGACAAGTTGCCATTTGTGAAGTAAATTTGGGCGTAAGTAATATTACCTTATAGCCCAATTCTCAGCTGTGTTATGCTCTTTCTTTGCATAACCTGTTCCGCGCATGATCTTCAATTCGACTATCACTCGCCTGCGCGTCATATAGAAGCGAATTGCCTCCGAACTCAACAAATGAATCTTATGTTCCCCCGCAAAATATCGCACTGTGGTTGAGAGAGGAATGTAAGTTATATTTCTGGCGGTAGAATTGGGTAGAGACCCCATGTCACATGTGTTCCTTCATACTGATCATCCGTCCTGTGTGTGTTCCCGTACCTAGCTTACACTATAGGGCGGTGTAAGATTTTTTATAAGTAGAATATTCATAAAATTTCTCGATTGCTTTGGACTCCCTTTAAGCATATTGGATTTTTGAGCATTCAAAGCTATTGCCCAATATACAATCGTACGTCCTGGTGATATCGATAAGAGTTTCAGACTACGACGCGCCAAGACTGAACAAAGTATTATGCGTCATCAACTTCCCGGGCTTTGAATGTAATGGGGGCAGCCGATAAGTTGATATGAGGGGCAGACCTAGGCGGGGTAATATGAGCAGCTGCTTTAAAAATTTAGATTTTATTGCCAGTTTGTAACAATCATTTTTCCGGACTGACCACGACACAGACTATTCTTAATTTATTTGCACCAAGTCTAAGTTATCTTCAGTCAGGAAAAAGAAGGAATAATGATAATGAAAGAGCTATTATGACATACTTTGCCACAAGTCTTTTATAACACAAGGGCGTGTGGCGCAGTTGGTAGCGCGTCTGCTTTGCATGCAGAAGGTCATCGGTTCAAATCCGGTCACGTCCATTTATTTTTTTACATTCTAAGGACTACTTTTCCAACCTCACCACGTTCGAACCGCTCGTAGTATAAGCTAGCCTCTTCGATTGAAGGAGTCGCCTCAATCAAGCTGCCGAGTTGGCCCTTCAATTTCTCAAATAGTGGCAAGGCTTCGTCAAATAACGACCACGCATTACACCGGCCGAAACTCACGGTTACGCATTTCGCATAGCATTCCAAAGCATTGAAAGGCAACTCTTCGTGGCCCATTCCCACGGAGCTAATGAAACCCCCTCTGCGGACTTGATCAAATGCGGAACGCATTGAGGTAGAAGCACCCACAATTTCTAAAACCGCGTCGAATCCGCGATTCTCGGTCAAGTCTGCGCTCAACAGCTTGAGTTTGGTGCTCTCTGTCTTGAAGTTGACTACCTCAGATGCTCCGAACTTCTTTGCATGTTCTAAACGGTCTTGAATCCCGTCGACCACAACTACCGACCGAAAACCATAGTGCTTCAAAATCACCACGGCACAAAGACCAACAGGGCCTGCCCCAATTTGCAAGATGTCGATATTCCGGGGCTCTAATTTTCCTTCGTAAAAGTCTCTAATCTTTTTGACTCCGAAGTAGGCGGTGACGAATATGTCGGCCATAAGAGTGTAAATGGCACCACCTTCGGCAATCTTGCTCTCAGGGATCTTAATTAGAGTCGAAGGAGCGAAAGGAACCAAAACGTATTGTGCCTGTGCACCCTCCAACCCAACTTTGCCGAAAGTATTGGTCTTTTCGCACGTTCCGGAAAGTCCGTTCTGACAATACCAGCATTTTCCACATTGAATGGTAAATGTGGAAATCACTTGGTCCCCCACTGCCAACAAATCATCCGGAATGGACTCGCCTTTTTTTACCACAGTTCCCACGAATTCGTGGCCCATAGTCTGGCCATCCTTGGACGGAATATGTCCTCGGTAGTAGTGGAGATCTGAACCGCAAATTCCACTATACTTTACCTTCACTAAAGCGTCGGTGGATTCCTGTATTTCGGGAATGGGCTTTTCGACGGTTTGAACTTTGAATGGCTCCTTGAAAACGGCAGCACGCATTTTATCGCTGGAAGAGGTTTAGAATATTTGCGCAAAATGTGGATGGTCCAAGTTGAACGACATGGAGCGTTCCCCGGATTTCCCCATTGGGGCGTCACGTGTGCAATGGGCACTGACTTTCTATTGCTCAGACACAATTTACCATTGCCACTCTCATGCCATCACGTATAAATAATTTGAAGTTTATT
Source organism: Clavispora carvajalis (assembly GCA_030581635.1). Classification (NCBI taxonomy): domain Eukaryota; kingdom Fungi; phylum Ascomycota; class Pichiomycetes; order Serinales; family Metschnikowiaceae; genus Clavispora; species Clavispora carvajalis. Next base: position 8,978 of record JAKTTV010000030.1, on the reverse strand, counting down.
AAGCCTTATATCTCATATGGATTTTATACAAAGCGTATTGAGGAGCATCTCCAGGAGCATGCATCCCTGACCTGTATCGCACAAACCTTTGCGCCCGCTGAGGGTCATATATCCCGAAAACCACGCAGTCAAAAGACGCTATCCAGCAAACCCTTCCAAGCCGATTGCGAGAAGCGTTTGAAAAATGGAAGGAATCGATTCATCCTGTAGCCCATCAGCAAAATGAAGAAAAATATCACGTTGAACCCTACCACCTGGGCAAGAAGGCCGTACGCCACATAGATGAAAACAGTGACCGACGTTAGAAGAGGGGCTGGCATAGAAAATTTACTTTCGATGGCCCGGGAAAACCTGAAGATTAAAGTGTCTTGTTTAACGTTGCACCACATCCGTTTTTCGTCGTCAAGGAGAGAGCCCTCGACGCTCGCTACAAGACACATTCCATTCAATTGCAATGCCAATTTGTCGACTAGAAATTGAAAGAATGACTTTTCCGTTGTGCCCGCCAAACCAAAAACTATGGCGGCTCTCCTGTCTAGTAGAAACAGCGAGTCTCTCAAGATATACGAGTATATATCAGACAAAGAGTTTTCCGAAAAGGTGGCTGAGCTAGCTAGTGTTATGAACAGGCTGAGGGCATTTCTAGCGTAGTTTCCCAAACTTAAGAAGTACAACAGCCACCGAAGAATGCGGAGAATGATGGTGCAAAATGACAAAGCAATCGCAGACAAAGAATGACGCAAGTTGTGTGGTCTATTCCGCCGCCATAAAAGGGCGTAGTTCACTATGGGAAGGGGTATAAAGCCAAATATCCACTTGACGCGGGCAACCGGTTCTCTTCTTATTAGGTTCTGCCGGGCTAAGCGGGGAGGTGCATGATTCTGAGGCGGCAAGCCCGGTGGAAACGCCATATACAACTGTGGACGGAATTGGTTAATCAAGTCCATTTCTTCAGGATCTGGAATCAAATTGTCATCATCCATGGTAGTTGCTTCGCAGGTAGGTTGAGTCAAGCGAGTGATTTCGCGGGTGCGTGGGAGGATTTACATACCGACCTACCTGCACCAAGTTACCAGAGAGCACAACTAACCGTTTCGCGACAGTTGGAAACTAGCCTAGTCTACCGGTTAGCATGTTCCGCCGATGGCATGAGCGATGTCGTCCGGCACTGGTCCATGGTTCTCCTCGTATACCGCGACCCAGAGGGCCACCAACTCTGTACTCTCTTTGTAAAACTGGCTTGTCGGGTGCCTAAGTTGTGGGCGGAGGCAGGGCGAAATGACACAACCTTCTAGGCAAACAAATTTCGAAACTGAAGGAAAAAATCCATTACTAGCGTATACCACATTCTGGGCCTCGACAAAAGTAGGGAGTAAGTACGCAGCTTGGGATGCCGCCAAACACGAGTCGAAAAGCTGGCTGATAATTTCTGGCCCATTCTTGAAGCACGGCCAATCCAGATACAGGGCACACTCCGCCACTGGAGCAGAGTAGAGCTCTACCTCGGCGCGCCCGCGCGCGACAAGAAACGGCCAGAGTGCGGCGCGGCTCACTCCACCCGCCAAGAGAAGACACCATAGCACGCGATCGTAGCGCCGCGGAAGCTCGGGGTCGTCGGATGGCAGAGTTGCTGCGGCAACGATATATTTCCGCGCAGCCTCAATTGCCATTTCACGGTTGTAAATAGTGCCGCTCATAACGGCGGTTTTCCTGTTGGAACCTTCCGTATCGGCCGCCTTTTCTGCACTGGCCAAGGAAATAGTCACCTGCGCGCCCCGCAGGAGTGCGAGGCGCCTGTACGCATGGCCGCAGGCGGAGAAATAAAAAGAACTGCGGAGGCGCGACGAGAAGTGGGTGTTGCGCGGGCGAACCAAAGCGGCGATCAATTCCTCTGGCTGGTACGGCGCAACGTCACTACCAATGCAAATGGCTGCAACCATCGCCACCGTGACAGCCTCGTAGTCCAGTAGGCCATGAATGTTGTCTTTGTGGTTCCCTATTGCCACGAGCGCCATAGACGCGGCCTGACAGCATTCGCTCGAGCGGCGGAGCAAAAAGTACGCGCATGCTTGGCCCGCAACGCACCGAATACTAGCAAGTGCGCGGCCCGCTTCGCCTAAAGGCGAAATGCGCAGCGCGGCCTGCGCCCTTTTGATCCACGCAGCTGCGCCCGCAGCAAACGCATGTTCCACCTCTTTTGTCGGGCCACCCGCGCCTACAGACTCCATTAGCAAACACGCTAGCCTAAGAGGATCAGATGCAGTCATAGCTGGCCCCACATCAAGAGCACGCCGGCGGTCGTCTATTATTGCGGCAGCGTATGACAGGGGATGGAGATGTTTTCCCGCCGCCACAAAGAGAGCTAGCTGGTCAGAGGTGGAGGCTCGATGCGCGGTACCGACCTGGGCGGGCACGCCGCCAAAAATTGCTCTGTTAGTGGCGGCCTCGGTTGTGGGGCGACGCGACCCCAGGAGCCGCGCGAGGAGCGCCAAAAACCGGTTTTTTTCCTCGGGCGCGGAGGTCAATTCGGTTGCCGCCGCGGCTGCAACTAGAGCAGCGTTGGTGCGCCCAATGGCTGCAAGGGCCTCGCAGAATTCAAACGAGTATAAATCTTTTTCGAGGATAGCTGAGTAAGGGTCCATAGGCGCTAAAGAGACAAGGTGCCAGAATCAGTGATTAAAGAATTCAAGAGGTCGGGGCCGAGAGAAGGTGGGGTGCTAAGGTAACAGCTAGGTGATCGAGCTCGTAGTGATTTGTAGCCTGGCTAGTTGTGGTATATCGAGAGTCGAAAGAGGTTCAACAGTATAGAAAGTACAGAACTAAACAAAGTATAGGCAGTTTTGATTTAGCTGGCGTGCAACAAAGTAGGTGTACTGCTCAATTTGTTGCACGAGAAATTCAGGTTGAGGTACAAAGAGGTGCGACGTAGAGCAACTTAGGGCGACAGAAGCGAGATGAAAGTCGCCGCGCCGGAGAATTGTAAGAGCGAGCAACGGTTTGTGTTAAGCTGACTCGGGATTGCAAGCCTTCCGTTCTTTATGACCTGGCCGAATCCAGATCTCTGTTCAGTGGTCAGGTGGGGCAGGATGTTGGCGCCGCGCGAAAATCACGAGTGCCAGGCCCAGACCCAAGGTGGTTGCGGCGGTAAGTAAGTTCTAGCACCGTTTAAGACTTGAATGCGGTATCAAATGCACCGAGCAAGGGCAACTACTGGACCTAGTACATAAATATAGATTGCCCTAGTCGCGTGCCCGGTGTCCATAAAATAGAAAGGCACCGGGTACTTCAGATGTCGCCTCCAGTACGCTTGCGATGTCTGGGTGAGGTGCGAAGTGGGTTGGCAAGGAGAGATTGACGGGAAGACAAGCTAGTTGGCGGGGACTGGCACAAGCGGCCACCCAATGGATCAAGATCACAAATAGCATTGACAGAAATTCCGAAAGCCTCAATGCGCATCAGCAGAATCGCTTCGACAGCGTAGCATAGGCCACATGGGCTTTACGAGCAGCACCACACTATAGATGCAGAAGCACCGAAAGAAGCTGGAGTTCACGCGGAGCCGGTGGATATGTAACACGTGAACGGGCAATATAAGGCATAGCGAGGACACTGGAGGGATAGGCGATACGGTGTTTGCCGCATCAGAGATTGAGAATAAATAGGCTCAGGGGAGAAACCGAAGCCGGCAACTACAAGGGTAATGCGGCGAGGTATATCTACGGGCCCGACAACCAAACTGGGTAGGAGAGATCGCGAGCGCGGCTGAACGGAACACACCAAGCCCTTGATCCTTGGCCTTGAATTCCATACCCTTTGGAAATGCGAGATCCGAACTGAGACTACACCGCGCAAGCGCTACCGTCTTTCCCCTGACACGGCGAAGCGCGGAATATGCCAATCACGTCGTGCGCCTCGTGATCCGGTATGGCGAGTCACGGCGCGTTTCCCGTTTGATTATAGTGCGCGCGTCACCCCTGCGCCTTTGCTCCTCACCAACCGCCAGCGCCGCTAACACTGGACCTCCCGGCCAAACAATCCCGCCGCAGTTCCGCCCTCCGTATCCGGTCGCCGCTCCTTTCCCTGGTGCGAATACATTAGATTGCTGCCGCGCACACACACCAGAGCGACTCGGTCCCCAGAGGTAAACTCGCTCCTTTTTCCACCGCTCGCCACTTTTCTGTCGTCGGTACTCTGCCCCACTCGACCGCCCGCTGCCCTCGCTGCCTGGCCGACGACACTTTGCTCCTGATACTCGCTATCCTTTGCCTAGAGCGCGCCACCCCACTCCACTACACCCACTCCACTACACCCACTCCACTACACCCACTCCACTACACCCACTCCACTACACCCGATGAAGAATACCCTCTCGCTCAAAATCGTTCCCCTGGACGCGCCCGCGCCGATGCACACGCCAGTGGAGCAGACCGTGTCGACCCCCGTGGACCCGCCGCACCCCTCGTACTTTCCGCTCTACGCCAACCCCCAGTGCGCCGACTCCGACGACGTGCTTACAGACGTGGACGAGCCCAAGGTCATGCGCACACACTCGGTGGCGTTCACGCCGCAGTTTGACCTGCTTCTCTGGGCGGCGTACCAGCAGCTTCTCCTGCTCCCCACCACCAAGCCGTTTGCGGGCCCGGTGCCTCCGCTGGGCCTCGTGGCGCGCGCGGCGCACGACACGGTGCACGCGCTCCTCCGCGCGTGGGCCGACGCGCCTGCGCACGCCGCGCCCGTTTTTGACAGCCAGGGCGCGTTTTGCGCCGACACCATGCGCGTGCGCGCGCACCAGCCGGTGGTGTTGCTGCTAATCCGGCGGCGCTTGCTCGATTTGTGTCTGGCCCAGCGCACGCTGGCGGCGCCGCCTGCGGCCACCACGGTGCAGATTGCGGCCGCGCCGCTCCCGGGGACCGCGGCACCACCCACCGGCGCCGCGCCGCCGCCGTTCCTCGGCCTGGGCTTGCGCCAGCTGTCCATCTCCAACATGCTGTTGACTGAGCAGAACGTGGCCGCGTACGGCGCGCAGGCGCAGCAGGGCGCGGGCGCGCTCGGGCGGCCCTTGCCAGGCGCGCGTCTGCGCTCGTCCTCGCTCAAGCTCCGCAAGCACTCGCTCACACGCAACAACTCCGGCACCTCGTGGCTCCACGTGGGGAACCTCGCGCGCGCCAACCCCGAGCTCACCGCGTCCACTGACCTGCTCCAGCTGATGACGGACTTTGTGCCGTCTGCTTTTGTGCGCACCGACAGCACGCTGAGCGCCACGGGCGCCACGGGCGGCGGCTGGGGCGCCGGCGCCGGCGCCGGTGCCGGAGGCGGTGCCGGCTTCAACGCCATGATGCTTGACTTTCACACCCCGCCCACCTCCTCCAAGAGTTCCATGTCGCTGGCTAGCACGCCGCCGTCCTCCCACCGCGACGCGTTGTACATACACACTCCGGGCTCCACCATGTCCGATGGCGACGACTTCCCGCCCATGCTACTGCGCTCGCGCTCCTCCAGTCGTGTCTTCGCGACATCCTTGCCCAAGCCGCTCACGATTAACACTGAGTCCGGCTTCACTACGCTCAATGCTGGGTCGCACGAGGCTCTCAGCTCGCCGTTTGTAAGCCATCACGAAGACAATTACTTCCCGCACCATTCCGCGGGCAACTTGCTGCCTGGCTTGCTCGCAGAGCCTGCCATTCCCGAGAGCCCGGCGCGCGACGCGCCCATGGGCGGTGCGGGCAACAAAATCAACTTGCCAGGGCAGTTCAGCCTCAGCGAAAAGAAGCGCGACTCGTTGAAGATGAAGCGTGGCATCCACTAGGCGCACGCCGGCGTATCTCTGTGCAAGTGCGTTGCTGCGGCGATAGCACGTGTGCCGATCTGTACAAAAACTGGCTATGCTCTGCTTGCAGAGGACAGTAAAGAATACATTAATTTTGAACTGCGGGGCGTATGACACGCGCTGTGTGTAGACTGGCTTCAAGCTGAATGTAGAATACTCGGGCGTGGGTGACTGGGAAGTTCTGCTTCAAGGTGATGTGGGAGTCAGGTGCACCTGTCCGCTTGGCCTAAAAAAAACGCTGATCCCGCCGTTCTTCCTAGTCCCTGATTCGGTATCCACCCATGTTCATGCTACAGGCGCTGCTAGCGCCTTACCTTAGTGGCGCCCGAGTGAATATCTTCGTATCACTGTCATTTCTCACTTGAGGCACGCAAAGTGCAAAATCATACGAATTTCGTGAACCCCTCATCCCCAATTATACGAAACTCGTCACCTAAAATCGTAAGCTCTTTGTTTCACCGCAAAAATATATAGTCGACCTAACAGTGCTTCTTGCCACCCAGGCCCCATCGAAGCCTCAAAGAAGTTCCAATCAAGTCAACGCGTCCACTAATCCATCAGTCTTCCATCACCCAGGCGCACTGCGCGCACCATGCATTATTTGCCCAAAACGCATATCTAGCCTAAGCACCCGCCACCCGGTTCTTCTGGGATATATAAGTGCCCGCCAATCCCGCTCTTCCAGAAAAGAACTAATTTACATTTTCCTACGCATCCCTGGAGTGTTCATCCCCACGCCATCATACTATCTTGCATTCAGCTTGCTACGACCCGCCACCTTTGTCACGGCGCGTGCGGGCTTGCTCCTCGAGCGGTGGCCGGCGGTAGCTTTTTGCGCCCGCAATATGGAGCCCGGCCGCTCCACGACTTTCTCATCACGGCCGCCCGAATCAGGCGGTATTCACGCGCGGTTCCCGAAATGCCGCCCCGGCTGCAAAACCCGAAAGCGTCGGACCCCGCGTCAACCTGGCTGCTCCTCCCGCAGCTTGCGCCCTGCAGCCGACAACGAAAGGCGCCGCCATCGGCGCACGAGGCGCTAGTGCTTGAGGCCTTCCGTCGCTCGCCCGACTCGCTTCTCATTCCGCGCCCCAACGCACCCATGCTCACGCCCTACGATTATTTCACCACCAACAACCTGGACCCGTCCTACGTGTCACAGCCGCGACTTCTGGTGTTAAAGCTTCTTCCCCTGTCGTGGTGTGAGCTTCGAACCTACTTTGACGTGTACGCGGGCCTGCCTCGACTCGTGCGCACGCCCCGCATGGCGCTGGGCTCCGACTACCACAAAACTTTGGAGGACGGCACCCATAGCGCCGTCGAGTTGGCCGCCGTAGAGAAGGCGGTGGCGGCAGTGGTGTCGCAGCTACCGGAGCTGCAGCAGGCCTACGTGAACCGCGGCAGTCCCATGGCGCTCAAGTTGGCGCACCAGTGGGTGGAGCAAATTCTCGTCCGGGCCTTGGTGGTGGCGTACACGGGCGAGGCGCGGGAGTTGCATGTGCACGGTTACATCGACTTGGCGCAGGCGGAATTGGTCACCGCGGCAGACCGACTCCTGAGCGCCGTGTTGGTAAATGGGATTGCCGATGTGGTGCGCATCGAGCCCGCAGTACTGGAGCCCGGCATACCGTGGGACCCGTATGAGGTGCGGCACTTGACGCGCGAGCTTAGCGGTGCCAAGGTCCGCATGGATGCTTTCGCGCGCCACCACACGCTCCAGGTGCGGGATGTCAAGACCCGGCAGTACAACAGCGTGCCGCGGCAGGCGCTGGTGGTGGCTGCGGCCCGTGACCAGTGCATGTACTATCTCCAGTTTCTCACCACGCTCGCACACAGCCCCCAATACGGCTACGCCTGCTTGATGGAGAGCTTGGCCCGGCGCGAGGTCGACGGATACAGTCCGCTCGCAGAGGTTGGGGCGGTGGTGCTTCTTGTGACGCACTTTGGGGTACTTGTGAATGACTATCTCGCCCTTGCATGTGGCGACGACTTTGCCAAGCTCGGCGGCACTAAAGATAGGCAACTACAGGTGCAATCAGAGGGGCACCACGCGGCTTCCGCTTACTCCTTGGCCAGCGTGATGTCCGAGGCAGACTTCCGCTCCATTTTGGCCGCGTTTCACGGCAACCGCTTTGACAAGGTTGACGTGGGGGCTCTCTTCAAGCCGTGGAAAATCGCATTGACGCCGGCTCACTTGAGTGAGCGCGCGGCCCATGCGCTCCATCTCTTTGAGCACTTGGAGCCTGCGTCCGTGTGCGTCGAATACCACAACGTACGCACTCAGCGCATTATCGAGGTCAAGCAATTCGAGTTTGAGCGGGAAATTCTTGCCGCTCGAACTCGTGAGGCTGCGGAATTCTGGCGCGGCACAAGGCAACCGGTGGGTACCACCGATCGAGAGCGATGCAAAAGTTGCCACTACCGCTCGCGGTGCCCTTCATTGAACGAGCCGGGTGAGAGAAAGAGTTCCGTTGGAGACGTTATAGCAGACTTTGTGGCCGAGGCGGACTGAGCACACCCGTACCTGGCCCATCTGGTCGCAGGCCACTTCGTGACCTCGAGTAATCTACATATGTTTGACGCCATCAAAGACAGCACCACACTGATCTATGGTGATATCTCTGCAGACTTCAGAGCCACGAGGACTCGGTTTCATTTTGCGGGATTCGTTTACCACGTACACCTAGATACGTCATATAAATGGAGATAAAGTCCCAATAGTGAGGAAAATCTCTGCACCATCCTCTTCCTTATATAGAGAGTGATTTGCGCACGACCGGCGACCTATTCTCGCCGCCGCCGTTACCCGCCCCTTCAGGTCTCGCCCCAATCAGGTTCTGCCCCCATCAAGAGATTCACTTCCACAGAAGCCCGGCCGCACAGCCCGATCGGACATGCCGGGATATGCGACGTCAAAAGTCAAAAGAGAAACGTTCAATTCCGCATTGAAGCCAAGCGACCGATGGGACGGGCGTGCGGGTACTCTGATTCTCCTCTGGCCCTAACACCGGAACTAAAAAATTGCCAATGCTTTAAGCAGATTCCGATCTCGCACAGGCAGTGTTAAAATACAGTCCGGTAAGTCTGTAGGTGATCCGCAACTCCTGATTCGAAGCACTTACCTTCCCCACAAATCACCACCCACTAACCATCT
>JAKTTV010000029.1:0-120323 GCA_030581635.1 Clavispora carvajalis | reverse complement strand
ACGGGTGTGGCAGGGCCACGGGTGGGGCAGGGCCCCCTGGCGGGCACAGGAGGGGGGGGGATCCGGGGGGTTTATATATTCTGGGTAGCTACAGAAATATCACTTTCGTGACAGAAAAAGTTGAGAGTCGTGTCTTTGTTGATCACTGATATTTCTTTTATAACTTTGGTGGATAGGTCTTCCATGTAGTCGAGATCTTCGAACCTAAGCTTTAGTTCGTTGAATATCTAGGGAGTGACTTTGTTTCTCTTTCATGCTGTTTGATATAAGAGAGCTCGCTAGGAATTGAATGGATTTATTTACAGCTTTTCCTTACGTCTATCATCTAGAAAGTTTTTGTGGTCCTTCAAGTCTTCGGGATTTCCAGCAAGACCTATCAGCGTACTTTGTTGGTACTTTTAGTGTCTCTTTCACGCACCATAGGAGCCTTTTGCTGTGTTGTTTCTTAAGCTGCTGTTAATGCTTTTGTTTTAATTGCTTTTAAAATCTTGGCGGCTGACTCTAAACTTTGGTTATGCTCTTCTTCCGGTGGTTTGGGAAGTGTGCCGGATTCAGAAGAAGCGGGATCTTCTTCAAATGGAGTTTGTTTAGACTTCTGTTTGATTACGGAATAGATTGGACATATATTTCTTGACCTTAGTCAAACTGAATCTTTCAAACTTTGAAAAATTGAAGCAATATAAGAGAAGCCCGTAGTGAAGAGGCACGTATGAGCTCAGAGTTTTTAGGTTTTATCAAGTATTTATCGAATGAATGGTACCTTCAAGGAATACCATGCCATTTTGTAAAGTCAGAAAAGGACTGAATACGATATATGTTTTTATTCTTTGGAATAAGACAAGTTGGTAAAACGAGTATACATTAATGTCATAACATACATACTTTAAGCTGCTTTCCTCGAGACTAAACGACTGCTAAGGAGACTTTAAGGCGTGCAGCATTTTTAATGATAATCTAATAAATAAATCCTCGATCGAAAAAAACACACTTTCTGTATTAGAGAGCAGGGAAGAAATATGGAAAGAACGCCCGGAATTATATCAAACTTTTATTGTTAATATTCGGCGACTGCTAACTTGGATCTTTCTTGTGCCGCCAACCGCTGGTGCTTCCCCAAAATTGATGACAAGTCACGAGTTTGGGATAATTCTTATCTTATCAATCATCGAAGATCTCAACAATCTAGTTCAAGCTGTCCGTTAATAATTCATTAACAGCATTCGATGTCGAAAAGAAATTACGAAACAAAAAAAGTAGTTGAGGGGCATAAGTTCATCGAAAAGATCAATTTGGGAGGAAAGCAAGATTACAAATACGAGACAGCTTTACATGTTTTCTTAATACATTTCTTCCCGCAAAACGTGTGGATACTCAAAGAAAACGAGAGAATTGACAAAGTGTAGGTTTTGACCAGACTCTCCTTAGGTCTTCCAATGTTGCAGGGATAGAATATTCTTGAAAACGTTGATGGAATTTAATTGCACGAAATTCTTTCTGCATCAGCACTTTCTCGCCGTTCCACTGAAATTAATGGTATTTTACCAATCAATTTCATACACCTCGATTCTTCCGTTTACAATGGAAGCATTCATCCCGGAAATGACGCTATCAAAAATCCCTTCGCCCCGCCCCTTAGAAAAGGCATTTGAAGCTCATACATTATTCTTATTAGCACTTTTTTGTTTAAATGAGTTGAAAACAACCCTGTGAATATAAGCAAAAAATTACAGTGTAAGCAGCTTTATTTGAATACTTGTAAATGAACTGTGGTAGTCGGAACATTGAACCGTGGTTTGAAAGCCGAAATTGCCACTGCAACAGTTCGACAGTAGTGAAGAAGAGGAAAAAGAAATACATATTCAATCAATCGCCCGTTGGCAAACAAGATCATTATCATAATTTGACTTATAATATTGAATAATCATGATGCTTAATCCTGTTTTAACTCCTATCAAAAACGTTTGTTGCATAGAGTTTGTTTTAAATAGAGCAGTATCCTCTTTTTCTTGATCGGTATATGTGTTTTAACTTCGGCATCAGGTGTTTAAATTAAAAAATGAAGGTCACATCTAAACCATGAGACTTGTGTTGACAAATTATTTCACAGCTCATCAACAAACAGTAATACCCTTGCACTTGAAGCATTGTTTCGAAATTTATAAATTATAACCAGAGAAAGGGTACGTTGTACTACAAGTGCTCAAAATCTTCTTTCTTGAACACAGATTGTTATTCTACTTATTAAATGGAAGTTTTCGAAGGTGAGCAGGCTTGAGGTGCAGTTAAATTTATGATTCCCTGATGTTTCTTGTGGCAGTACCTTGCCGAATTTTCTCTCGACATTACACACTACCCAGGATTGAAGGGAAGCTACAGATCCCAAACACATCTCAAGTTCAAAGAAAATACCATATTTAAAAGGTAAGTTTTGTTCTTTAGTCTTTTATATCAAGTGAATAATGAAATTACGCTTAACTGAGATTCCTCAACTCGGAAAAAAAAAGCAAGTAATGTATTATTTAACAATTATCACAAATCTAATCTCCGAGCCCTGCCGATTCGAAGAATTTAAATCATAGGAATTTTGAGTCTTACTTCACAAATTGAAAAAAAATTAAGTTTATCCCCACAAATTGGCATGAGCTCTGAGATTACTCATGATTGTTGTTTCTTTACCACCGCTTGTTAAACTACTATAGCGCACATGTTCGAAATGAACTAGCTAAATAGTACGATAGATTCGATACCGACTTTAAATTGACACTAAATCGATTCATATAAGCTTTTCAGTGCGACATACGTCGTTACAACATTAAGACTTCGCAAAGACAGAGAAGTGAAATTTAATACTAGCTTGTTCCAATTGTCCGCAAAATAGAATTCAGACTTTGAAGATGTGCAAAAGATCACAGATCGCTAGGAATGACATTATTAATAAATAAATTAAGCCCAAACTTCAAGAGCATCAAAGAAGTTAATTCTCTTCTGCGTTTTATCAACCTGGTTCACAACTTGGTAACGGACTTCATCTACCATTTCCGGTCTACCACAAGCAATGAATGCAGTGCTGTTAGCAGATTCAGAGACCTCAGAGATAACAATTGATTCCATCGAAGGACGGCCCTCTAAAATTTCAATGTGAGGTAAGGCTTGTCTAACCTTCTCTAGCAATGTCAAATCACTTTCCTTATTCTTGGTTTCTGAATCGACTTCGCTGGAAACCAATTGATAGAGATTCTCTGCCAGGTTCAAACAATCAGGTTTGGTCACATATATCGTTGTTTCAATCTGCGTGCTTTCCAACTTCTGGAGATAATCCCAAAACCAACCCAAAGTCTTAATCTCTCTAACAACCCAGATTAATTTCAACGCCTGCTTGCTTTTGCTTCTCAAGTGTGTGATTTCATTATAAAGACCTGGAATTCCGTTACCTCCCGCAATAAAGACAGCGTTTGAATACCCTTCCAAGACTTTCGCTTCTCCATATGGCCCCTCAACACCGACCCTCATTTTAAGAGTATTATCTGGTTGGTTTGCCAACTTCTTCGCTAAAGACTGAGTAATACCCTTCTTGATTTTGCAAAAGAAAGTTATGGTACCGTCATCATTATCAATCAAAGTGAAAGGATGCGACTGCCAGAAAAGTAAACCCCTTGGAAAATAGACCCAAGCATGACCTCCTGGTGAGACTTTCCAATATCTGGGTTTTTTGACGTGAACCTTGATAGCGTCATCTGCAACCAAAGAAACGGTAGCTTGAGGAAGACCAAACATGAATAAACGGACCAATCTCAAGAAGCGGTCAAAACCCCAAATGGCGAAACTAGGATAAACTAGCTGGATGTATCCCAAAGTATCCACATGATAATAGAGACCGATGAGGAAAAATACCGCAAGTAAGATGTGGAGAACCAAGAAAATCTCATACCATCTTCTTCTTAAAAACAAAAGACCCTGAAAGCACATCAAGGATCCAGAAACAGTAGAGACAGTACCCCAGACCAAGTAATTTTCCGCCATTGATACAGCGTAGTCACCGTCATCAATCAAAAGAACTGTGTAACAGAGGGAATGGATAAAAGCCATCAACATGACTAATCTCGCAATCCAACGGTGATACACCATCACAGTTGAGAATTTCCAACCAGTTAAATATTGGACGAAATTGTTGCGTCCGCCGAAAAGAACAAGCAAAGGAGTAATGACCGTGCAAATGATTCCGGAACGGTCAGCAACATAACGATTGATTGCATAACCTCTCAGTGACATCAATGGATCTTGGTTAACATAATAAATGTTCACCGTATTCACAGCAAAACACAACCAAAAGAAAAAGAACACAACTATCGATTCTAGTCTCGAAGGCACAAGAAAGTCGAGAATACCAACAAACTTTTGGGAAGCGGCCCTCTTTCTCTTGAGCAACGCTGGTAAAGTAACGTATTTTCTCCACATTCTGCTAAGACGACCATCGAAGCTTTTTGCAATGCTTGGAAATAACCAATTTGTCCAGTGGAAGATCATGGAGATAACGATCACCAATCCCCAGTAGCCTAATACCCCCGCGCCGTAATACAACGAATCGTCGTAATTACCAACGAAAATGAGATACGCGGCTTCATACAAGTGCATGGTCTCATCGTCAAGTCTGAGTGGAACGTCGATTGGAACGGTCAGATTGAAATCCTCAATTTCGTCGGTTGTCAATGCGCTGCTTTCGTAGTAAGAATAGCCTTCAGCGATCTGATCATGAGTGAGCTCAACTTCGTAGTATTCTCGACAGTAGTTAATCCAGTACTTCAAATTCGAAGTTGAGTTCCGCTCTTTGTAAGCAAAGCATCCAGCGAACGTTGCGATACCCACATCGGACAAACAATAGCACTCATCAATTGTCGTTGCGTTACACAATGTCGCATACGCATCTAAAGCATTGTCGCAAGCCCAAAATGTTTGACCGCCTTGTCCATAAGGAGCATACAGGGGAAGGCCAAGGACAAAGCTAGGACAGATAGCCCATAAGGTAAGGAGGCCACTTAAAAAACGCATTCCACCCAATGACTTTGGTCAGCAAAAATGGGCAAGATCTCTTATTAAAAGAATATTATTTGCTATCCACCATTAAAGAGAAGGTATAGAAGCTGACATGACGCCTCATGTCTGCCCCATGACTATTGGCTGGAATTCATATAGTTTGCAACCATGGCGTCAAATACGCATCTGGCGTTATGTAAACAACCTGCCAAGAAAAAAAGGAAAAAACTTCAAGCTGTTTTGGCGCATCTTAACGTACCAAACTCGATGAAAACACAAAACAATTTATACAGAATCGAGAAAGACGCATTGTCCCGTGTAATGAAGGCTTTCCATTAAAGGAGTCACCAGTAGTTCAGATCAAAGTCATTCATTTACCGGTGAATTTGTGAGAAGCGGCTGTTTTTTTTTTTTTTTTTTTTTTTTCGAACTCCGATTCGGTACTAACATGCAAGATGCGTCTGATTGATCCAATCAGATAAGTTCCTTTTGTGTGGCGATCGAATGCACGGCGAAGTTTGGCTTATATCAAACCACATTTCAATTTGTCAAATCAAATTAAACTATCTGAAGGTTGTCGGCCATACCGAGAGAATCAGTGTTGTTTAGCATACTAAGTAAGTCAAATTTGGTGGCCCCCTGCTGAGGAATTTTGCGTCGGCGCTATACACATTCTCCTCAATAGCCGCTGCACGCACCACTGGAATAGTCCCACATATACGGTATTTTGCATCGCATCGCATGTCTTTAGATCCCTGAAAAAACAGTGAAAAGACCGCATAATTTTTGGCAAAAACATGCCTTTTGATGTTGAAGCGGCTTTGACGTGCCCTGGAAGTTTCTTTACTGCGTGAATAGTGTCCAAACCCGTTCATTGTGGAAAGAGACTACCGTTATGTGCGTCAAGGTCAATACGGAAATATAGTATAAGGACTGTAGATACTACCTGACACCCGTTTTAGTATTCCCGCAAGACCGGTATAGTCCGCCAGGTGTCGGCCTTCATTGGTATGCATGCATTATGCTTCTTTGGGCTAAATTTCCGTGAGTGGCTCTTCTACAGACACGGGTGAAATCGTGTTCGAGAAATTGTAGCGGGCACAAATCCTACAAATTTTTACCGGAATTCCAGTAAATAAGCCGAAACCAACCGTTTTTCTTGGCGCATACTTAAGCGATGACATGTAAACAGCCTGTGAGAGGAAAACTATGCATGCAAATAGCCGTGCGTTTACATAAATGATGTGCCTTTATTCCGCGCGATGAACGAGATATCTTTGCTGAAAGTGATTGTCAAGCTGTGCGTCACGTTTCGCATGTCACAGATGCTCAGAGCATACCCTTGCATTCGCAGTTCTTGTTGATGGTTCCATACAACTAGCAGTGTACAAGACAGGATCGCCGAGTACATCTCTAGTTGTCCATACTTAGCTTGCAACAGTGTTCATCCAAGAATGTTCCACACTCTATCATGTTGGTGTGGCATGGAAGGATATTAAAGTAGAAAATGCCCAGCGTATGCGCATAACCGGTCGTGTAATTGATTGACAGTGTACGTAGTAAAGATTGGGGTGAACCTACTATTTTGCTTTATGGCTCATCTGACTCCACATTTTGGGAATCTTGCTTTTTACGGATAAATATTGTGGTCGCCTAGTGAGCCTTGACTGTATCTTGTAAACAAGAAACCTTGACAGTGATCTTGAGGACAAGAAAACATCCACACATCTCCTCATAAAAGCATCGCCCTTTCCCGACACTCAACTTAACCAAATGTCCTCCCAACAACAAGATTTGGTCTTTTATGATGATAACTCGTTGATACTGGATGTGGAACTTTCACAAAATGCCCATCAGCTTCAAATAATATCGCACAAGGAAGGCACCAGCCCTTCATGGTTCATCAACTCTCTTCTCGAGAATTCGTTGATTGGAACAGCTAACCTGGTGAATCGGGACTTGAGAACAAAAACCAAGGACCGCTCGAAGGTGTTCTTCATTTCATTTTTGAACAATTCAGAACACATTGTCAATTCGTGCCGCAAGCAAGGGCTTGACATGACAGCCATGCCCAATTTCACCTTCATCGATTGCTTCTCTGATTTGTTTACGAAAAAGATCAAAAACACTGCTCGCAGCAAAACTGAAATGAATTCAGTCTTCGATGATATTTTAAAGCAAGTACAAGGCCACAAGCTGGACAAAAGAGTAATCTTTGTCGAAGGGCTTGAGATTCTCCTAGCGGCCACAGATGCATTAAGCAATGACATTCTACTGTGGATCCAAAAGCTCAACAGGTCTTGCCAATCCGTCTTCATGATCTTGAATACCGAGGCCTCATTAATAGACTTGGACAATGGGAATCCACAGGACCCTGTTTTCAAAATTTCTGATCTCTACGTCAAATTATATCACAGGTCATCCCTCATAGTCAACTTGATGCCATTGTCCACAGGAAGAGCGAAAGATATCACCGGCTGTTTGACTGTTACAAAGGGTCCAATTCCATGTCCGCTGGGTTTGCAGGTGATTGAGAAGGAGTACATTTACCATTTATCGAAGGAGTCTACTGTCAAGTTGTTCTTCCGATAAATAAAATCATAAGTCATCAATTCTTTTTGTGTAAAGTATAAAGATCATCTAGCGCAAATTCTATTGAGCACCTGGCCCAAATTAGTGGCATTAATGGCCAGACGGACCGCTCCCCTACCAAAATCCAGTATGGTATATTCTTTTTCGTTTTGCCAACGTCAAACACCCTACCAAAATCTCGTAAAAGATATCTTAGCTCGGGAACTATGGTAATCTCCCTCAAACTGGAACTGAGATGTAAGGTTGATGGTTTTTCGTCAATGCACAATCTTTTGAGAACATCAGGAAGTATACCTAACTTGTTCAAGACTTCAAGCCGGTGTTGCAACTCAAGACCCAAGACGTTTTTCATGTGTTTCAGGTAGTTGAATCCTGTGTCGCTAGGTAAAGTTTTGGGAATCAATGGTTCTTGCGTGGCGTTGGCAATTCCAGGTGTACTTTTTTGCAGTAACCATTCGACCGTGTGATCGGGCGGCCCATTATTTTCGGCTTTGATTTTTCCGTAAGTATGGTAATGCTTCAAATCATTGCTTATGACAGGTGCTAGATACGGTCGTGCGAGGTTGGTGATGAAATGATTCACATTGAAAAGCTCTGTGAGGCGGGTGTAGGGGGATGCTGCCAGTGGAGCAGCTGCACCTCCATCTCTGTTGGAACCACGGAAATAATGATGCGCATAGCTTACTTCTTGGGGTTTGAGAAACGAAATCTTTAGCTCTGGTTCCATCGGAACTATTTCGTCATTGAAATTCTTGACGTAAATCTGGACATCGTCAGACAAAACGCCGGTTCCGATAGACGCGTATATTGCCGTCCATATAATAGCATTTGGGGCAGTGATATAGTTGAGCAAAGAAGGAATTGCCGAATGGGTTGGGTGAGCGACAATATTTAGTATTTTTTGCGTCTTGCGGTATGCCTCCTCGAATGTCAAATCTCCGATTGTATCACGAACAAATTTAAGGAATATCAATATATCCTGTGAGTATCCCTTCCGCACGACGTTTTCGATCACATTTCCGTACCTCTCATCGACATCGTGGTTGAGTTTGTCCACATCACCCATGGCGTCAGTAATTGAAACCAAGACCGGAAATAACTCATCATTTGTCATAGTGCATACTAGAGAAGCCACCGCAGCACCAACTGCACTTCCCGCAATCACCCTGGGGAGCATGCCTTTGAAGAAAAGCGCACGAACCACACCAAGGTGGCATAGTCCAAAAAGAGAACCACCCTGGAGAATAAGAGCAGTGCAGCCAAACAGCTGGCGGGTATCCTGGAAAAAATTGATCTTTAGTTGTCTGCCGTTCATGATGTAATCATTTTCGGCCACATTCAGAATGGATTCATTGATGTACTTCAAGCAATCGAGCACCTCAACGATATATTCTTGAATCTTGAGCTTTGTACCCAAGTATGATTTTGTGTATAGTCTTTTCTGTGCTATGCCACCAAAATTCCTGATAAGCCCAGACCTCAATAATGACATGATGAATGGAGCATCCCGGTCAAGTCTCGCTTGGCGCAAAAGCTCCATTCGATCGTTAATGAGAATGTAGTCGTAGTGCTTTGAAACAAAGTTTTGTCTCCACACATTCATGTTGGTAAGGTTGTCGATTTGGGTAACTATTCTTATGAACTCCTCGTAAGATTCGACGTTCTTGAGCAGCTTGACGTGCTCCTTCAATGTATCTTTCCTCGTATGTGCATAGTAAAGCTTTCGTACCCAAAAGAGCCAAATATCTAGGAAAAAATCTAGGATGACCCAGACAAAAGAAGGGGTCCAATTCACTGCGAAGGCGACTATCGGTAGAACTGTCTTTGTGGAGATTTGGCGTAGCATGTAGCTCTTGAGTTTTGTAAGAATGGAGAGGCCTTGATTAGATAAAGGATTCTACACTCTATGTGCATACTCCTCCATAAATGGCAAAGACAAGCGGCCACATATGCCTGTCTTGATCGAGAGACAAAAGATTATTACGAATTCTTGCTTGAGTATGAAGTCTATCATCGAATCTAAGTGAACTCGAGTTTTATTCTCAAAAACAAAATATAGTCTTTTTGACACTTGGCCAGCCCAAAAATTCGGAATTTGGTAACTAGCAAGCAACTCTCAAACAAATTCCAAAGAGTACATCTACAGTCCTATTCATAAAAAAGCCGTGTCGACTAGAATCAAGAGAATGGGTTTCGGCGTCGATATAGTTCTTGTATGTGCAAATTTGTCTACAGTGTTTCTTTAACTAAAGAGCCTTGGTTAAAACAATTGGCGTATAGCCTGAAAAGACTTGAATTAAAAAAAAAAAAAAAAAGGTTTTCTTTTCAATTCGTAACTTTAACTCTTCATTGTGCTACTTTTCCCGTGCTATAACTTTTGCTTCATTAGTGTTAATACGTATCTTTTATTTTATTCAGTTTTATTTTTCTCTCAGGCGAGCCGGTGTGTGGTATATTTACGCGTCTCGACTTTACTGGTGAGCCTTTCAGGCTAAAATATTAAGCGCTTCGTTTAGAGATGTCTGAACATGAAATAATACCTACACCAATTTCAGCACCAGGCGAATCTTCCGATCATCTTGAAGAGCCTCTTGGCCCGCGTCGTGATAATCCCCGCGATTCTCTCCAAGGACAACCCGATGCCAAAAGAGTCAAACTCTCAGAACCTGAATCGACACAGAACCTAATACCAATCGCTAACGTCTCTTCAAATCAAACTGAGAATTCATCTTTGGGGGCGACATCTTATTCCCAGCCACTTTCGGCCAATCTAGTGCAGATGCCTAGCAATGCTAAAGTCTCACAACCTATGTTACATATTCCACCAATGAGCAATCAGATCTCACCCCCGGTTACACAGTTCCCATCAAGTCAACAGTACCTACCAACTAGCTCTCAATATCTACCCCTGGGATTACAGTTTTTGCCATCTGGGCATGAGCACTTAGCTTCCAATACTCACCATTTACCACCTGGTGCTCAGCATGTACCACCTGGTGCTCAGCATTTACCACCTGGTGCTCAGCATTTACCACCTGGTGCTCAGCATTTACCATTTAGAACTCAGCATTTACCGATTAGTACCCAGCATTTCCCTCCTGCTTCCACAAATTCGATACAAGATGGTCAGGTGGTTGAGCCTCCCATGACATACGCCATGAAGAAGCAAATTGAAAGAATGGAAAAGCAGAGACAAAGAGAACTAGAAAGGCTTGAACGTGAGGCGAAAAAGGAGTGTGAACGAGCCGCCAAAAAAGAAGAGAGGGAACGCAAGGAAATGGAGCGCAAATTAAAAAGGGAACAACTCGAGAAAGAGAAGGAGCACAAACGCCAAGAAGAACGGATCAAACGCGAAGAAAAGCGGAAAAAAGCCGAAGAGGAAAGAAAACGGAAGGACGAAGATCGTCGCAGAAAGGAACTAGAGAGAAGGCAGAAGGAAGTCGAACGCAAAAAAAGAGAGGAACAGAAGGAGCGAAGCCAAATGCGTATTTCAAGCTTTTTCGCGGTCAAACCGGAGCTCTCAAAAAAGGAAGCACGCAGCTCTCTGCCCGTGGAAGCCGCTGCTACTACCTCTGGACGTGTATCTGACCAGTATGACAAGGATTTCCTCCCCTTCTTCAAGAAAAGAAACGTTCAAATGGCAGCCAATGGACAGCTTCTGGAAGAACAGCTTCTACGATCCGTTCTGGATTTTGATAACGGCCTCAAACAGAACACCAAGCTTGACTTGACGCTGCTTGCGAATTGGCTGCAAGTGGTACAAAGCACCGTACACACCAATTCCGACCAGCTAGTGCAGGCACTCAACTCCTCTTTGACGACCGAGCAAGAGATCCAGCAATTGGTAGCCAACTTGCCTCCAATCAAATACCTTCACTTCTACGAAAACTCCAAGCCTCCCTACATTGGCACTTGGTGTTCGCTCAAGCACATTGAGACGGCCATCTCTCCCTCCAACGCACTCGATACAACTCTCACCGGTTTCGACTATGATTACGATTCTGATTTGGACTGGGATGGTGAGGACGAAGACGGCGAAGACATTGATGAATTGGACGATGGAGAAGAGGAAGATGAAGATTTGGCAGAGGAGGAGGATATGGACGACTTTGTTGAAGATACAGGGGATGGTTCTAAGAAACGGATCCAGATTGGAGCGATTCAGTCCACCACACACTGGAACGACGGGTCAATGACACTTTCGATTTTTGATGAGATTAAGTACGAACGACTCGACAAAGATATAGATTTTCCCATCGACCCGTTTAAAGACTACTGGAGCCCCGCAAAAACGGTCGTCGCCCCAAATTCTTCCAAGACTCCTCTAGTGAAGTTGGAGCAACTAGGAACGCCTACCAAAGCGCCTAACTGCACCCAAACCGGCCCAAACATTCTCACGCCGCAAAAACCAACCATCAAAGAGCCAGAAATTGTGAAGAAGCTCATTGAGTTCATCGAGAAGAACCGCGACTTCTCTGTGGGCACGCTATCGGAGTTGGCCAAGAAGGAGTTCAAAACCTACACGAAAAGCATCATAAAGCACACGATTCAGGACGTGGCAGTTTACAACAAGAAAAAGGGTGGCTGGGAGATCAAGTCAGAGACCAAGGCGTAGTAAATAAGTTATAGTTTCACAGACAATATTACGCAGTCTCATTGGCAGTTACTCGTGTACTATATCACTGTAAATCTCAACGTAGGCGGCTATCTATGTGGGTATCTCTACTGTCTATATCTATAAGGGTCAAAACTTATTGTGGTTGTTTTACATGGGGTTGTCAAGAAACAGACATTTCAAATCAAGTCCGATGTAATAACTCACATAGTGTAGGACGCGTACTGAGAGCGCGTACTTTCGACTTATGCGAACCTTCTCAGTCTGACTTCAACAATGCAAGAGGATCCTGACGAACCCTCTCTACATTTTCTCTCCACCCAAGTCCAGTCTCGTTATGAAGAGCATGAAAAGCAGGAGAAGACACTCCGCAGACTCACGCGGTTCAAAAATGCACTTGAAACTGTGGTTCCGGCGCAACCCAAAACGGTGAAGAAAACCCGCAAGGGCCCTGTTCCCCGAAGAACTTCGCTGAAATCACTAAGCGCGTTTGTGCGAGAAGCTTTGGGCTCGAAGAAGCAGGTCGATAGCCAGAATGTGCTCGACTTTTTTGCCGGAGACGAAGCGAAGATGAACAACTTCTTGGACCGGCTCGAACACAAGACTAAAGTCCGCGTCCGCCAGCCTGCGAGGGAGGAGAGCAAAGATTTGTTGGTAGACGAACAAGAATGGAAAAATTTGCTCGTAGGAATCCAACTGAGGTTTCCCGACTTTTCTCAAAGGAACCGCAAGAGCCTCCGCTACATCACGGAGAAGATCGAACAACTTCAGCATAAAGAGAAAACAACTTCTGATGAGAACGAGCTGCAATCCATGTGGTCGCAGGCGTCCAAGCAGCTCAGTGATAATCTTACCGCGGAAGACGTGAAATGGCTCTACGATTTGGATGAAGAGCATCTAGACCACACCACCTTTGACGCAACCACCCAGCTGTCGCAAGAGGTGCCTCCGTCATTGACACTATCGCAAGTTTTTCAACAAACGCTGCAACGAGAGACAGATGCGGATTCGGTGATTTCCAATTCTGAATGTGAGCCTGAGGACGATTTCCCGTGTCTCGCAGACGAAGTCCCTGACTCCGAGGACGAACTCGGGGTGGAAATTCCGGTTGAAGATGTCTTTCACAGCCCCCAAGGCCGTGCTCGCACTCTCGAAGCTTTTCCTGACCCGGAAGACGTAGAATGTGCAATTCCCTCGCGTCAGAATATTGCTGTTCCTGATTCGGTGGATGTGCTCACAAGTATCCTGTTTGCGCCGGCTTTTCCGAAAGGCGCCGTCCCTACTGAGGGTATTCAGGTCTCTAAGATAACTTCCTTTACAGAGCCGTCTCCAATAGCAGCAACTCCTGCTTTAAGAAAGCAATTCTCGCCAAAGAAGTACCAGCCACTACCACTGACACCGGAAAAGGAAGCATGGCCCGCCAACCTCGTGGTCACTTCGTCCCCCATACAAGACAGCATCAATTCGCAGGAGGTTTTTCTTACCGCCCCTCCACAAACGCCGACGTCGCCTGAAAAGAATGGAAAGCGCTCTACGATGTTATTCCACGGCGCCGTTCAGTTGTCGCAGGTTGACTCTGACATAACGATCCGAACACTGGTGCCACCACCAAAGCTAGACGTAATACCCGATTCGGAAGACGAAGGAGAGCTCACTTTCATTGAAATCACCAGACAGGAGATGCCCCTCTCCGGCTCGGTTCTCCAAGTCCCTTCGTCCCCAGGCCTGGACCTCCCGCCGATTCTACATCCAGAGGAGAATGCCGAATAACTATAATGCATTTCTTTCTATATTTTTTCCATCCCCAGCCCTTTGCCGGTAGCAAAGCCGTTGTTCTCAGTTGGCACTCGATGAGAGGCGATCAGGCCTAAAGATACTTTTTGTGATCCGAGTCGATATGGTCGCTCAACAAACGAGTTTCCAAGAAGATCAACGTGTAAGCACTGGCCGCAAAGTTCAACACAAGCGATCCGCCCGCAACCACCAACGTGTTCAAGTTGCTTCCATACTTCTTGCTATAGAGCGCCTGGACGACCCACCATGCATGGTAACAGCCAATCAGGAATAAGACGACTGTGGCTCCAGTAAGTAGCGATGCCTTGGCTGCTCTGGATTTAGAGATCCGCTCTTTGCGGCGGCTGTACTTGATTTCGCCCATAGTGGAAGTACCGTGGGATCGATGAAGCAAGACCGCGGCTTCTGAGACCCACCCGCGCGCCCAACCCACCCGTACCTCCTCCACTTGCATCCTGTCTCCGGTCGCACCACCGGCTCTCGTATGGCCCTTCTCCCACCGTCTATTGAGTCACGCAGCAGTGCGAGTTTTATCCCAAACTTGTGATGGAAAAATTATTCTCCAGCGATCCCCACCTACAGGCGGAGCCTGCGTATTACAGCGATGGGGTTCCGGTGTTTGAGCCCACCATGGATCAGTTCCGCGACTTTTACAAGTACAATAAGGCCATCAATAAGTACGGAATGCAGTCGGGGATAGTGAAGATCATTCCTCCGGCCGAGTGGACTCAGCTGTTGCAAGGGACATATACTGACGAAAATCTCTCCCACATCAAAATCAGAAACCCCATCATCCAGAACATGAACGTGACTGCGGGCCACCAGGGCGTGTATTCTCTGCAAAATATCGAGCGCCAGCGTTCTTACGACATTTATCAGTGGAAAAATCTAGCTCAGAGGGCAAATTTTGCTCCACCGGCCCACAAGAAAACTCGCAGAGGCCTGCCGTCTGCGGAATCTAATGAAAGTGCAGTCACCTCGCCCAAGAGACCAGTTAAGAGAGGCGCGAAACACGCCGCCGAGGACACGGTCTCCAAGATCTTAACGGGGAACTTCAACATTGACACCTCAGAGTTTTCTGCCGACCGTTGCGCGGGTTTGGAACAGCTATACTGGAAGTCTTTGAGCTACGCCGAGCCCATGTATGGCGCGGACGTTTTGGGCTCTATCTTCAAGGACTCGACCAAAGAGTGGAATGTAGCACATCTTCCGAACGTGTTGGACTTGATGGAGGAGAAAATTCCCGGTGTCAATGACGCGTACTTGTACGCCGGGTTGTGGAAAGCAAGTTTCTCGTGGCATTTGGAGGATCAGGATCTTTACTCAATTAATTATCTTCATTTTGGTGCGCCCAAACAGTGGTACTCTATTCCGCAGAGCCAGCACCAGCAGTTTTACGCTCTCATGAAGAGCATTTTCAGCGAAGACTACAAAAACTGTCACGAATTCTTGCGCCATAAAACGTTTCTCGCGTCTCCACAATTTCTTGCAAAGAATGGAATAACATGTAACAAAATCATCCACAAACAAGGCGAGTTTATGATCACGTACCCTTACGGGTACCACGCGGGATTTAACTACGGTTACAATATGGCCGAATCAGTCAATTTTGCTCTTGATGATTGGTTTGCTTTTGCGGACAAGGCTCGCAAGTGTGAGTGCATTTCCGACGCAGTGGGTATCAATCACCGAATGATATACTGTAAATTTAAAGGCATCCCGTACAAATCGGCGCTCCCCACTCCATTCACAGTTGCAAACAAAGGTGCGCCAATTGAACATCAGGCCACCAATTCGCATGAAGCCATCAAATGTCAGAGAAAAAAACCTGGCCGGAAAAGACAGAAATTGGAAACTACGCACTCTGAGTGTATTTTGTGTCCCAACAATCTACCGCCCATGCTAACCCAGCTGCGACAATTTCAGCTTCTTGCCACTGACGTTATTGACCCATTTTCAAGAATCCCGCTAAGGGTACATCGTGTTTGTGCCACCATGTTATCAGACCAGTTAGAGGTTACGTCGTCACTCGCAGAACGCCTGGAACATGACACGGTGAAGGGATTCAGTCTGATTACGAAAGCGCAGAGAAATTTAATTTGCTCTGTCTGTCACACCCGCAACCGCATCCTGCTTTCTACAAACGTACCCTCCCACGGCAGTTGCTTCCAATGTTCTGCACCCAAATGTACTCGGTCTTTCCACGGTACCTGCGCATTGGCAGGTGGCTTTCTTTTTGATGAGAATTTGTGTAAGCAACATAGAAAATTGCCCCAAATTTCCGTGGCAGAGTTCCTGGACAAAGCGGGTCTTTCAATCAAACAGTCCAGTATCATCCAATTTTCGATGTCTTTGCCGGGGTCGAAGCGACAGACTAGCAACGTGTTCTGTGGGATGGTAACTCGCAACAACCAAAGCGAAAGAACGGTTGAGGTATTGGTGTACCCAAAATTGACCGAAGCAGTTGAGGTGCTCTACGAAAATGTCTTTTTGTCCGAATCAGGTGAATTGTGCAACGTTGCATTCTCCAACATGACCGTGTGTCGTGGACCCGGTGTGTTGAGCGAGTCACCCCAGCCAGTACGGCTGAAATCAGCACCGGACATCGGATCGCATCTTCCAGTACTGTTCCACACCACCCATAATCATTACACAACCGAGAAAGCTCCCGCTGTGTTCCCAACTGGATCGGCTAATGACATTGTCTTCATCAACGAGTTTTCCAATAGTGGTGTGGACATGGACTGCGCGAATCTTCCCATCCAATTCGTGCGGGAGTCCTTTCAAGAAATCTAACGAATACGAATTTACGAATCCCCAATATATATGACCAGCACGTTAAATGTAGGCGCCAGCCCCACCGATGGGGTATTCGTTTTAGTTACTGTCGGGCAGAGTGTTTGCATCTAGGGCGCGCGTATTTTGGTAACCACTGATGGGACCTAAGCGACAGCATCAACCAATATACGTGGAAGATGACAGTCTCAGCGAAGAGTTGGAAGACATTTCTGAGGACGTGATAAATTTACCGTTACCGAAAAAGCCGAAGGCGGAACTGCGAGTGGCGCGACCTACAGACCTTCAATGGACGGAGAAGTACGAGCCTCAATGTCCAAGTGACGTTTGCATCAACCCTCGGAAGGCAAAGGAAATCCTGGAGGCGCTTTATTCTATGGTAAAACACGAACTGCCGACCCGCATCCTCGTGCTTACAGGCCCTTCGGGGTGCTCTAAATCGACAATGATCAAATGCCTCGCCAAAGAAATTCTCCGAGAGAGAATAGCAAAGGCCCCCGAGCCGTGGATGGCGGAAAATACTGGCGTGGTGGAATACCTCGAATCGGAGATTCTAGATGTGCCCCAGCCGACCCAGTTTTCTGATTTCCTCGACGGGTGTCGGTATCGGGTGGGAGCGAACTTGGCGGTAGTGTTGATAGAAGAGTTGCCCAATGTGTTCCACCCGGAAACGTTGGCTGCCTTGCGGCAAAAGTTAAGCGAGTGGATCTATGCTGATGCAGAGCTTCCGCCGGTGGTGCTCTGCTTGACAGAAGTGGAGCTCGCCAGTGAACACCGGGGCCGAGGCTACTACAACATTGAAAACAACTTAACGATGGAAACGCTTCTCGGCATGGATCTCTGCCAGCGCGGAGCAGCGTCGGGACGCATTGTGCGCATCAAGATGTTGCCCGTGGCGAAAACGTTCATGAAGAAAACACTCGGGCGCATTGCGGAGAAAGAGCGGCTTCGGATTCCGGCGAGAATGACCGACGCGGTGTTTCTGCCCATGTACGAGGGCGGCGACATCAGGTCGCTGATCTGCAATCTCCAGTTCTGGGCGCTGCTGCCGCTGTTCATGACGCAGACGACGGCGGTGCGAGCAAGCCACCTTGCGCTCTTTCACGCGGTGGGAAAAGTGATCCACTCCAGCTCCAAGTTCGCTTCGTTGGAAGACGATGCTAGTGATCAGCAGTCGATCCAGAGCGTGGTCGACGGCTACCACAACATCGGGCTCTTGCACCTCGCGATGTTGGAGAACTACGCCATCTACAACGGACTGCAGTTTGACGTTGCAGTGGCGGCACGGTTGGTGAACAACCTCAGCATCAACGACACCTTCCCCGAGGAGGCGCAGGACTTCGGGCTCCGGGCCGTCCGCAGCGAGCTCCGCCTGGTGGAGGAAGTGTCGGGCCGCACTCAACCCATGAAGTTCCCGCGGCACTTCAAGATGGTGCGCGAGGCCAACAAAGTGCGGCGGGAGATCCAACAGTACGTGCGGTACGGGGGCGGGTCGCACGTGCTGTTTGACACCGCCAACTTGTACGACGGGTGCTTGTTGCCCGCCATCTACAACAGTTTTGGGTACAAGTTCCGGCACGGAGCGAAGGCGTACGACTACAACCGGCTTGGAGGGGGCTTCAAGGCGGTGTATGCCGACCACGACTTGCCGGTGCTAGAGAGCGAGAGAGAGGCGGCCGTGGGGGAAATGGACCAGTTCCATGCGGATATCGCGGCGCGGATGGCAGAGGAGCACATGGAGGACGAGGAAGAGTTGAGTGAGGAGATTGAGGAGTCGGACGGCGATTTGGACGACACGCTCGACAGCCGGCTTATTGCGTTGACGCAAAAGGACCTGGACGACGAGTTTCTGGACGACCCGCAGTTGGATATGCTCGTGTCGCAGGGAAGATTATAGACTAATAGAGGACTGGTGCCAGCCGCGGAGTTGCGGAGTTTGCGGGAAAAGAGGCAAAGCCCCAGAGCCCGGTAGGCCTGGCTGGGTTTGCGCTTGTGACTACATTGCGCCCGTGTTGGCTGGTAAGGGCCAGATGGCCGCGCTAGGTTTCAATATGTATTAAGAGAGCAGTATGTACCAGCTACGTGCATCGGCACGGATGAGGGGATGGGCCTAGGCCGAGGCTGCGGCAAAGAACTCGGGATCCTCCTCGAGCAGTTCCTTGATGATGTCCAAGCCGCCCTGGAACTCGCCGTTCATGTACAACTGCGGGAAAGTGGGCCAGTCGGAGAAGGTCTTCAAACCCTGGCGCACGGTGTCATCCTTCAAGATGTCGAAGAAGCCAAAACGCACCTGGTTCTCTCTCAAGATGGCCACCAACTGGCGCGAGAAGCCACACTGTGGCGCCGAGGGAGAACCCTTCATGAAGAGCATCACCGGCGCGGCCGAAGTCAACTTCTGCAAGCGCTCGTTGAGCTCCTCGGCACTGGGCTCCGCCGCGGGCGCCGCTGCGGGCGCCGCGTCCTCCTTAGGGGCCGGGGCGGCTTTTTCCTCCGCTTTTCCGCCAAACTGAGCAAGCGCCGCGATCAACTCCTTGGGGTCGGCGCCGCTCAACTCCTTCAAGATGGTGGAGTTGCGGATGAGGATGAAGTAGGGCACGGCCAGCACCTCGAACACCTCGCCGATTTCCAGAAGCTCGTCGGCGTTGATGGAGAGAAACGTGACCTCGGGGTTGGCGGTGGCCAAGGTCTTGATCACGGAGTTCATGGTCTGGCACGGCGCAGCCCAGGGCGTGTGGAAGTACAATGTGAGCAACTTGTCCGACACATTGGTGAGGGATGTGAACTGGTCTTCGGACTCGACTTCGATGACCGACATGGCGAGGAGATGGTGATTGAAGCTGTGGACGAGAGAGGGACGGGTGTGAGATCGGTGGGCGGGCGGTACGGGTGTGTATATGGCCAATGCGGCTGTGGCTGGAGGTGAGCAGTGGCTTGGCATCGATGCAGGGCAGTGAGATGGACTCATCAAAGGACGGATTTACACTGAACCGGAGAAGGGGGAGTTGATGAGACTGAAATAGAGTAGGCGAAAAGCAAGACCGTGTGTTCTCTCTAGCAAGGCGAAATGTCTGAGAGGTGTGTATTGGTTGGGTATCGGTGGGTATTGGTGGGTATTGGTGGGTATTGGTATTGGATGTGTGGCTGGAGTGCTTGTTATTAAGATGTCGGAGTCTTTGGTTTGTTCGGGATAATTGTGTCCTTCATTTACTCGGCAGCGACATTTGTTCGTGATACTGGCAATTGTGATGGGTATTGGCTATTCCGTGGAATATATAGATGCTGGTAATGGTAAGATATCAATTTGTAGAGGTATTGTCTTTTGGCATGGTCCACTGTATAGCGCTACTCGATGGCTTGCCATGAACTGTTTCAATACTCTGCTATACTGCGCTATACGGTGCTATACGGTCTATATGGTGCTATGCTGTGCCATACAGTGCCATAAGGTGCCATACTGTACGATCATACCCGCGCCTGATCTGACAGTGTGTTGCCAAACAACATCAACCGGAGAATCACATAATTCAGCCTAATGGGGAAATCTTCCCAACCAAATTCCGAAACAAATATTCAAGCTTCCGAAATTCCACACTCCGCCCTCTAGAAGTTCCTCCCTCGCCGCTTAACATTTTTTACTTGCGAAACGGTTTTAACAATTGGAAGATGGGTGGACCACAAATTGGTGGGGAACTACAAATTAGTGGGAAACTACAAACAGTAGAGAATTATAAAGATGACACAAGCTTCGTGCCTTGATATAGATCATTTCGCAATTCGACATCAACCATTCTCTGGTGAAAGATTCGGGTGGATGAACAACTTGCGAGAAGCCGAAATGTTCGATGAACAACTGGGGAAACTGTAATGCTCCCCCACGCCAGTAATCTCACCGCATCGCGTGCTGTGTGTGCATACAACCCATTGCCGGAGATGCAGAGCACCGTGACCGCGTGACAGTATGGAGAGGCACGGGTGTTTCTCTGGTGCCGGCGGGCCCCGCATCACGTCGTAGCCTGAAACAGCCAGAGAAACACCCGTACCTCCCGCGTCTCCTGCAGACCGGCGCCCCGTCTCCCCGAGAAAAAAGTGGGGTGCGCCGGCGGCCCAACACGGTATTGCGTTCGTATAGCTGGTTTGTTCGTAAAGCTGGTTTGTTCGTATAGCTGGTTTTTCCGTATAGCTGGCAGGCCACCGTCCCGTATAACTTACTCTGAAGATCCTTTAAACTTTGACTCGTAACGGACAAAATTATCTCAAGTGCACCTTAGATAATCCGCTAACTAAACCCCGTGCCCCACCATCTCGGCTGTTTCCTACTTTAGCCCGCCTCTACCAACTCTCTACTCCCAATTCAATACCCCAATCTTTCTCCTACTCCCAAACCCTTACCTCCTCTCTACTCACCAGCTACTCAGCTCCTCTTTTCCACCATCTTCTCTCTTCCATCCAAACCCACCGACACCAGGGCCGCCACCTTCTGTCCAACGGACTCGGACTCCATGCAGCCTGTACACTGCGCGCTTGCCCCGGATTTGAAAGCGCTCGCAATTGTTCCCGCGCCCTTTTCCTACTACACCTTCTTCTCGGTCATATTTATTGCTTTCGGTTGCTCGGCCACACCTTCCCGCCACTCTTTCCTCTCCGCGAACCAGTGCGCCCTGCCGTCTCTACGCGCCTCCGGAGCCCCCAGCACCTGCCTACTCGACAACAGGCGCCAGCCGCCAGGTCCGCTGCCACTCATGACGTCACTCCAGTATACCACCGCCATGGAGCTCTCACCCGCCCCGAGCCTGGGCTCCGACTCCGCGCCGGCCTCGCCCGGCCGCAAAAAGCGCATTCCCAAGGAGCTCACGGCCCACGGCACCACGCCGTCGGGCAAGCCCCGCCTCTTCGTGTGCACCACGTGCACCCGGGCCTTTGCCCGCCTCGAGCACCTCCGCCGCCACGAGCGCTCCCACACCAAGGAGAAGCCCTTCACCTGCAGCGTGTGCCAGCGCAAGTTCTCGCGGCGCGACTTACTCTTGCGCCACGCGCAGAAGTTGCACGCGGGCTGCGCGGACGCCGTGGCCCGCTTGCGCCGCAAGCTGATCCGCGCCCAGCCCGAGGAGGACATGCCGCCGCAGGCGCCGCCCAGGCCGCCCGCAAAGCCCATCCACTTCAACTTGAACTCCTTCGGGGCGGCCGACGCCGACGCCAAGGACCCGCGCGACCCCGCGTTCGTGCGCTTGCAGCGCGCGCCGTCCTTGCGTGGCGGGCTCAAGCGGAAGCTCTTAGACCGCCGTCAATCCACGCGCAGCCGCGCGACGTCCTTCTCTGCCCAGTCCGGCCACAACTACGCCACCGCGGCGCTGCGCGACCGCGATCTGGCCCCAGGCGCTGACTCCGTCGAGTTCTCTACCCCGCAGCTCCTACCCACCTCCGACGACAGCCTGTGGTGGAACGGCTTGTCGGGCATTCCTGGCATGGCCAAGGATGACCGCGCACCCTACTTGGACCAGCTAGACTCTCTCCTCATGCGCTCCGACAGCGTGGCTTCTCTGCTGTCGGTAAACCCCGTAGACCCTAGTGCGGCTCCCCCGGGTTTCGGGGCCTTCCCCATGTCGCGCGCCGGCAGCGTTTCGAAGTACCCACAAGATATGAGCGACGCCGCTGCCGACTTTGGCTACTCTTTCTACGACGTGCCGGACATGGGAATCACAGCCACAAGGCTGGCCCCGCGCACGCTTTCTCCCATCAAGCAGGAGCTCGAGGACGATCTCCCGGCCATGCCACCTGCGCTCGCCACTTTTGACAACAATGACATGCTCTTCCCGGCCACCATCACTGAGGGCGTCAATTTTGATCTCGATTTCTTGAACGACATTGACGAGCTCACCCAGGACTTTGATGCGGGTGCAAAATTCTTACCCATTGGCTACTCATTCTATGGGGACGGCATGTCGGTGTCGTCTTCGGGCCAGGACTCAGCTCCACCGTCTCAGATGATGTCCCCGTCCGCCATGAACCCCTCAGCGCTTCTCCATCAACAGCTGTTCGAGAAGCACCACCCTGAACCAGCTCCTTCTATGGTACAGCCACCAGCTCCTATTCACACTTCCGGTTTTAGTCGCTCCACTCTTTTTACCAAGCGCATGCGCTTTTTGATCAACAAAGCACTCAGCAAGTACCCCATCAGCGGCATCGTGACTCCCACCATCCCTTCCAACGAGAAATTAGAGCTTTTCTTGGCCAACTTCAACGAGAAGTTCCTGTCTCATTTTCCATTTATACATCTGTCAAAACTAAATGAGTATGAAATGATGCGTGTTATTCCAAATGACTCGTCAGCAACTGAAAGCGCGGTCGTATGCTTGCCGTTATTGGTGGCCACTATTGGTGCTTTACTTTCCAACAACAAGAATGACTCGGAAAATTTGTACGAGGCATCGAGAAGGATCATTCACATCTACTTGGAAAACCGGAAAAATACCGTTAACGGTGCTGCTGACTCTCCGCTGAATCTGGCTACCAATCCGCTATGGCTAATTCAGTCCCTCACCTTGTCCGTCATTTACGGTCTTTTCTCCGATAACGAGCATAATGTCTACATCGTCATCCGTCAGCTCAATGCGTTGAACTCCTTGGTGAAGACCTCCGTTAAGAGCAAAAGAGGCTCTCTTTTCACGATTAACGAGGAAACAGAACTCAAAGTACAGGCCTCAGAAGACGAGTCGCGTCCTTCATTCAATGAAGCCAGGTTTAAAACCTACATCAATGAGCAATCGCAAATTAGAATCATCCTAATGATTTACAAGCTTACTAATTTTCTCCTAATGATGTATAATGTGCCTCTCACGTTGAGTGTAAATGATTTGGGGACCTTATCGTGTCCTAATATCTATGATGAGTACTTGTGGAACTTCTCCTCATACGAGAATTTTCTTGAAAATTCGCTGTTCGGTAAAGGCAATCAGGAATTCAGCTTTTACATTGATCACAGCAAGAGTGATAGGACGGTCATGAAGGACGTCTTGTTTAAACTTTCGAAAGGCGATTTTGATGCATCTCTTGTCACTCAGGTATCCAATTTTAGTAAATTTGGATTTTCTGCACTTGTACATGGCATTTTCGAAATTAAGCAATACGAGGAAATGAAGAACATGGATGTCCTATCTATCTTGGACAATTTGACTTTATTTATTGACAATTCCAGAAACAATAGTGATGTTTATTTTCCTGGAAGCTCAGCCGATGCTCAAAAATTGGACTATATTTTGTTGGCAAACTACACGAAAATTTGTGCCGTTATTGATTTCAAGTTGGTGAAGGAACAGAGTTGGTTGAGAAATTACGAAGAACTTACTAAGAACTACTACAAGCTCTTGAAGTCTATGGAGAATGTCGATGAATTCGAGTATATGAGAGTGATCGACTGCTGTATATTGGTACTCAAGGTCCTTTTATTTAAAACCAAGGGAAGTGAAAATCTGGACACATTATCTGACCACCCAGCATTATTCGAGGATGAGATTGCATTTGCTACGTCACGGCGCTCTGAAAACGAATTTATGTTGATGATGAGCAGTTCCTTGCAGCATCAGTATAACACTAGCGCTAACTTCGAGAAATCGTTGAATTGGACCGTGCTTGATGAAGTTGACTTTTCAAAAGCCTCAACTCACTCGCAAATGTTGTTCCCCATCTTTATCAT
The DNA here is from genome assembly GCA_030581635.1 of Clavispora carvajalis. Lineage (NCBI taxonomy): Eukaryota > Fungi > Ascomycota > Pichiomycetes > Serinales > Metschnikowiaceae > Clavispora > Clavispora carvajalis. The sequence goes on along the minus strand of JAKTTV010000029.1, from coordinate 95,805 downwards.
CTTGTCCATTTTCGCCGTTCAGATAGCAAAGCGTAACAATGCTGTGGCTGCGGGGACTCCAGAAGTTGTCTCGAACGACCTAATGCAACTAAACCAAAGGCACGTCCTCGTGTTGCAACTTTTATCCAAAATTGAAAGGTTCTTGCAAGAAAAGTACAGGAACACGAAGAGCGAGCAACAGATGGCCAATCTTTATCTATTCTCTTCGTTCAAAAACGCGGAGATTTTCAATGGACAGAACGGTAGTCATCGCAATGGTGACGTGATTATGAATGAGCTTCTTGGAAACCAGAGCTTTTTCTCCTATAGTTTGGAAAAATCCCTTTATACATTGAAGATGGGCGAGTTGATTATGCTGCACTTGTTTGACAATAATATCAGAATATGTATCTTCCGAAAATTGAGCGAAAGCTTGAACCAAGTTAGGAAGTTTTTGATTGACGATGAGACACGAATTCTCTCTGTTTAAAGCTGGGGTTTGTTTTCTGCAGAGCTTTGAAATATTTATTTGTAATGAATCATGACACCCTTACACTGCGTAGAACATCGCACAAGTCGCTATCCAGGGTAGTAGAACAGGAACCGCACAGAAAAAAGTATATCATCACGTCATGCCATCCCCTTCACGAGAGACAAAGAAAAGCATGGGCGAGGTTATCGCTGAATATGTTGGCGAAGATAACATGAAAGACATAAAGCTTTCCCTTGCAGCCTTTGTGGCTATTGTGGTGATGATTTTCCACTATGCGTACATCATGAAGCAGATGATCACTGACGTCGAAATGTCGTCTCAAACAATGTACACTCACTTTGCTTTATTCGGTGTGACTGTTGTGGTTAGTATTGCTATCTTAGTGAAGTATGCTTACCCCAGAATTTACGCTGACAACATCTCGGAGGAGAAGAAGAAGCAATAAGAGCCGCGGCTCATCAGCAACTGTTAGACATCTTTGGGCATAAATGTTGAGGGAAAGTTATTGTTGCTTAAAGCATCACCACTATCACGTTTGCTTCGTTTTTTTTCGTGGTGTTGAATTACATGGCGGACCTCAGGCATTATAGAAAACCGGGTCAACACCGCGGTCGATAATTCGGCGATCATGGGGCACGCATTGGATTTATTTACAAGAATATAAAGGTCAAAAGAAGGTAGCTAACAACGTTGGTTTACGCCAATCTAAAAAGCTTCAGAAAGCGAAACCCGTATACTCCGAGAGTCGCCAACGAGACAAGGTTGAACAACGAAGAGAATCCGTGGTACATGCCGAACTTCTTGTTCAACAACGCCATCTCCTCCGATGGCTTAGTCTCGCCGTCAACAACCTGCTCGTGTCTCTTTTCTGCCACTAACTTGGCTCTCTGTTCCTTAACTTGCTGGCATACGGGTAACACCCATAAGTAGTTCAAAAGACCAGCCACAGCAGAAGCACCCAAAATCGAATATGAGGATCTTCCGGCAATAGGAGATGTCAAACCTATGACGGCGGGTACCACAGCTTGGCACAAAAAGTACAAGGGGAAAACCTTATTTTGCAAGCGACTGAATTCCTCTCGCTTCAAGTGCTTGAATGCAATGGGGGACACGATATAGGAATGCATGATTCCCCCGCCAAAAGCAACGGAGTAGAGAAGAAGGTGGACTGCCGATTTAACGGAGGCGGTTGGGGCGTTCATTTTTGGTGAAGTAGTAAAGTAAGGGGAAACTTAGTAGTTATAGTGCAGGTCAGCCTCAGCGATATCGCACGATACATGAATCAAATTTGTCACGCCACTGGCCGATACTGGTATCTAACCACAAGCAAAGGTAGAGAGCCCAGGCAATTGTTCACATTAGGTGCTTTAGGGTGCCAAGAAAATGAAAATGTAGATTGTCTGTGAAGTCCCTATAAACTATCAATAGTGCGAAACACGCTGTTGAGCGCATTCTGCTTCTCCTGCTCCTCATAACGCAAAATTTCCTTTTGAAGCTCATCGTATTTTCCGTAGAACCACAGAAAGTCGCTCTGTAGTCCAGTTGGTACTTTCTGTATCTGCAGATTGTCATGAACATCCTTGACCTTGGACGTCTGTTCGTACTCTTTGGCTGCATCCTCCGCTTGCTCCACAATCTCGGTGGGAATTCCGCACATAGCCGCCACGTTCATACCAAATGACCCAGGCGCTGTTCCTGGCTCCAACTTGTAAAGAAACGTAATGTTCCTCGAGCTCTGGTCCACCACGATACCCATCCTCAATGGCGCAATTTTGGGGTGGTGGACAAAGGAAAGACCAAGGCTTCCGTAGTGGGTGGCGAAGAATCCGAGCGGCTGTACGTGTGACGCCAAATGGTGCAACACAGATTCAGCGATGGCGTAGCCATCACTAGAAGAGCCTCCTCTTCCCAATTCGTCAAGAATCACTAGCGATTTCGACGTTGCGTTGCTCAATATCTTTTTGGTTTCTGACAACTCCACGAAGAAGGTCGACTTTCCTTGCATAATGTTGTCGTTGGCACCGAGACGGGTCATAATTTTGTCGATGGGTGTCAACACCGCCTCGGAAGCAGGCAAGTAGCATCCGATTTGCGCCAAAATTACCGCCAATGCTGTGGTTCTCATGAGTGTAGACTTACCAGCAGCGTTCGCACCCGTCAATAATCCAAAATTAGCATTGTCTCCTCCTAACGTGATATCGTTCGGTATGAAATCACTTGTTCCCACAAAGCATGGGTGTCTTAGGTCTGTGAATTTTAACTGGCCACACCCACGTGTCACAAACTTTGGTCTGCACGAGGGGTAGCCCATGGTCTCTGACGTCTTCGTCAAGGCGATTAAACAGTCAATATTACCCACCGCCTTGATGACGCTTACCCAGGTCTTGTAGTTCACGTCGAATCGGCCGTACATGCGAGATTTCAAGTTCTCGCAAACAATCTTGTGCGTTTCCTTCTGTTCCATCAATTCTCGGACGAGTTTCTTGACTTCTGGCGACCAAAACCGCTTAACCTTTGAAGTAGCAGCCATTTGCTGCCAGTCTTTGGGAATATTTTTGATCTTAATTGGAATCTCGATGAGGTAAAGCTCCTTACCCGAGTCTCTATAGCAAATTTCATGAGACTTGAATTGTTTCTTGTACAATTTCAAATGATCATTTAATTTCTCTTCTAATTGATTCAAGGTGGCTTGAGACTCATCAAACTCATTGTCTACGCCCTGTGCGGGGACAACGATATTATTGAGCGCCTCGCGCCGGTCAAAAGATTCTTCCCAAGACTGAATAAGATTATGAAGCTCGGACGGAAACTTTGATACAAAACTTTGGAGGGCACCCCCTTTCTCAAGATTGAATCCCTGAGCTTGCTTGAAAAGATTTGAAATGGCTTCGAACCCCTCTAAAACTCTCAAAAAATCCTTAAACTTGAGCGTTTTGCTATGCACCCTTGCAATCAATCTTTCCAAATCGGGCAACTTGGAGAGCGCCGCTTCAATGTCAACCCTCAATTCAGGCTCTTCGTTCATGAGAAAATCAATCGCGTTATAACGGGCGTCGATATCTTCTGTTTGCATTAAAGGATGCAAGACCCAATTCTTGAGTGCTCTTTTTCCGAAGGGAGTGATGGCGCGGTTGATAAGCTTGAATAAGGTTCCCTTATCACCTCCGTCAAAATTATTGTTTAGCATCTCGAGATTATTTAACGTGATACCATCTAGAAGCATGTGCTTGGAATTGCTCTTGGAAATGTGATATTCTTTGATGTTACCCAAACTCATAATTGGGTCATCTAATTTTAATGTGCGCAAATAGAACAATAAGCCACCAAAAGCATTGAAGGCAACGGGGTGGTTATTCTTGTAGTCGAGAAGAATTTCGGGGTATCTCGAATAGTCATCTAGATCCTCTGCTTCATAATACCTACCTTTGACCAAGTTCTCCAAAGCGGTATCGTAATCCCAGAACTCTGATAGTGGGTTCAAATTATTCCAAATCTGATGTGAGCTATGAGCATTGAATTTCATGATCTTCACTGCCGTTGAACATAAATTGTTCTTTTCGCACAAAATTTCTTTAGGTTTGATTTGAGTGATCAACGTGTCGAGCTTTGAACATTCGTCATCATCAACTAATTCAATGAAATTCATTTCGGAGGTTGCTGTGTCAACAAAGCACGCGCCGAAAATCTTTTCTCCGTTCTCTGTAGTTGATTCCTTGATCGCCAAACAATAAGTGGCCATTTCATCGCCTATCATATCTAAATCGGTGAGCGTACCACCGGTTAAGACACCAGTTAATTCTCTTCGAATGATTTTCTCTTCTTTGGATCCTCCGCCTCTCATCTCCTTCGCCAACATGGACTCCACTTGATCCACTTTCGCGACCTTATAGCCGTGACTGATAAACTCCTTTGCCCAATACTCAAATGACATTTCGGGAATACCGGCAAGTTTCATGTTAGCACGCCCTCCACCCGCGATTTTGAGGTCGAATTCTGTGTTGGCGATTGTAGCGTCGTTTTCGTAAAGTTCGTAAAACTTTCCCTTCTTGAAGAACACGACCGTGTCCCACATTTTACCCTTAATTTCCCAATACTGCTTTTCGAAAGCAGTGAATTTGGTCCATGCCGAAGAAGGGATGTATAAAGTTCTCGGGTCATAGTTGGGGTCATCTGGAGTTCTTTTTTCTCCATCCTTAATATTGACAAGCCACTGGTACCTTTCCTCATTTTCTTTTTCAAACGACTTCTTGGACGCCTTAGGTTTTTGTGGCTTGCGAGTGGACGCAGAGGCAACATAAGAAGAGTCCACTCCAAACTTCGCCCCTAATACCGAATTTGTCTTGCTTTCTGTTGGTGTTGTAGTCAACGTCTCCTTCTTTGTAGAAGCCTGTTTTTTCTTTGATCTCTTCACCGGCTCTTTAACGAAATCGTCGTCCTCATCCTCATCCTCATTCGATTCCATCGCACTTTCCATTTCGTCTTCAACGACAAAGTCACTCATGTCATCTTCAGCCATGTCGGCATCATCAGCAGGTTTGAATTCTTCTTCATCGTCATCACTATCCACGACGCGTCTCCTCTTTCTACCTACCGGTGCGTCCTCATCGTCAGAAATATCTGATTCCGCGTAGGAAGGCTTTTTGCCTCTGCGAGAATTATTTTGAGGTTCATTGCTTGCCTCAGGTTTTACAAGGTTGCTTGGAGGGCTCTGACGTTCAGGCTTTGGCACAGTATTCTCTTGCTTCACTTCAACTCCCTGTTCTTCTTCACGTTCATTCTTGGGCGCTTTCACAGGAGAAGAGTGTATATCCCGCCGTATTTGCTTCACACAATTTGTTTCGGAAGTCAAAGGAGTGTTTGCGGTACTTGACAAAGCAGTGGAGTCATTCTCCTTATCACTGTCAGGGTGGCTAGATTTGGATTTTAGGGGTGAGCTCTGAGATGAAGCAGCCGGCTTGAAAAAAGACATCAAAGACAGTTGCTTCTTCTTAGAAGAGCTGTCACCGCCCGGTTTAAGAGGCTTTCTATTTGGGGTCACCATACCAAGTTGGTAATACTAGTGGGAGGAATGATCTTTGAGATGCGGGATCAAGACGCGATTACACGCGTGTCAAACACCTGTACCTCCTACGAGACGTGTGCGGAGCGGTGGCTACATACGCATTCATGTGATTTTTTTTCTCTACTTACATCACAATTTCATACTTGGAACCACCTCGTATGACTTTGTGAGGTAAAACTAAAGAGTTGTAAACCATTGACATATTGTGCATCCGTGTACCCTTGCACAATATTGCCAATCTATTCGAGAAGCTTCCGCTCGAGTCATGGGCATGTACAACGCAGTCGAGAGTACCCTCCACGCGGCACCACTTGCCCATTTGCACCCCGCACGACACAATCGCATTGATGACAACACTGTGGTCACCAATAGTCACGTTGTCGCATATGATGCAGTTCCTAAGACGAACGCCCGCGCCAATTTTGACATTTTTCCCAACGGTAACGTTCGGGCCAATCTCGCAACCCCCCTCATCAATTCTGCTCTGGAATTCTACCGGCGAGACGATCCCCGAGCCAAGTAACAGGCTGCTGCTCCTATTTTTCAAGAAAAAAGCATTGGCTGTCAAGGCATGACGCGGTGTTGTGACTTGAAGCCAGGGTTTGTCATGCACATAAGTCGAAAACACGATGTCCTTGCAGTCGGGTAAGGTTTTAAAAATATCATGCTCGAGCGAAAGCACCCATGATTTGTCTGCAAAATGTTCCCCTGTCAAGTCATACTCAGGTCTGGGTGGCTTACGTGTTTTAGCATTATCCAAGAGATCGAAGATGGTGGGGGAGAAGGCGTAGATTCCCCCATTGATACATACGTGGTAATTTGCCCCGGTGTATTTGAATGTGGCAAACGTGTCAGATTCGGGCATTTCCACATAGTGTACAATTCTCTTTGTTCTCTTGTCGTAAAAGATGGTTCCGTAGTTGCTTGTGAACCTGTTCTTGTCGTTCTTGGGAGACAGCTTGTCTTCGAGAAGATCACACGGTTTTATTCCTGCTAAGGACACTGTCGCTTTCTGTTCGGAGTGGAATTCTAAAATTTTACGAAACGGATAAACACACGCAATATCTCCGTGGATAAGTAATATCTGCGAGTCGGTTTTATCTTGTATAATTTTATCCCGGAAAAATAATAGGCCACCGCCGGTACCCATGGGCACTGGCTCGGAAAGGAGGGTGAGTTTCAACCCAGGAAACTCCTGTTGAGCGCAATCGATAAACTTCTTGAATGGGGAAGTGTTGTGAAAAAATGTCACAAGAAACACTTCTTCCAAATCCTGAGCCAAGTCCTCTACAAGTTTGGAGATGATGTGGCTAATGAGAGGCCGCCCCGCCAAAGCAAATAGACACTTGGGTATATCCATTGTCAAGGGCCGAAACCTTGTTCCCAATGTTTCTCCACCAGCCAAGATGACAGCTTTTACGGGCATTTTCAGTTTTGCGAAAGAAAAATAAGAGTTCGAGCCAACCACTCAACCCGGGTGAATTTATAGGCGTGTCCTGGATTTGCAGCCGTTAGGCCTGCAGGCACAACCAAACGTCTGGGGAAAGTGTCGGTAAATTTGTATATGGTCGCTCGGCTATTTAAACACTTCAACAACCGTAGTTTATTGCCACTAGTCGGCCTCGCCGGTTTATGGCCCGTCTAACCCAAACTCTTATTTCCGGCCGAGATCCTGCTCGATGAAATGTTTAGTGATGTCAATCGCAGCAAGCGAGTCCTCTCCACTATCATGCTGGCCACCCTGAATGTTCCGCCCTAGATACTGAAACGACAACTGTTTCAACGAGTAGCGAAAAGTAGGCGTGGCTTTGTGTTTTGGATAGAGGATGGCAGTGTCCACGACTCTGGAATGGATGAGGCGCATGGCGTTCATGTCGTTCTCTAGACCGTGACCTACCATCACCGTATTAGAGTCGATCACTTCGCCAAGAAGAGCCATCGAATCCTCAAAGGAAAGCGCTTCCTCCTTGATCTCCGCCACACCCGACCACCGCGTGTTCAAGTCCAACACCACTCCTTTGGGCCGTACCAAGATATCAAACACCTCCTCGCCCGAGAAAAAATCCATGGCGGTGATCCGGAGCAATTCAAAGCCGCGGCTGGTGTAGCCCATCTCGCAGTCGATTCCTACTGCCTCCAAACTGCCCTGCCGGGAACCCCATAGGTCTATGGTGCGTACAAACGGGATGGACCAGTGCATCTCCTGGGGGTTTTGCCAGTAAAAGACGTGATGCTCGGATCGCTCGCAGGGATCCGTGTCGGTGGCGCCCAAAACTCCTCCGCAGCACAGATATATGCGCACGCCCAGGTCGGTTTTGATGATCTTTCCATTGTGGTAGCGACAGTCGGCTTTTTCGGTGGCCGCTTTGAGCTTGAACTCGGCTTTGCACCGGTGGCACACACGGTCCGGCGACGGGGCGTCTATGGGATTGGGAAACTCCATGATGTAGCCAAACTTGGCCAACTTTTCCGTGGGAATGCAGAGCGCCCGGAGCTCGCGCAAGTAGTCTAGTTTGGACGGCCCGCTGCTGGCGCTCTTCTTCACCTTTTCCGGGTGGTTCAACTCGAAGAGCTTGCGCCGCATGCTGCTGCTGTAGGTCGTGGCGGAGTTGGTGCTGGCAACCTTGAATTCTGCCTCTATGGCAGTCCACACGGGCAATTTGTTTTCCGGCTGGGTTTTGCGAATGGCGGCAGCAAAATGCTCAATGTACTTTTTCCGCGCCGGAAGCATGGCTGGCGCCGGGTTGACCTCTAGCGGCATAATGTGCTGTGGGTCCACTTTGGGAGCTCGGGAAGGCGAAATTCCGAGAAAGTCCAGCACGTTGCGAACATACTCATCGACGTTTTTGCTTCCACTGGCAATTTGGTGTTCTGTCTCGATGGCCAGTCGGTTTGGCGTGCTGCTGAGGTTTTTCTCCTGGGTAAACTTGGCAATACTCCGAAGGTTAGAGATGCGGTCGATCCGCGGAATCACCACCGAGGATATCAACGCCTTGGGTATGAGCATCTGCACATCTTTTGCTTCCGCAGCTTTTTCGATGGCGGGGCTCCCGTTCTGCTGCGCATCGCTTCGGGCCAATCCCTGGGGGGTAGCATCCGGTTTGCTTCTCTTTGTGGCTGAAGCAATTGCATCTTCACTCCTGCGTTTTGTGCCGGTGTAGATGTGGTCGAAAATGCAATTTAAAACCGCACACTGTCCATTCTCACGTAATTCGGGACACGGTATTTTGGCAAACACATTGGTTGGCGGTCTGAACATGGGCTGAAGACTAAAGTTGCAAAGTGGTGCTTAGCACCTTCGCCGGTGGGTACGGGTGTTTTCTCTCAGGCCTGGGGCACCCGTACCGCCCCCCACGCCGCAGATGCCCTCGTCCTGTATGCGATCGAGTGGTTACCCGCACATGGCATCGCTCCGGCTATATAAGGCACACGAGCAAACCGCCGTTACTGGTTTTTCTTTTTTTCTCTGTCGACGTACTTCATAGGATCATTTCTATAGGTCACGTCCCACTTTGACTCTTCTAAAGAGCCACTGAATCCAACTTGGTTGATGAGTGAGATACCCTTGTGCCCTCAAAGTGAGAATAGATTTAGCTTGTCCACGATCCTTTGCGGTCTGGTCATCTACAATTTGTTTGCCTTTCATTTTTCCTGGGCCTTGCGCCTAGCGATACCGAAAGGAGCGATGATCTTGACCCTTTTCTAAATGCTCTTTCGGGAGACTTAGTCTGGGGTGGGCACGAGTGGCTGTCTGACAAGTTACTATGCCTCGTGCTTTTCCAATGGGTGAAGCGCTTGGCTAGTGACTATAGTTGACTTATTTTGTGCAGTGTCGACCACCATTGTAGAATTGGCCTGGTCCAAGAACCGTGTGTGCTTGGTGTAAGTGCCATCCTTGGCACGCACCAGAAGGTTTTAGGCGTCCACACTACCTTGACGACTGGATATGTATACGGCTGTAGCTACTTGTGTTGTATGGCTACATGTGGTGCGAGTTTCAATTGTGCGCTACGCCAGCGGAACTGAGGTGTTCCGTAAGGCACCCGTGAATTTCGAGCAGTGTTGAACCAATTGTTCTGCGCCATACGCCTACGCCCCACGCACGAGATCTACTACTCGATTAAAGCCTATTTACACGGCATCTTCGCCGGCGTTCTTCGCAGGATACTCGTACAACTTGTAGTAGTCCACCACTTTGCCGTTCAAGTTGTTCTCGCCCTCGATGGGCAAAAACAACAAGTTGCGCCACTTGATGTCGCCAATAAACCAAAAGTCCAACCAGTTCTGTTTCCAGCCGAAATCGGTGGGGATGTCGTAGCTGTCGAGCGAGTGGAAGTCGCGGGTGTGATTCGTCCTTTGGAAGAGCGAAAGCGCCGCCATCTTCACCGTCATGGCGAACTGGTCCAACCCGAGCAACTTTGTCACGGTGCCAAAACCGTGGCGGTGGCCGTGCAGGTGGGTAGGCGGGGTAGGCGGGGCCAGGCGCAGCGTGTCAAAGTCTAGGGGCACGGTGGAGTGGTTGTGGACTGGGCTGGAGATTTTCTTGTTGATGTTTCCAAACTCCCAAGTGGTGAGACCCTTGAAGATCTGGAAGGTCTGGACGGCGGCGAGGAAGCCGAGCCAGACCAACTGGAACCAGCACCAGAGGGTCAAGTTGAACACAAACGGGTTGTTTCTGTAGCCCGCGCACAAGTCGTCGGAGAGGAGGAGGCACGAGTCGTCCAAGTCCGAGTCGTCGCCGCGAAGGTCGGAGACGACATCAAAGTAGACCAACGCCAGCAGGGTGTACAACACGATGGCCACGACCAAGGAGTAGACAAACGCGACGAACAACTTGTGGTTGCGCACGCCAATGTCGTTGTAGACCCACGGGCAGAAGTGGTCGAGGCGGGCGACCAAGCGGTTGGAGAACTTGGAGTACTTGGAGCGCAACGGCTTGCGCACGAACGAGCTGACGCAAAAGTGCTCCGTGTCAAACTGGCCGAGGCGGAGAAGCTCCTTCACCTGCGCCAACACCGCCGCCGGGTCGGACGGCACCGGCACGTACCCGGGGTTGATGAACATGGCCTTGAAGAAGCAGTAGGAGAAGACAGAGATGGCGCCGGCAAGCGCGAGCGAGCGGAAGAACAACGCGGACCACACCTGCGGCAAGATGGCGCCGAGCCACGAGGCCACGCACCAGAAGGCGGTGCCGGAGAACACCCCCGCCAACACCGGCGTCTTGAACAACGGCGTGCCGCGCGGCATGTAGGTGGGGATCACGAGGTAGTGGAGCGCGGCAAACGACGCCACCACCAACGCCGCGGACCCGGCCACCTTGGCGCCCGCGTAGCCGCTGCTGAACGAGCACAGGTGCAACACCGCCGGGAGCACCACGTACGGCGTGAAGAAGGTGAGGAGCTGGCCGGCCCGGGCCGGCACGAGGTGGGTGCACGGTTCCCAGCCGCGGGCCGGGTCGCGGTCGGCCTCGCGGAGCACCGCGTGCCACGCCGGCTCGCAGTCCATGTCGCGGGCCACCGCGAACGAGTCCTTGCCCTTGTCGTTGGCGACGAGGATGTCGGCGCCCGCGGCCAAGAGCGCGGCCAACACCGGCTTGGAGCCGCGGATGAAGGCCCAGTGGAGCGGCGTCATCAAGGTGCGGTCGCACTTGCTCACGTCCGCGCCGTACTTGAGCAACGCGTTGACCGAGAGAATGTCGCCCTGGTACGCGGCCCAGTGCAACGGCGTGCACCCGATGCCGTCGGGCTCGTCGATGTAGATCTTGGCGGGGCCCTCGCCCACGCACGCCAAGACCACGTACACCACGAGCGTGATGTTGGAGCTGTGCACCGCCAAGTGGAGCGCGTTGTACTGCTGCGAGTCCTTGAGCGTGGGGTCGGCGTCGGTGGCCAGGAGGAGGTAGTGCACCACGTACACGAGGCCGTTGCGGCACGCCCAGTGCAACGCCGTGGCCCCGAGGTTGCCGCCGCGCGTGTTGGGGTCCGCCCGCGAGTGCTCGTTCTCCATCAAGTACCTCACCACGCTGAGCCGGTTGTTGATGGCCGCCCAGTGCAACGCCGTGACCCCCAGGCTGAACGTGTCGCCGGCCGCCACCTGCCGCGACGAGATCAACGCTCTCACCGTGTCCAACTGTCCTTCCTGGCACGCGGCCATGAACTGCGCGAGCGTGGGGTTGAGCTCCTCCTCGGTGGGTGGGCTGGGCTGGTCCTCGTGGCTGGGCTGGTTCTCGTGGCTGGGCTGGTCATCGACATTGGCGGGAACGTTCAGAAACCTTTCCTCAAGACTGTTCTCGGCCCTCTCATGCTGGAGTCCTCCGTGAACTTTGTGAGCTCCTTCGTGGCGCAGGTCTCTGTCCTCTTGGTCTTGCGCCTCTTCCAAATCTTCCGCGTAATCCTCTTGTCCAGACAGAGACTCGTCGACCGTGAACACGGCACTGGGCTCCTGTGTGGCTGAATCTGCTAGCGCTTTCGACTCCGACTCCATAGTGGGCGATAAGTACGTGTGCGCGGTTGATGACATCGCACGCACCGATACCGTTCAGCCCGTCTTTCGGCTGGGATGGTGTTTCGCCTCTGTAATGAAGAGTGTGGCCGTTCTGGTGTTCCTGAAACCAAGTTTGAAAATCCTTGGCTTTTGGATTTTTGGCGCCACTTTTGTGTTTTGTTCAGTCTGTGCCTTCTCTGCCGAAATATGTGAACCGCGCAGTTAAGGTCACTCTTGACTAAACATTTATATGGTTGAACAAATAACACCAACCGCGCAGTGAAGGCCTTCTAAGCTTCATGACTTGAATTTTTTTCCAGTGATACAAGTAACACCAACCGCCCAGTGAAGGCCTTCTAAGCTTCATGACTTAAACATTTCTCTAGTTATACAAGTAACACCAACCGCACAGTGCAGGCCTTCTCAGCTTCTTGAATTAAACATTTATCTAGTTACAATAACACCAACCGCGCAGTGAAGGCCTTCCCAGCTTAATGACTTAAACATTTATCAAATATACATCGTAACGCGAGTCCAAATGTCATCCCTGGAGCCTCCCCAGTCGTTAGTATACGCAAAATCCGCCGCAGAAGTGTGAATGGGCTCTGCCCCACACTTCCCTCTAACGCGATTGCGGTCCGAAAATGCCGCCTGTATGACCTAGTCGGATTCAACGTCGCTCAGAACTCGCCTCTTGGTCTCGTGCAAGCTCTTGATGCTACAGGTGTCATCGTCCACCTTCTCCAAGAGCCCCGTCGCTGTGGCGGGCGTGCTTTGCGTGGTGGCCCCAGAGGTGATCCCCGAACCACCCTTCAGCGGCAGGGAGGCGTGGAGTTTCTGGCTGACAAACTTCTTCACCTGCTCTCCGGCCTTGAGCGCCCCGGGCTTCACCTTCTCTTCTAGAAGCGGCTGGAGCTTGTCGTTAATGAACCCGGGCCTCACTTCGCCCTCCAGAATGATCCCCAAGTTTTTCTGGCCCAAGCGCGCCAAGTGCTTCTCGAGGAGAAGAAAGTTTCTCAGGTTCGCCTTGTACCCTATTTCGACAATGTCGCCCACGAACGGGATGAGCGAGAGCAAAAAGTCCACCACGATGTTGAAGAGGAAGATCAACTGGATGTCCAACGGAAGCCCCTCATCCAATTGCCGCGAGGCGAAGAAGATCTTCAACGACCAATAGTTGCTGACAACAAATCCCACCACAGGAATAACCCCTACGATGCTCGCCAACCCAAACTTCAACCCCAACACACTGAACCACATATCGCTTCGGTACGCCTGTTTCTGGACGTTTTGCAATACCCGAATGTCGTTTTCGCTCAATCCCGGCGGAATGGTGCGGGCAACCTTCTTGGTCACCGATTTCCCCTCCGCCGACTGCACGGGCACGTGCTCGTAGTAAGGGTCTTCCACCCCGAACTTGGTGAGCTGGTTGTCTTTCAAGAACCGGTTAAGGATCCACTTGTACACGAAAGAAGTCATGTGGTGAAGGGCTCCCGATAGCTGCGAATTATGTGGAGGAAGTACGATTGCGCTTGCGGTGCATGATCGAGCGGCTCGTGTGCACACCGCACATCAGGCTCATCCGAGTCCAGTCTCATTTTCTCCTTCTCTCCACCACACTGGAAACGGCAAGTTTGTGCCACTCCAACAGCTGAATGCAAAACGGGGATTTCCGGAAAAAAGACCAACAGACATCGCAAGACCCACCATGGTAATCAGTTCCGCCATCTACTCGCTTGTCACTCGGATGCCTTATTCGGACCGCATCCCCGATTCGGTTTGGGGCGTCTTACAGACCCCTTCCCTGAAGGAGCAAGAGGCCGAGGAAAATAGGCTGGCCGAGCCAGTGGATCCGCCTCCTACTCCGCGGCAAATCTTACACGCCCGTTTGCTCGATCGAAGAGTACAGACTCAGAACGCGTCGGAGTCCGGTTCAGCGACGTTGGCTGAAACGGAGTCGGAGCGAGCCGAAAGTATGTCGGACTACAACACCAATACGGTAATGCAGAAATACCTAGAAGACCAGAACTGCAAGTTCATCGAACTCATAGACAAGAACTTGGACGCGGTACTACAACAGCAAACCCAGTTTGAGGAAGACGCCTTCTGGAAAGGATTTGTCTTTGACTTGACCAGGTACGCGGCCAAGGATAAGCTGGTGTTTAAGTCGAAATCGTTGGTCGGTCGTGCCATGAACTTTGGTATGTCGTTTGTGTTGTCGAGTGGTGAGGCGAAGAAACCCAGCGCAGAAGCGCTTCAGGCAGAAGAAAGACAGGCGCACTGGCAAGAAATGCTCGATCCTTTGGACCACAGATCCAAGGTCGAGCTTCTTCGACAGTTGTATGTGGACCTAGGATTCCCGGACCAGAAAAATAAGCTCAAGCTACATGATCTTGCGCATCCCGATGTGCGGCCCGACTCCTTGCTCTCCCAGATCGAGCTCTTGGCCGTTCTCTGGATCCGGCTCTGTTTTGCTGGAGTCCGTACGTTCACGCCTAAGGCCAAGTCCTTGTACACCAAGTTCAAAGCCGACGAACTCTTTTTGTTCAACAGCAAAAACTTTGAGCGCGCACTTATGGCCATGATTAAGGCTATGGAGTTGGCCGATGAGAAATTCCGGGCTCTGTCGCAAGAATCGCGCAGCGAAACCAATGAGCGGCAATCCAATCCGGAAGGCGGCTCTTTCAATTCCGGGATCGAATACGTCGATGGGTCTGACTACACGCGGCCTGGGAAGCGGGCACTGAATGCGGGGGAACGACCTTCCCTTTTCGAAGTGGCACAACAATTCGCCAGCGAAATCTCGTGACAACTTTCGCTTCATTTATTTCAATTCTTTCTCAAAGCCAGTGTTGCTGCTGGCAGCTGAGTCTGCCAGTGCCATGACTTGTTTATTACGGCGCAACGGAGATTAATTCCAGCCTTTTCGCATGCAGCATAGGGGTGGAATTTGGCAGAGCAATCTGTTCTTCCGTACATGAATAATCCATGCGCATTTTGACCACGTCGCATTTTCCAATTCTGCACCTTGCCCCAATGGGCCTTATTGCTCTGCTTCAATTGGCAGTGAGTCTCGCCACTTCAAAGCAGTAGAAAAGAAAAAAAAAAAACTGAGGCTGAGGGGAAACTCTTTGGCTGACATGGAAATTGTAGATCTCGTTGTGCCCTAGCTTACCTTTGCTAACGGGAAATCATAACTATGGAAGGCTTAAAATGCGCCGTATGCCTCCTATTTGTCCGGGCATGCATATGGGGCAATTTTCGCATGTGTTACCCGCCGCCACTCTCGCACCTCGGCCAATCAAGCGCGGGTACACCTTTCTATCCTGCGTGTCGTGCATTCCTTGAGAAATGTCCCAGCCATTAAAACAGGCACATTTCTATTCACTTAATTTTTTTTTCTCAATTTGCTTCCGCGCAAACCATTTTCATTTGCTTGTGTTTTTCCTACACAAACACTTCTCGCACTTTAAGGTCCACCCCCTTTCACCCCAAATTTTCATTCTTTCGGACGAAATTTTACCTGGTGACAAGTTTGTCTTAGTGCTTAACAGGAATACGTTTTTGTTAATTTCTTCTTTTTTGGTTTCTGTCATCTTACTGAAAGTTACCAAAACCTCTTCACGAATTTTTATTGTCGGGTGTTTTGTTGTCGCCCCCTAAAAATTTGTTGGTAAATTGAATCTGACCCCTTGATTGGCTGGCTCACTCAATTTTTTGCCACTCTTCGCACTCGGTACAACTCTAAACGTTTGTTTGCTGTACGGGCACCCTCATATATACAGGCTTATATCGCCCGGAATATCCTGCACACTCAACCATGGCTTTGTGCTCTCAGGCTTTTCCAACCTCTGCTAAGCGGTCCTGCGACTACACCTCGCAACAGAAGAATGAATCGGACCCCAAGCGGATTTGCTTGTCCAAGCTTGACTTAAATTCAAACTCGAAGCGCTTCTCAAAGGTTTGCTTTGACAAGCTTGCTGACCAAGCGTGTTACTCTCCCACCTCTGAGTCCGACAACGATTCCGACGACCAACAATCTTGCTACAAAGCTGACCAAATCAAGGCCAAGAGAAGGGCGTCCAGTAGAGTGTCTTTTTCCTTGAACAGTGAGTTATCGAAGGCGGTCTCTCAATATAGTGATGACGAATCGTTTGAGGTCTGTGACCGCGTTTCATCTCACCGCAATAACGATGACAATCTCGACTGCAAGTTGTTGAGCTCTCCATGTGCTTCTTCGGTTCACATGGCTGGAAATGGGTTCCCCCTGATTCACCGTAATAGCTCGAAAGGAAGTTTCTTGCAAATCTCCGACAGCAATGCGTCGAGTTCTAGCATCAGAAGGAACATGCCTGACGAAGACAAGAATGGCAGAGCCAGGTGTTTTGATTATCTTGTGGGCGCCATTGACGAGGCATGGGCAAGATACTGTGATGCTGCGTCTTCTGTGGAAGATGAAACTTACGGCTACAACACTCCGTGTTCTGTAGCAACCGATGATGAAGATTATTTTGGCAATTCTACGGATTTGACTGATTATGAAAGTGATTTTGAGAAGAGCACTAAGCTCTCCCACGGCAGAAAGCCGTCTATCATGCATAGTAATTCATTCCGTCTGATTGCGTCTGATGCGTCAAGTTCAACTGGTACAGATCCATCATCTTGCCAGTTGCTGGCATTAAAGGATCGTTTGATCAAGGCCAAGTACTTTTTGCAAGACTTGGTAGATTCGGACGACTTTAATGACGCATCTGCTTTCTGGAAGCGCTGGGATATGATCAAGTACGCTACGATCGAGCTTGTTGAGGATGATGACGAAGATGAAGTCATTGAGTCCACTATTGACGAGTTAGAAACCGGACGTCTTTTCACAAACTAGCTGTGAAGGAAGCAAAAAATTATTTGACGAAGATATGAGAGCAATCTATAGATGCTTGATGATGACTACTTTTTCCATTGTTTTATTAGTTGATTTTGGGTTTACAAATTGGGTTTTAAATTTTTTATATGAATCTAGGGATCGGAAGAAGCATACGCGACTCCCCGGTGGTGAATATCTTGTATAATAGAAGAAGGAATACGAACGCAAATTGTAGTAAGGCTGCTTCGGAGCAGAATCCGAAGACTGGTTGTTTGCAGGTACATGATAAAACGAAGTATCATTGTCGCAGAGCGAAAAGACAGCGTTTCAATTATCCCACGGTGTCATGATTCTAGTTGAAATTAATTAAGCTTGGAATGAGACTTGCACCCACGACGCAAAACATCCATACATCTTTACTGATTGACGTGATAAACTGTGCGGAGTCGGCTTTCCCCATTGAACGATATGATTTCCAGAATTTTCCAGTCGCTTGCACTTTTGTGCTTGCTTACCCAGGCAGTTTACGCTGCCAATGTCAAAATAGGTTAGTATTTTCATATGTGTTCGCAAGGCAGCTCTAACCTTTTAGACGTTTTGGAAAAATCGGCCGATTGCAAAGTCAAAGCCAAATACGGTGACACCGTCTCAGTCCACTACCTGGGCTACTTGAGTGACGGAACATTATTTGACTCTTCTCACAATCGAGGAACCCCGCTCTCGTTCACTTTGGGCATTGGTCAGGTGATCCAGGGATGGGAAAAGGGAATCGACAATATGTGTGTCGGTGAAAAGAGAAAGTTGACTATTCCCCCTAGCTTGGGCTATGGAAGCAGAGGAGTGGGTCCAATTCCTGCCAACTCTGAACTTGGTACGTAATACATTTTCTACCGGCGACGGCAGGGATACTAACATTATAGTGTTCGACGTGGAATTGGTGGGCGTGCAGGGCTCATACAAAGAGGAACTTTAGCGAGTCCTGTATGGCGTGTGCTAGAGTGAAGATAGCTCCACTTTCTGGGCCCATGTGTTGCGGCCCATTTTTACTTTTAAGTCTAAAGAATAAACGAGAGATCATTAGGCCCTAAAATGCTCAGATTCACAAAGCCATTGTTGGAATTTGTCGCCTCAAAAGCAGACTTCCGCATTGTCTACAGCTCCTCTACTACTTTCCCTCTCGCATCAAGCAATACTTCTCGCATTGTGATTCTCGACTCGTCGTTCAACCCGCCCCATTTGGCCCACTCCACCCTCGCTAAGGAAGCATTGGAGTTCAGCTACAATGGAGAAGTGACCCCAAAACTGGAGCTGCTGCTTCTTCTTCTTCTATCAGTGGTGAATGCAGACAAATTATACCCACAGCCAGCACAGTTTGACCAGAGACTCGAAATGATGTACATGATGGCCAAATATCTCGAGGATAAGTGGAATGTGCAGGTGAGTATTGGAGTCACCAAACATGCACGGTTTGTCGACAAGTCTGTGGCCATTATCCGATACTTGCAACAGTATTTTGCACAAGACTACCACTCAATGAAATTGACGTTTGCCGTGGGATTCGACACTTTGGAGCGCATATTGAATCCCAAATACTACTTGCCGGACAAGCTACTGGATCTTCTTAGCGAGTTCATGAGAACGACAGATTTGTTTTGCTTGACCCGGGCCGAGAATGTCGAGTCTTACAACCAGCAGATGGAGTATTTGCGCAACCTTCGCCATGGCAAGATTCCGGAGGTACCTGAAGCGTTCATGAACAATGTGCACGTTATGAGTGTCCGCGAGGACCGGGACCAGATCGGGCTGATCAGCTCGACCGCAGTCAGAAAGGCGATTGTTTCCGGGAAAGGCGATCATGTGCCAGTGATTCCTGAGGTCCGTGCATTCATTGAAAATCAGAAAATTTACCACTGATGACTATACCACTACGCACGGCATATTCTCAAGGCGTGCCGGGTTATACTTGTGTATGTTCCTTGCGCTTCCTGTGGTAGCGGGTGTGAAAGGATTCTGTATCACCAATATTTCTACTATGCTCAATGAAAATGTATCGCCTACTTAGCTTATTCAAATGCCGAAAATGGAGAGCAAGGCTGCCATGGCCATGGCCGCTCCAATTCGCAACAGGTGACCAGATGACGATAACGTCACTTGCGGAGAAGTGGCTGTCTCAGCGATAGGCGCCGCCTCAGAGTGAGATGGCAAATTAGAGCACTCGATCTTTCCTCCCCGAATAATTGTACCCACATCCCGGCTGACCCATTTTTTGCAATCAAATGTAGAGACACTGGTGACCAAGCGGGCACTTCCTTTGACCAATTTCAACTTGTCCCATGAAGCCTCACGTATATTGCCAGCCAAATCCAAAGCTCCGCCAATAATATTGAGTTTAGGGAAAAACAGAATCGACAGCAAGAGTGTGTTGTTAACGATCAGCAAGCCGCCTCCTATCTCCGAAACGGAGGGGAAATTGGCGTATTGCAACATCTTGTTCTGAGCAATGCTAAGAGTGCCTTCGACGTTTAGCAAGTTGGTGAAATTGACCAGCCCAAAATTGTTATCGATGATGTTCACCGAGCCTGTGATAAGTTCCAAATTGCTAATCTTGATATCGTTGAGATTGTGAATACTCATGTTTCGAGTAGATTTCAACAGGTCTAAATCCACTTTCAAGTTCCTACCATTCGCTCCAATATGGAGACGATCTTCGATGTGCTTAACATCCGACTTGATGTAGTCGAGAAATCGATTATTGTTGAGGTCTAAGCTCCTCATGATTTCGGCCGAATTAACGACGATTCTCGCCAAGGAGGTGTCTGCAATAATGACACTTTCAACTCCTTGCAAATCTCCGAATTGAAGGTTACCAAATATTGGAAGCACCTTCCATTCTAGAAATTTAACTGATTCGAGCGAAGGCATTGCTACCATCGCCAACGAGGTAAGTTTCTCCATGGAGAAACCACCAGCAATTTTAGAGAGCTCGTGCGCTTCAACTCGAATCAAGTGGGGCGATTGCTTGATTGAAAGACTACCGTCAAGGAAGTTTAGGTGAGGGAGAGCGAGAATTGGGTCCTCGTAATCTATTATTTCCAAATTACCTTTTAAGATTTTGCAGTCTAAAATCGAAAAGAGATCCTGCCGGTTTCGCACCACAAACCGGGGATTAACACAGTGGGCCGGAAGAGTTTCGGTGGAATTCTGGCTAAAAGTTACAACTACGTTGGAATTCATTGGAGAATCTGAATTTTCGGGCTGAATTTCAGCTGCCAAACACGTGGAGAGAACGAGTAACCAGAGATTTGAAAGAAGCATTAGATGTTTGTGGATTGAGGATTCGCACCCAACCAGTACAAATTAATCGTCGCGAAGAACGAAAAAAATGAAGCACTAGTAAATTCATAATCACAGTAGAAATAAGCGTATGCTTTCAAACATATACCAGCACAATCTGTAGGAAATGGTATCTTGCGTCTGATCGAAATCTTTTGTCTGCTTCCTTTGTGTAGGCGCCGGCTTTTGTGATTGCGCGAGGTGTATTCGATGCTCATCGCTCGCGTTTTTTTCTACTATAAACTACTGGCTGTGTTTCTATCCACAAGGAATCTTCTGCAACATGAATCATTCTATTTCTGTTAACGTTGCTGAAGCAAACCTCCGTTATGAGGCTTACTCCAATAAGTTTCCTCAGAAAAAAATACCAGCAGCTTTCAAGTTTGATTCCAACAAATCGGTTTCCGACAATTTGAACGATTTGGCCCTCTTCGCATTACACCCTGATGCTACATTGCCAATCTTATACTCATACAAGTCCATATTCCTTGACTTGATGGCAAGGTGGGTGGAAAACTCAGAAACGTACGAAACCAGCTATGCCCAATCGTATGGCAAAACACGAACCCCACAATTTCCCGGCATCACCATTCTTTTGGCCTTATCGAGAGTCGTCCAAATATTTCCTGAAAGTATGAGCTTAGTTGAAATATTCATTTCTCAAATTGCATTGTTCGACAACATAGACAGAGCCTTGACTAGAAAGGTTGACCCAAATGAATTGCAGCTCATCCTTTTGGCTGTTTACAGGGTGTTCAACTGCAAGCCTAACAAGTTTAAGCCTTATGTTCGCCCACAGACTCTTTATAAAGTATTGGATCTTCCAGAAAATTTCAATATCTCCAAGTTCTTAGCCTTGTCTCTTTTATGCAATTACTTGGAGGCGTCCGAAGAAGCCAGAGCAAAGATGAACAAGACTCACATCAAGGAGTCTTCTCTTACAGGCATCTACGATGCAAAATATAGCATTGACTACCGCTTTATCTCTTTGGTGGAGGCAAAGAGACTTTCAAATTATACCAAATTGCCTGCCTCCGTTCCGTGCGACGAATCCCACAACTTCACGATCAACTCTTCCGACCTTTCTGCGCATATTGTATCTGTTTGCGGGGTTTTGGTTACTAGAAAAAATACCGCGTTACTCCAGTCAGATTCCGAATCAGTCGAGACTCTGAATTCCGTGCTCGTGTTGAAGAGGTTGGCTGAAATGATACAACACGACAGACCCGTCATGTTGCACGGTAAGGCCGGTTCGGGTAAAACATTCCTTATAAACCAGATGGCCAAGTATTTGGGCTTCGAGGACTCTATTGTCAAAATTCATTTGGGCGAACAAACAGATGCGAAATTGCTTTTGGGCACCTACACCTCAGGGGAAAAACCAGGATCTTTTCAATGGAGGTCAGGTGTTTTAACCACTGCGGTCAGAGAGGGCAAATGGGTTTTGGTTGAAGATATTGATAAGGCTCCCACAGAGGTCCTCTCAATTCTTCTCACCTTACTAGAAAAAAGGGAGTTGAGCATTCCCTCAAGAGGAGAAGTAATCAAGGCTCACAGCGGATTCCAATTGATTTCTACAGTCAGAACACAAAGCGAGGCTTCATCGAAAGTTCCAGACATGATCGGTTCTAGACTTTGGGAGATGATTGAAGTGACAATTCCCTCCGAATTGGAACTTAGAAGCATTCTTGCCACAAAGTTTCCACTTTTGAAGAACCTAATTGCCAAATTCATCACAGTGTATAACAAGGTTCTTCACATCTACTCGTTGACATCGTTTATATCTTTAAACAAAGGTTCCCATCCGAGGGTCATTTCTACTAGAGATTTGATGAAATTTTGTTCGAGATGCAATCGCATGTTCCAAAACAGAGGAATAGATTCTGCCGATCTGCTTTTGGAAACCTCTGTTTATGAAAACATATTTGCTGAGGCGGTCGAATGCTTTGGCAGTGCTATCACTGAGCACGGAGCACTCACGCCGTTGGTGAGCGCTATCGGAGAAATCTTAGAGGTGCCCTCCTCAAGAATTAACTTGTTCCTTGATAGTTACGTTCCGAACTTACATATCGACGATGATAAAATCGAAATTGGCAGATCGGTTCTCATAAAATCTGCAGCTGATAAGGCTCTATATGTGAAGAAGAAAACTGGAACCAACACAGACTTTGCCAGAACAAAGCATTCCAAAAGATTAATGGAGCAAATTGGCATGGCCATTGAGATGGTTGATCCAGTTCTTCTTGTCGGTGAAACCGGTACTGGTAAGACTACAGTAGTGCAAGAGGTTGCGAAGATGATGAACAAGAAATTGACGGTGATCAATGTTTCTCAACAGACAGAATCGGGGGACTTACTAGGTGGATACAAGCCCGTCAATGCCAAAACGGTTGCAATTCCTCTTCAGGAAATTTTTGAAAACTTATTCTTGGCGACCTTTTCTCAAAAAAAGAATGCAAAGTTCTCTTCCCTTTTATCAAAGTGCTTCAACAAAAACCAGTGGAAAAACGTCATCAAGCTTTGGAATGAAGCGATCAAAATGGCCCGCGAGCTTTTGTCCAAAATCGAAGAGTCAGATGACGACACGAAAGAGGACGGTGGCCCAAAGAAGAAGAGAAAGCTTAGATCCAACGAGAAGTCAGTCTTGCTTGCAAAATGGCTCGAGTTCAAGAACAGTATAGACGGTTTTGAGACTCAGGCTGCCAACATTGAAAGCTCTTTCGTTTTCAGCTTCGTGGAAGGCTCACTCGTTAAGGCTGTCAAAAATGGTGAATGGTTGCTTCTAGACGAAATCAACCTAGCATCTCCTGATACTCTTGAAAGTATTGCAGATTTGCTTTCAGAGAACTTGGACCAGAGATCCATCCTTCTCAGTGAAAGGGGCGATATTGAAGCTGTCAAAGCTCACAAAGATTTCAGAATCTTTGGCTGTATGAACCCTTCTACGGATGTTGGCAAAAAGGATTTACCTTTGAGCATAAGATCCAGATTCACCGAAATTTACGTTCATTCTCCTGATAGAGACAGAGAGGACTTGCTCTCCATTATCGACAAATACATCTCTAGGTATTCTGTTGGAGATGATTGGGCGGGTGATGATATCGCCGAGCTATACTTGGAAGCTAAGCGTCTTGCTGAAGCCAACAAAATTGTGGACGGTGCCAACCAGAAACCTCATTTCAGTATTCGTACATTGACGAGAACTTTGATCTACGTGCGTGACATTGTTAGTATCTATGGTTTAAGACGGGCATTATACGAGGGTTTCTGCATGTCTTTCTTGACCTTGCTTGATTTAGAGTCTGAGAAATTGTTGAAGCCTGTGATTGAAAAGTTCACAATTGCAAAGCTCAAAAATGCGAAGCACATTATCTCCAGATGTCCACCACCTCCTACATCCGCCACAGATGACTACGTCCAATTCAAACACTATTGGATGAAACGTGGTCCTGGCGAGATTGGATCCCCTAATTATATCATCACTCCTTTCGTGGAAAAGAATTTGCTTAACTTGGTTCGTGCCACAGCAAGCAGAAAATTTCCAGTTTTAGTGCAAGGTCCAACATCTGCGGGTAAAACATCCATGATTAGCTACTTGGCAAGCATTACTGGTCACAAGTTTGTTCGTATCAATAACCACGAACATACAGACTTGCAAGAGTATTTGGGTACTTACGTTTCGGATTCTAGCGGTAAATTGGTCTTTAGAGAAGGTGTACTTGTTGAAGCTTTGAGAAAGGGTCATTGGATTGTGTTGGATGAATTGAATCTTGCTCCCACGGATGTCTTGGAAGCATTAAATCGTTTGCTTGACGATAACAGAGAATTGTTTATCCCCGAAACCCAAGAAGTCGTTCATCCGCACCCAGACTTCATGTTGTTTGCCACACAAAATCCTCCAGGATTATATGGCGGTAGAAAAGTTCTCTCCAGAGCTTTTAGAAACAGATTCTTGGAGTTGCATTTTGATGACATTCCTCAAGATGAGTTGGAAATTATCTTGAAAGAGCGCTGTAAAATCGCGCCGTCTTACAGTAAAAAGATTGTCGAAGTTTATAAACAATTATCTGTTCGTCGTCAGTCATCGAGACTCTTTGAACAGAAGAACTCCTTCGCTACTTTGAGAGATTTGTTCAGGTGGGCATTACGTGAGGCCGTAGGCTACGAGGAGCTTGCAGCAAACGGTTATATGCTCTTAGCTGAAAGAGTACGCAATGACGAGGAAAAAATCGTCGTGAAAGAGGCAATTGAGAAAGTCATGAGAGTGAAGCTTGACATGGACTCGTATTATGAAAAGCTTGAAAACAAAGAACTTATCAAACTCGAGCTGTCTATTGTATGGACTAAGGCGATGAGAAGACTAGCCGTTCTTGTTGAAACTTCAATAAAAAATAAGGAACCGCTTTTGCTTGTGGGTGAGACTGGGTGTGGAAAAACCACAGTTTGTCAAGTTTTGGCTCAATTAATGGGAAGGCAATTAATCACCGTGAATGCGCACCAAAATACAGAGACAGGTGACATTTTGGGTGCCCAAAGACCTCTCCGTAACAGATTTGAAATCAGGGCCGAGCTTTTTCAGAGTTTGGTGTTATTTTTCACTACAGCGAACATAAACATTACTCTCGAAAACGCCAATGTGGAAGATTTGATCAAGAAGTATCACCAGAACAAAAAGTCCTACCTTGAAGACACTACTGCAGTTGATCAAGAATTGATCGCCCAGATTGACGAGAAAATTATAGAATCGACCGTTTTATTTGAATGGATCGATGGTCCTTTAGTTCAAGCTATGAAGACTGGCGATTTCTTTTTGCTTGATGAGATCTCGTTGGCCGATGACTCCGTTTTGGAAAGATTAAATTCTGTGTTAGAGCCTGAAAGAAGCTTGCTTTTGGCTGAGAAAGGCACAGAAGATGCATTCCTTACTGCTGAACAGACCTTTCAATTCCTCGCCACTATGAACCCAGGTGGTGATTACGGAAAAAAAGAATTATCTCCTGCTTTGAGAAATAGATTTACTGAAATTTGGGTTCCATCTATGGACGATTTCAATGATGTGAAGCAAATTGTTTCTTCAAGATTGAAACCCCAATTTGCTGGTCTCTGTGAGCCTTTGGTCGAATTCTCTAAATGGTTTGGAAAGAGACTTGGAAACGGTAATGCCAACAGCGGTGTCATTTCTCTTCGTGATATCTTGGCTTGGGTTGAATTTATCAACTCCTGTGAGGGAAAAGTTCCAGAAGCCGCCTTGTTGCACGGTGCTTCAATGGTCTTCATTGATGCTTTAGGTACTAACAATACTGCCTACCTAGCAGAAAATGAAGATAAGCTCTCTGAATACAAAAAGGATTGTGTCAACAAATTAAGTGCTATCTGCGGAACTGATTTGAGCAGATATCTCGAAGCAAATGAAGCTCGGGTGTATGTTACTTCTGATAAGTTGAAAGCAGGCATTTTCGAGATAGAGCGTTTGCCTGAAACCGAATGGTCAGACTCTTTCAATTTGCATGCTCCTACAACATCCGCCAATGTTATGAGAGTGGTCAGAGCCATGCAAGTTCATAAGCCCATACTTTTGGAGGGAAGTCCAGGAGTGGGAAAGACAAGTTTGGTATCTGCAGTTGCCAAAGCCACTGGAAATTCCTTGATCCGTATTAATTTATCAGAGCAGACTGACTTAATTGACTTGTTTGGTTCCGACGCCCCAGTTGAGGGCGGTCAAACTGGCGAGTTTGTTTGGAGAGATGCTCCTTTCCTTCGCGCTATGAAGAGTGGTGAGTGGGTTCTATTGGATGAGATGAACTTGGCCTCTCAATCCGTTTTAGAAGGTTTGAATGCTTGTTTGGATCACAGAGGTGAAGCTTATATTCCCGAGTTGGACAGATCCTTTCCCAGACATCCTGATTTCAAAGTTTTTGCCGCGCAAAATCCACAATATCAAGGCGGTGGAAGAAAAGGCTTGCCCAAGTCTTTTGTCAATCGTTTCACCGTGGTTTATGTCGACACATTGAAAGAGGAGGACTTGGTTATGATCGCTGAACAGATTTTCCCAAATATCCCAACAGAGAATTGCTCAAAGATGATAAGTTTCATGTCGAAATTAGAAGAGGAGGTCGTCGTTAAAAAATTATGGGGAACTTCTGGTGGTCCATGGGAATTCAATTTACGTGATACCCTAAGATGGTTGAGTTTGTACAGCTCTAAACATAATATTAGCGACTATGACATTTCGCTCTATGACTTCTTGAATATGATCGTCTGCCAAAGATTTAGATCCGCAGATGACCGTGCTCATGTCACCGAAATCTTCAATGCCTTTTTCGGCGAGCAAAAACTGAAAGATCCATTTTTCGCTCTAGGACCCGACTACTTACAGGCTGGTGGTGCGATTATCAAAAGAAGAGATACTATAAATAAATCTAACTCTGCTGACAGGGTAAACTTTGTTTCCTTGCAATCCAACTTTTCAGTCCTTGAGTCAGCCATTAGAAGTGTGAATGAGAATATCCCATTCATCTTGACCGGCCCCACAAACTCGGGAAAAACAGAAATTGTCAGATTTTTGGCCAATGTTGTGGGTGTTAAGCTCTGTGAATTCGCCATGAACAGTGACGTCGATAGCATGGATATTTTGGGTGGATACGAGCAGGTTGATCTCACAAGAGCAATTACTGAAATCACTTCTTCTGTTTATGAAATTTTGGAAGAATTGATCGTCATCAATTTGCAAGTGTCTTCTTCTGAGCCTCTATTATTGGCAAGATCTTTGAACTTGCTTCAATACTTGGAGAACAATTCAGTGACAAGTGAAAGTTTTGATGAATTTGTCGGCAATTTCAAGGGATTTTTATCTCTTTACTCCAATGAGAAGTTGGCAAAACTCCTTGATAAAGCTTTGGACTTGGAAAAGCGCCTAAAGGAGGTTTCTACAGTGAAATTCGAGTGGTTCGATGGCTTATTGGTACAGGCAGTTACCAGAGGTAATTGGCTTGTTTTGGACAATGCAAACTTGTGTAATGCTTCTGTCCTTGACAGATTGAACTCCTTATTGGAAACAAACGGCTCATTGATAATCAACGAGTGCAGTGCTCCTGATGGCTCCCCTAGAGTCTTGGTGCCACATCCAAATTTCAGACTCTTTTTGACTGTGGACCCTAAATACGGTGAATTATCCCGTGCCATGAGAAACAGATGTGTTGAAGTTTACATGGAGAGTTTAGAGCAAAGATGCACTTCCTTCGATAAGCGCTGTTTGGGCATCGAACTTTCTGACACGAAAGAAGAAAATTTGGATGCTGATATTACCTCAAAGATGGAAAATTTGCAAGTATCGGAACCGTGGTCTGGTGCAAAGCCATTGACATCTTTTGTATCAAGCACAGAGTCTTTAACAAGAAGTCTCGTGACTTTGCATGACGTTGTTTTGGAGGCAGACGAGAAGATTCTCCCGAGTGCATTGGTAGCGAATTTAACAACCTCGCAACTCGAATCATTTGAATGTTGGATCTCATCCGCTTTTGGAATTGACGAGTTTTCTTCCGCGGAAACAGACTTATTGGATGAAGTGAACAAGATTATAGTGGGCTTAAACGAAAGCGGTTTTATTTCGAAGGCCGAGGATGCTTACTTGTTCGCTCAAGCTGAAATTGGTATCACTTCAAACTTTGCGGGTAACCAATATTTGCATCCACTTCTCAACAGGCACATCTTGAAATTATTGGCGCGTCACGCTCCATTTGTTAGTTCTGGAGAGCCTACCTTGGCGTTAGAAGTTGCATCGGGTTTAATAATGTCGCATGCCTTAATTACGAAATTGGAAACTAGAGCTATTCACGCAAAGATCAATGAGCTCTCCTTCGTGGAACTTTCTGCTGCTTACAATCTCGGCAGAGATCTCAAAAAGGTGCCTAAAATCAACATTCATGGTTTTGTGACAAGTTTAAACGCGTTGATATCAAATGTGTTTAATGCTAGTTTGAAGGAATATTTTGCAATTGATGCTCCAGTCTATACTTGGTTGTTGGATCTTCAAAGAATTTGGAAGGCATTGCTTGAATCTTCGGTGCAACAAAATTTATCTAAATTGAGGGTGTACCACTCTATGGTGACTTTCTGGCTCGAAAAGCACGGCGGGGAAGCTTTGATCCAACCATTTGTCCAGGGTGTCGCTGAATTGAATATTGGATTGCTGTTGACATCTGGGTTTTCCATGGTCAAAATTTGGGAAAAGTTTAGACAAGTCTATCCAAGTTCAGAAGTTGCGTGGGATAATTATGCCAGTTTATTGGCTTTGTTGAATGATTTTGATGCTCTCACAAGGAGATTGTATCCAGAGACCAACCCCGAGATCACGTCACTCCGTACCATGATTGTTGAACTTCACGATGCAATTATTGCAAATGATTCGAACAGAGAAATCCTAGGAAGTCTTTTTGAAAACCTCAATTTAGCCATTAAGAAGCTCGCAGAACTTGCCCAGACTTTCAACGTCATGCGCAATAATGAATTCCAAAACGAATTTACAATGTTGTCTAATTTTGTCGAGGTCAGCGGTTACTTCAGTGATTCAACCTACGATAAACAATTATTCTTGGCGAACTATTCCGGAAAGTCAACTTTGGCTCTTGTTCACGCTTCAAAAAAGGATGTGTATTCTCC
The DNA here is from genome assembly GCA_030581635.1 of Clavispora carvajalis. NCBI lineage: Eukaryota > Fungi > Ascomycota > Pichiomycetes > Serinales > Metschnikowiaceae > Clavispora > Clavispora carvajalis. The sequence goes on along the minus strand of JAKTTV010000029.1, from coordinate 66,936 downwards.
GTACCCAAGAATTTTTGATAGCCTTTGGTCATCCAGCCCAGACACAGGAATTGTTTCCTTGGTGAGTGGTCTTTTCAACAATGATTTGATTACTGATGCTTTGAGAAAGAGCATCAAGTTGGAATCATCGCCAGGCAATTTCCTCGACCAAAACTTGGCGGACTTGAAAACTCTTGGGGGAGAGCTTATCGAAAACTCGCGCTCTATTTTAGAAAACCAACAGGACAAATTTGCGACAATTTTGGTCAATTGGACAATTGAAGTCTTGAAGGCACATGAATTTACTATGCCTGATGCCTTTTCCGTCACGGAAGAGAAAATCAAAGAATTGAGTCACATTGTCATTGAGGAAGCCGATAACTCGGTTGGGGCTGTCTTTAAAGAGTATATCTTGCCCTCGTTGTATTTGCTAGCCAAATCTACACAGATTGCGCAACTCGGAAAGGCGTGGGTTTTGTTCTCAGCTGGGTTGATACAACTTTTCGTTCCAAATTCGCCTTTGGATCCTGCTATCGAAGAATATGTCGCTTACGATGTTCTTGAAATGCAGAAAAAGATGTCAAGTGAATTAGTCAAGTCTTGGAAGTCTGTGAGAACCGTCGTAAGTGGAAATTCACCTCTCAGTCTTGAGCAGGATATCCCCGACGCAAATAATGAAACATTGGAAAAGCCCCGTGTTTTCAGAAAAAATGAAAGCGTGGATTCTTTGTTTGACGAATGGAATGCCTTCATGGAATCTGCGATAGATGTTGAACCAATCAAACAGTTATTGACAGCTGCAGAACACATTGCGGAAGAAAGAAATTCTCAGATTGTGGGTGTTTTTCAAAGTAACTCCTCCAACTTCATGTTGCGCTTGGGAACAAAATTCTTCGTTTATGCTGATTTGAATGAGATTTTGAATGGATACATTTATGGGCTCCGTTTGGGTACGGAGTTAATGACTATAGAGGGACAGAATTTAACAGCTGCGTTTGATGTATCCCCAATGTGGCCATTGGATATTGTCAATTTACTAGACCCCGCTTCTGTTGAAAAAACCTTTGCGACAATTAAAAAGATGAACAAGACAATCGACACGGGATCTGTGCTAAGCGAAAAAGTAATGCTCTATTTTATCAACTTATGCTTTGCGCAAAAGAAAAATGGCGACGACAGGTCCATGGATTTCGTTCTTAACCAAGCTTTCCAATCTATTTACTACAGATGGTACTACCGCAGAATGAAAGAAGAGGAGCAAGCTGCTCAAGCTGGATCCATCTATAAGCACAAAGACACTGATAATGCCGAGGAGGATTTCAGAGAATTGTTTCCAGATTATGAAGAAGTTTTGGAACTCGGTAATGAAACGATTAAAAAATCGGATGCCTTCGATGATGTTTATGAGCAACTTGTTTCTCTGTATATTGATCACTACTTTGAAGGAGGCTCTACGACATTCAAATCAACTATGATCCAAGGTGCAAAACTTTGTGCGACAATGCAGCAACTTAATATGTTGCATGATGTCAACAACTCGTCATATCTCTGTAATTTGCTTTTGACCATGGACAATTGTCATAGTGCTTTCTCTGTTCAACCTGAAGAGGCGGTCAGCTTTTATCATGAAGCAAACCCTGCCGAATATGGAAGAGCCATGGCTACCATGCTTCCAGTGCATAATGCAGTAGCAGGGCTACTTGCCAAATGGCCTGAACATTCGACTTTACAAAATATCTCCAGAACCACTCATGATTTCATGGAATGCCCATCAAACATGCCGCTTGCTCAGCTCCTTCATAAAGTTGAAATTATTTTTAATTATTTAAATGAGTGGGAAAAGTATGCTTCTAGCCAAGTCACTTTGAAATTTCAATATGACGAATTGATAAGGCTTATTGTCTCGTGGAGAAAATTGGAACTCACCTCATGGAAGGCGTTATTCCAATTTGAAGATATGAAATGTCGCAAAAATCTTGGTAAATGGTGGTTCCACTTGTTCGAAAGCGTGATCATTCCATTCAGCCAAGAAGGGGAGGGCAACGAAAAGACTTCCATTGTTCAAATTTTGGGAGCTTTGAATATCTTTATGAGTGAGACCACGTTTGGAGAGTTCGACTTGAGATTGAAATTGGTTAAAGCGTTCACAAATCATGTGTCGTCCATGAACTTAGGTGATGGGACCTTGGCCAATGCATTGTACAACTTTTCCACCTTTTACGAGCAGTTTACCCTGAGAATTGAAGAATCGATGCATGAGACCAAGAAAAAGCTTGAAAAAGACGTGAACGAAGTAATCCTTCTCGCAAGTTGGAAAGATGTGAATGTTGATGCATTGAAACAGAGTTCTCAGCGTTCTCACAACAATCTTTACAAGATTGTAAGAAAGTACCGCGCTTTGTTGAATACCCCTGTTGCTCCAATAATTCAGTCAGGTGTAACTGAAAATGCCAAAATTGTTACCGCGTCAAAAGACTTCAGACCAGTTCACTTTTTGGAAAGGTCCACTATCGAAAAATTGGAAATTTTGAAGTTGTGCGGTCAGCTCCTGACGTGGAATGAAAGACCCAACCGTTTGAAGAACATGGATATGATCGAAAACAACATGAAAGTTTATGTCGAAAAGATTACCAATCAGGAAATTCCCTCCATCTACGAATATGCCAAGGAGGTGGTAGATGAAATGGAAAATCTTCGTAAAGAAACACCTAGCGTGTTTAATGAGGAGACCAAAAAAACAGTTGCCGCTTTGAAAACTCAAAAACATAAGTTGTTAAGTGACACTTTGAAAGAATTAAGGCGAATTGGTGTGAAGACTTCGGTCAAACCCGAAGTGAAGAAAATACTTGCTACAGTCAATTTGATTCTTGTCAACAGCGAAACTTTCGCTAAGACACCTTTGCAAGGGATCGATTCTCATTACTTCCGGATTCTCGATATTATGCCGAAATTAAGGTCATCAATTTCAAGCGGAAATGATGAGATTCCTCAGCCTGATCTCGAAAGAGGCTTGGCTGCATCGGAGAATTTGATGTTTAATTTGGTGACCACTAGGAAACCCCTCGTGTCTCTATCTGGGTCTGTAGAAGAGCTTGGATCGTTATGCGAAGTATTCAAGACTATTGCCGAAAACGAGAAGTTTGATCTTCAGAGAGCTTCTATCGTGCCATCTATTGAATTGAACTTAGATCAAATGGAGCAAATGGGAATTTATTTGACTAAATTATTAGAATATTCCGTTGAAGTGATCGCAAGTGCTTCTTCTCTCTACAGGATGGTGGACAACACTTTGTTTATTTCTGCCAAAATCTACTGTGAGAAAATGTTGGCAGGGTTACCTAAAAAAGATTCTTTGGTGTTCACAAGCTTTGAGTTGAATATTGTTAACGATTTCAAGACCTTCTTGAATGGGTTTGTCGAGAGTTTGAATGCATGGGGCCTGAAAAACCCTGAATTTGCCTTTATCTCCGAAGTTGTCTTATCTTGGATTTCAAATTGGAAATACTCCCCATTTGTTAACACTAGCACGAGTATTGAAAGTTTAAGCATTGTTGAAAACGTCGAGGCTTTGTTAAGAAAGGCTTCCAACTCTATTCTTGTCACCATCCAAAATATTTTGGAGCTCTTCAAGGAAGAAATTTCGGATGAAACTGACGACTGGGTTGCATTATCGCAACAAAGACTCTCCAAGTGCATGAAGCAATTGCGTTTGAAACTGGTTCTTGCTTTGTTTAAGCGTGCTAAGCAAAGTATATTCCAAATTGAACAGAATGAAGAAACTTCTAAAACGAGTTCCGCTTTGATCGCCTTCACCATGCCATTGTTGATCCAATACCAAAATCTCGCTGGAAAGATCTTAAACCAGGCTAGAAGCACTTATATTGAAATGGCCAAGTCGACATTCATTTTGACGAAGTCATTGCTCACCTTAGCTAACGACGGATTCTGCTCCCCCGAAGCACCAACTGAACAAAAACAGGACAATAATTTGCAAGATGGTACTGGTCTAGGAGATGGAGAGGGTGTCGAAAATAATTCAAAGGATGTCGAAGAAGATGACGATTTAGCTGAGCATGCTCAACAACCAAATGAAGAGCAAAACAAGGATGAAAATGAAGATAAAGACGATGATGCTGTTGACATGGAAGGAGATATGGCTGGTGAGTTGGAGAATCTTTCAGACCAAGAAGAAGATGAGAATGATGAAAACGGAGATGAAGAGGAAGAAGATTTGGATGAAGAAGTAGACGATCTCGATGATCTCGATCCAAATGCCGTGGACGACAAGATGTGGGATGAGGAAGCAAAAAAGGACGAAAAAGAAAAAGATTCAGACAAAATGCCTGAGAACTCCGTGCAAGATGATGATAATATGGAGGCTAATGAAGACGAAGAACAAGAAAGCAAAGAAAACGACCAATCTGACGCGAAAGATGATGATAAGGAGGAGAATAAAGATGATCAAGACGGAGATGAAGAAAGCGGAGAGGAAGATGTTGGTGAACAAGAAGATGAGGTTAAAAACGAGGAAAATGAACAACTTGACGACCACGTTCCTGAAACCGAAACTTTGGATTTGCCTGATGATTTGAATTTGGATGACGAGGATGAAAAGTCAGAAGGCGAGGAGGATGAGAATGAAGCGCCCGAAGACAATATGGATTTGGATGATGAAGAAGATTCTCTGAAACAGGAGAAGCAAGATGAAAACCAGGAACCTGAAGAAGAGGATGCAGAGGCAGCGGATGAAGAAGAAACCAAGCAGGCCGAGGAAGATCCGAATGCCGAAGAGGAAGAGGAAGAAGAAAACGAGAATGAAGTTGACGGTGATGCTGAGACAAACGATGAACCTGGAATGGACTCTGAGGAAGAAGTTGCTGAGGCTGAGCGAAATGAAGAGGAAAAAGAGGAGAACCCAGAAGAAGACAACGCCGAGAATGGTGAGGAAGCGGCTGAAGGTGTTGATGGAGCTGAAAACGAGCAAGACGAAGATGTCAATATGGATGCCACTACCAAGACTGAGGCCGGAGAAAAAGGCGACGGGGCAGAGAATCAAGTATTTGAAGAACAAGAAGATATGGGGGCTACTGGCGGAGCTTCTTCAGACTTGAAACAGGAAGAAGAGCAAACTGAGCAACCGAAGAATGAGGATGGTGCTAGAGATGAAATGAAGGAATCTTTGAAGCAATTGGGTGATTCCTTGAAAGAATTTCACCGCCGCCGCCAAGAGATCAAGGAGTCCTCCGAGGAAACCAAGGAAGATGTTGATGATAAGGCAGATGCAAGGCCAGACGAATTCCAACATGTTGACGGAGAAAATTCTATACATGACACTCAAGCTCTAGGCGCTGCAGACAACAAGGATCAAGTTCAAAGCATAGATGATGAAATGGCTATCGATGATGATGAAGAACTTATGCAAGATGAGCAAACTGAAGAAATCAAGATTGAGGATGAAGATAAAATGGACATCGATGGGCTCGCCGAGGAAGTCCCCGAAAAGGCTGAAAACGAATCCGAAGATTTCGATGCAAAGACGAAGGGTGCCATTGTCGGAGAGAGAAAAATAATTAAGGATGATGATGAAGAATCTCACCTCGCCAATGCTGAATTCGACGATACTGAAGCTGAGAAAGAGTTGGAGCTCTACAAGGAAGAAGATTATGTCTTGAATGGAGAGGATATACCCGCTATGTCCTTAAATGAGGCCAGGGAATTATGGAAACATAGTGAGATCTCGACACAAGAACTTGCTGCCGGATTGTGTGAACAATTAAGATTGATTTTGGAGCCAACCATGGCCACAAAATTAAGAGGCGACTACAAAACTGGTAAGAGACTCAATATGAAGAGAATCATTTCTTACATTGCTTCTGATTTCCGCAAGGACAAAATTTGGCTCAGGAGAACTAAACCTTCAAAGCGTCAATATCAAATCATGATCGCTGTGGATGACTCCAAATCGATGAGCGAAAGCAACGCAACTGAGTTGGCATTCCACAGTATTGCTCTCGTTTCGAAGGCTCTTACTCAATTGGAGAGTGGAGGTTTATCTATCGTCAGATTCGGCGAGGATGTCAAATTGGTGCATCCATTTGACAAACCATTCAACCAAGAAAGTGGAGCCAATGCATTCCAATGGTTCGATTTCAAGCAAGAGCGCACTGACATCAAGCTGTTGTGTACTAGGTCCTTGAAGATCTTCGAAAATGCGAGACTGAGCACAAGTGCCGATTTGTGGCAATTACAAATCATTATTTCTGACGGTGTATGCGAAGACCACCAAACAGTGCAAAGATTAGTGAGAAGAGCTAGAGAAGAGAAGGTCATGCTTGTCTTTGTTGTTATCGATGGAATTTCTTCAAATGAGTCGATTTTGGACATGTCTCAAGTAAGCTATTCCCCAGATCCCATCACCGGCGCCATGTCTTTGAAGGTTGAAAACTATTTGGACACATTTCCCTTCGAGTTCTATGTCGTTGTAAGAGACATCAATGAACTTCCCGAAATGCTCTCTTTGATTTTGAGACAGTACTTTTCGGAGGTGTCGAACATGTAAATAATGCTATTTACAAACTATCAATAAAGACTGTATTAATCGACGTAACCCCATTTTTCCCAATAGAACAACACATTACCTCCCAATGATAAAAAGTGGTATGGAACTAGCATTGTCAAAATTTTAGACACAAAGTCCTATCGAGGGAGAAATTGGTCTATTTTGCACTCACGTTTTTAGAGTTGAGAACAACTTTTGCAACAGTTAAAGACATATCATCAAGCTTTCCACCTATGCTGTTACCCTCAGGATAGACCTTATTCACTCTCTCGTTGTATGGCGTGAATGCATGGCCATCAAAAGCCACTTCCTTCGCCTTCGCTATAATCCGATTTGCAACTTTCCGCAAGTTGTCTTTTCTTTTATTTAGGTACTCGTTTAACATATCGAGAATTTCACACTCGTAAAGATTGTCGGATATGCCGTCGGAGCACATGAAAATGATATCATTCTCTTGTAGAGCGATATCATCAACCCAGCACATTTCTGAGGGCATCAGGCTGAGTGTCTGTGTACCAATTTGACGTGGACACATATCAGAAGCCATTTGCTCCTCGTTCGTCCTAATGACTACTCCATCGCGCACAATGTAGATCTTTGAGTCACCGATACTTAGCATTTTCAACCGGTCGCCGCTGAGCATACCCAAAACCAAGGTTGAAGAGCCTTTCAATCCTTGAAGGTCCATGAGGTGAGATGTGTGCAAGTAGGTATCGTCCAATATCTGCTCTATGTCCCGATCATTCAAGTTATGAGGCACATGTGAAATCTTGTATTCAGTCATAAGCCGGGTGAGGGTTTCCAACATAGACCGAGCCCAGATGCCCGAGGCGCAATGCTCACCCTTTGATTCCCATCCCGACACACCGTCAGCTATTGCCATGGTAGTGGAGCACACTAACATGGCGTCATCGCCTGCTTTGATAGAAAGAGTATCCACTGGTGACAGGTGAGGTCTGCGCCTGGGAAGAAGCGAATTGAGGGAAGTTGGATCGGTCAAATCACTAAGAGAGTTGATCGTTGGAACTGAGTCAATACTGTGGTGGGCATATGAGGCAAACGAAAAGTCGAGTTTGAACTTGTCATTACTGATAGTGTTCATTTGTTCTTCCGTCACCAACGGATACTGAATGTAAGGATTCGAGGCGTTTTCTCGATCGTTTCTGTCTTCTAGCTCTTTCTTTCGTTCCGCATTCCGACCAAAAAACGATCGTAAATTGGAAAAGAAGCTGGGTGACAAATGGTGATTAGCTGGAGTTCGGAGCACGAAGGATGTCGCTAGATGCCTTTTAATTATGTGATGCACGTATACCAGAAGAAGCGGGCTGTGGGACAAGGTTCGAATTTGCTTTAAGCTATTAACACCAACAGTAAACGAAGAGCTCATGGCGATGTCTTCCTTATTTCGAGATGGGCTGATGCATATAGATATACCACTTCAAAAGCATAGACAGTATGCAAACAGAGATGTCTAAATTCGTCTACCATGCCCCGCGATAGGTTGAATGCACACCGTCGGCAGAGATGGATCTTCTAAACGATACGTATGGTTTGTCAATTTCATTCACTTTCTATACAGCTACCGTATTATGGAGAAACAACAGCATCGAAGACAACCTTGTATGGGGGTGTGAATTTAGTGTGCTTGCGGAACTGCATTACACCTTGGTTCACCAACATCTCCACACCAGGCACAACGGCCCATCCAAATTTTTCCTCCGCGATTCTCATCATTGGAGTAACGAGTGGCTTGTAGGCGGCATCAATTAAAGTAGGCTCAAAGCTGTTTTTCAGCTGTGTCTTTCCGCGGTGCATCACATTCTCAATCTTGTCCAAGAGTTCAGAGTCAAGAGGCTTGTCTGCTGGAACACATGACACAATCAACGACACAGGCTCGGCCGCATCCACCTGTTCCTTAGTTTCCAAAATTTCAAGGTTAAAGTCTGCAGGCAACGAATCCTTGATGTCATACAACTTAGACGCAGTCCGATTTACCATGTAAATCTTCTTGCATCCCATCTTATGCAAAGCGAAAGCCGCAGCTCTTGAAGTACCGCCGCCACCAATCACCATTCCGTTGATTGAACCGTTTCCACGAGAAGGAACGCCGTGTCTGACGAAAGAGTCGTAAATTCCAAACCAGTCGGTGTTGTCACCCAAAAACTTTCCTGGATGACCATCGAGAGGAGTCACAGTGTTGATAGCACCAATGACCTTGGCAGCTTCACTCAACTCATCCACGAATTTCATCATTTCCAATTTCAATGGGATGGTAACCGCCAAACCCCCAAATTCTGGCTTGGTCATGAGCTCGTCGTAAACCTTCTGCGCGTCGTCGGTTTCAAATTTGTCGAAAGTAAATGGTAAGTTCAATTTTTTGTAGCCGGCATTATGCAAAGGAGGGGATCTAGAGTGAGAAATTGGTGTTCCAACTATGTGGAACTTTTTCTTATTCAAGCCACCAATTTCCGCAAAGCATCCATTGATTTCGGGAACGGTGAGTTGGCCATCACCAGAAGAGGTGGCCAAAAACTCGCTGGTGACGGGAGTGAGGACAGGGTTCAAAACACGCGACAACTTGCCTTGCTCCCCCGCGTTAAAAGCAATCAAAGGAGCGTTGGTGTGTTTAGTTCTGAAGTGTTCAAGAGAGATATTGTCCTGGAATGTTTTAGCTTGACCAACCAACTGAATCACATCAGCGTTAACACTGATAGCTCTGTTGAACACATTGTCCCAAACTGGATTGGTCCACTCCAAGCTGCCCGAGAGATCGACGTAAGTAGCAATTACCTTGGTGAAGGCCTTCGCGGCAACAATTTTTGCGATGAAGTTTTCGGTATTTGACAATTGAACATCCAAAAATTCGACTCCGAGTTTGATGCCCAACATACTCAATTGTTCGAGGGCAGCGACATCTTCATCAGGAAAATTACCGCCTTGACTCTTAGTACGAATTGTGTAGATGATAGGTAAGCTGACAAACTTGCGCAAAATCGCAGTTTGGTCCGCAATAAAAGACGCATCGTAACTTTTCAAAAGGTCGACTCTCAACTCGACTGCTGAACAGCCAATAGCAATGTTTTCTAAGTTTCCGGCGACCTCGTTCAAGTCAGATGTGGCCAAGCTGGCAACGAAGGATCTTTCTTTGGAAACAGCGGTGAGCTCAGCACCGGTGATGACTTTCAAGTAGTTGGTGAATGAATGTCTCAACTTTTTAAATTCCCTCTCATTGTCGCAGTGGGAAGAGAAGAAGTGATAGTTAGAGCACTCATAGTACCATTTTTCTCTGCGGTTCCAAACGTCCTTGATTTCGCTGACGTAGGCTGGTCTAGTCGCATCGGAATTCAAAAACACAATTGTTTCATCCAAGTCTCGGTGTAAATGAAGCACAATGCCTCCATTCTTCACATAGGTTTTCAAAGTCTCTTTCGAGTCCTTACTTTCAACAATTCCACCTCCAGTAGAAATGACATTATTCGTGGAGAACTTGGCAATGCACTCTTTGGTAATAGCCCCCTCCACCTCACGGAACTTTTCCCAAGAGTGGGCCTTGATGAAATCTCTGATGTCACCGTGCTCCTTTTCAAAGACGGCATCAGTGTCAATAAGATCAAAACCCAAATAATCAGCCATCCACTTGCTCAAAGTCGATTTTCCTGCAGCTCTCATGCCAATAACAATGATAGATCTGTCGCCATTGATCTCTTTATTAGCCACCAAAGCTGGATCCAGCAAATCGACGGGCTCTTCGTAACCATCAAGCTCGGCACAAAACTTTGTGTGCAAAACATCCCACCATCCTGGCCAGGTCTTGCCTGTGCACGATCTTTCGGTGATCAAGACTGGAGAAGAACACATGCCCGCCAACAAAGAGAAGGACATGGCCACTCTGTGATCATCGTATGTGTGGACCCCTCTATTTTCTGCAGCCGGTGCTCGTAACTTTTTGTAGTCAATACCACGGATCTCGATTCCATCGGGCAATTCACCGGCACTAACACCGAATTTAGCCAACTCATCCACCATAGCCTTGATTCTGTTACATTCCTTCACTCTCTGGTTCGCAATGCCAGTGATTTGAGTTGGAGTTGAATCGTTGGCAATGGCGGCAGCAACGGAAGCAGTCAAGAATGCATCAGTCATTGGTTCCATATCGACATGACTTAAAGGCTTCAAAGAGCCTCTAGGAGGGCCAGTAACAGTGGTAGAAGTGGCAGTTTGTTCCACAGTGCATCCCATGGGTCTCAAAACGTCTACCGCAAATCTGGCATCTCCTTGTAAAGAAGAAGAACCAATGTTCGGCACGGTACAAGAGGTGCCAGTCATTGCAGCAAAAGCCAAGGGGTATGTAGCGGAGGAGGCGTCAGACTCCACCTCGTAGACCGCAGGGTTGGTGTAGACACCTTTAGGAATGTGGTAGGTGTGCTCTTCGGTGGCGTCTCTAGTCACAATTATACCAAAGTCTTTCATCATGGCAATCGTCATGTCAATATACAACTGAGAGATCGGCTTTCCACCGACCAAAGCCAAAGTGACTTCTTTGTCCGCATAGGGAGCACACATTAAGATGGAGGAGACGTACTGAGACGAAATAGTAGCTGCCAACTCGATACGGCCGCCCTTCAAGCCTTTTCCTGCCTTCACCTTCAACGGCAAGGAACCCTTGTTGTTCAAATATTCAATTTGTGATCCGTTTGCTGCCAAGGCATCGACCAAAGGACCAACTGGTCTTTCTTGCATTCTAGCGTTACCAGTCAAGATGGTGTAGTCGTTGGATTCTGAGTTGACATTGACTAAAGCAGCCACAGTGGTCAAGAATCTGGAAGCAGTACCCGCATTACCCAAGTAGAGTTGCTCATCACAAGTGATAAAGTTTCCACCGTTACCATTAACAACAACAGTGTCACCGTTGTCTTCTGCAGAAATCTCCGCGCCCTTCAACGCAGCAACAGCAGCAAGCATGTGTTTCGTGTCATCCGAGTGCAACAAATTTTTTATTCTGACAGTTCCTTTACCAAGAGCGGCCAATACTAAAGCTCTGTTGGAAATCGACTTGGAACCAGGTGGAATCACTACACTGGTTTGAGGGGTCTTAGCCACTCTGAAAGGGTGGACCAAGGTTTCGTCCGTCAACACAAAGTGCAAATCCTGACGAGAAACCTCGTGGGCTTTCCACTGGTAGCACTTGCCGATAGCCTCTAAGATAACCGATCTGATCTTCGAGCCATCGTTCTTCTTATCGATGGCCATTTTGGCCATCAAGGTATCAAGCTGGACAAAATGACGTTTGTGTCCAATTCTTTGCAAGAAAATCTTGTCATCAATGGTAGTTGGCAAGCTGTAACTGGCGATACAGTTGACCAATCTGGCAACCGCGACCGGGCTCAAAACGCCCCAGTATCTGGCCAATTCGGCCTCCTTCACCATACCAATAGCCACACACTCACCGTGCAATGCCTGTGGAGTAACAATGGCTTCGATCGCATGACCTATGGTGTGACCGAAATTGAGCAAGTTTCTTAAGTCAGATTCCTTCTCATCCTTGGATACGACCTCAGCTTTCACCTTGACCGACTCTAAAACCGCCTTCACCACATCTTCCTTTATTACGGAGATGTCGATTTTATCGGAGGTGACCACCGACATGAATTTTTTGGCAAAATTCTCGAGCCTGGTGAATTCCGCTTCGTTCCAAATAGCAGCGGTCTTGATAACTTCCGCCATACCGTTGATGAACTGCCTCGTTGGCAAAGTACTCAAAAAGGACACATCAACAAAAACGTACTTGGGCTGGTGGAATGCTCCAACAAAGTTTTTTCCCACCGGAGTGTCCACTGCGGTCTTTCCTCCGATGGAAGAGTCCACCATTGCAAGCAAAGTTGTTGGAACTTGAACCACGCGAACGCCTCTCATAAAAGTAGCAGCAACAAAGCCAATCATATCACCAACAACACCGCCCCCCACAGCGACTATTACTGTGTCTCTGGTGCAACCTTGTTGCAACAAGTAGTCTTCCACTAACTCTTTGGTTTCACGGGACTTGTTGTTCTCACCGGGAGAAACCGAGTACTGCAACAAGCGAGACTCGGGTCTGAATTTAGCCAAGCCTTGTTCAAAGTTGGAAAGTAATGTTTGGTACGGGGCAGTAGTTTTCATATTGTCATCAGTGATAAGGACATAGGTGGAGGATTTGAGATTGGTAAGCGTCTCTTCCACAATATGATCCTGGATACCGTATCCAACATGGATGGATTCGGATCCAAGGATTGAGACTTTCACCACTTTAGACATGGTGGAAATAGGGTGCGTTGGTGGGGCAGAATTTTTGAAGATCACCATTATGACTGATTTTTAGTTCACGTATGCAGGCAGTACGGTATTTAATTTTGCAATTACGTTAGGAAAAGTGATTACCGACAAAAGTGCATCGCCTTTTAAAAGTAGAAAATAGGTAGAAGAGCGTGCAATATTTGGGTATCAGAGCGTGGAATATTTGGGTATTAGAGCAGAATAAAAAGTGGAACGTTCTTTTGAGGAAAAGAATTCTAGTAGTAGCTTGGGTTCTTTCATTTGTCGCATAATATTCCGCTCAGCCAAATCAGCCGGAAAGAATAACCAAACAACGCGAGGGAAGGAAAGATTAGTCAGCTTTCAAAACAAAGAGTAAGTATTCAAAAGCTCAGTATTGGATTGCGATATAGCCTAAATGCGAAAGAACAGAAATATATAAATGAGGCCCCTTGCCTCTCATGCGTATTTTAAGCCCACTTGAGTGGACGTACCTCTTCCTCTTGGGCTTCTCCTCCTACTTGTTCGTACCCTTTATGCTTTCGAGCCTCATCTCTAGCATTTAAAAGCCAGGCCAATACAGCCATGATTAAGCCGAAGCACGACAACGCAGCTGTGTAGGAGAAGCCGATAAAGTATTCAGGCTGATACTTCGTATTCCATACAAGGATAGGGACCCACACACCGGTGACATACGCCATCAGATTCGTCGCCACTACCAAGAAATTTCTTTTCACGTCATCTTCAAGTAGAATGCGGTTTAGCCATGAAAATATGAAAGGCAGACCGTAAGAAGTGGATATGCCCAAGATCACGTAGCAAAGCCAGTGAAGGGTAAAGGGAATATCCCAGTAGGCCAACAATGAGCAAGCAAGACTAACTAGAGCGAACATGACAGCGATATACCAGTGATTCTTTTGCCCTCCAATATAGCTGTGATGATAGCTCAATAGAAGAGTCACCACAATCCCTGCGCCCGTAAGAATCGAAGGATAAACATTGTAGGCATCTTCACCGAGCTTCAAATCAATTTTCATCCATGTGATGAAAGTAGGCTGGCTGTGAGCACTGCAGGAGTTATTAAAGGCTAAAAACAATAGGGGAAACACAAATATATGCCACGAGTCGAAATAGGTCTTAATCTGCTTCCAAGTATACTTATCACGTGTTTTCAATTGTACACCTAGACGCCGGCGTCTTTCAAGTCCAACAAGCCGATCGTTCTTGGTAAAGTAAAATGCATCGGTAGTATTGGGGGTGCTAGGATCGACGAACATAGTGTAGATAGCGATAGGGAAAGAGATCAATGCATCAAAGACGAACAACCACTTGAACGGCGGGAGCCTTGAATTCTTGAACCGTTTCAATAGTGCCAACTGCAAAGGACCGGAAAACATACTCGCTGCTTGACCAGCAATGGCAAAGTATGAGGACCTGGTGGTCATTTCTGCGGCTGAATAGTTACTTCCGACCAAATATTCCTTGCCTGGAAAGAAGCCTGACTCCACCAACCCGAGGAAAAACCGCAACACGTACATCGACTTGAGGTTCTTGCACGTTATCATCAAAAGGGTCAAAAAGGCCCAAAGAAGTTCTAAGCAACCTAGATAATAACGAGCAGAAACACGGTGTAATATTAGGCTGGATGGGAATTGTCCAAGGACATAGCCAAGGGTCCAGAAAGCCACCAAATAGTTGTACTGGTTGTGCTCCATCGAGTAATACTCGTCCATGCCGTTCACGTAGGCCGTGGTGACATTTGTCTGATTCAAATACTTGATAAAGTAGCCCAACATGGACGAGCTCAATAGGAAAAAGTCAAGCTTGGCTAAGTAAGATTGCTCAAGGGGGTGTTTATCAGCACCATCCCATAGGAACTTGAAAACCTTGAAGCGAAGAGTTTTCCTTCGAGTAAGCTCCTCTGGAGTCAAGTGGACCTCAATGTCAATGTAGGACTCTCTCTCGCTTTTAACAGACGAAACTTCCGTCTCCTGTATGACTGAACCATATTTCTTGGAATTATTATCCGAGTGCTCAAAGTGATTTGCGCTGCTGGAAGTCTCAACGATGCCAAGATTATGTGGTCTGTCATTTTCCCATATCCCCATAATGGGTAGTGCTGATCTAAAGTCGGTAACAAAAGACGCAAGGTTATACTGCTTTACTTATAGTACACCGCATTCATGTGGCTGATGTGACTGAGGGGATCGGAATGCATCACTTGCTGTGGGTGATGCATGTAGTTTGCAGCCACACCATCGATCCACGCCACATATTGAATGACAGAGAGGGGAATTGCTAAAATCAGCACAGGAGACAATTCAGCATTTGCAATTGTTTGAGGACACCGTCCATAATATGTGACTTACTGCGCGTATGCGGGAAGATTGAGTTCGCCCTTGTTGCGCAAAGGCTCGTAAACCTGCAATAATATGCGCATCCAGCGCCCCGCGTATCATTTACATCAGCGTGCCTTGGGTTGAAATTAATTACATATGTAAACCTGTTATGACTGTAACATTGATGGAGTTGCGGAGGTTGAAACACCGTTCGCATGCAAATTGAAACCAACACGTAAGTCTAGGGAGTTTCATCGCGCAAGATTTCCCGTATGTGGGCAATACACTCTTCTTGCGTGCCCTTGGGATTGTCCAATTGCCAACGCAACACCTCAGGCGTGATTTTGCTCATCCAAGGTCCCGGCTTTCTTTGGAGAGTTTTGGAAAGCAATTTGCCGTCAACAAGCGGCTTCAAGTCGACAACGTCCTCCAACTCGTAATTTTTAATGGCCAGCAAGAGTTGCTCGAACTTGAGAAGCGAGTTTCGGACCACCTCATGGTCAATGGGGGCGAAATTCTCAACGGGAGTGGGTACATCTTGCGTGCGGTCAGTGATGACCACCAGATCTAGAATATCTTGGAATAGATTGGCCACAACGTTCACGTTGAAGTTGATGCCAAAGAGACGGACATACATCCCGAGGTCAGCACGAGTCACATTTCCTGGACCGGAAAAAAAGCTGCCCAAAGTATCGGTGGAGTACATCTTGTCAATTATAGAAGCCGCAGTATCGTAGTCCTGTTTTCCGAATCTCAACCCTTCCTTGATGATTGTCTCCACGTAGGAAGCAGTGGAGAGCTTTTTGGGGTTGACCTTCACCCGAATGCCGCCGTAAGAGTGTAAAGTGGCGCACAACCAAAAGAGCTTCTGTCCGCTTTTTGAACTTATCACATCTCTCACCATTTTACTGATCGCCATTTCAGGTTCTTCATTCACGGCATCGAGAAGAGACGTGAAAGCTTGCGTGGAGCTATCTACTCTGGCGTTGGTAGCATCTTTTGCTTCGTCCAACTTATCAAGTGTCGCAGAATCGTTTATGTCGATGATCGCCTGGGCCACGTCTCCGGTTCTGAAGACGATGTCAGTTAAGCCAACGTGGTTTATCAATCGAAGACCATATGGGACATTGTCGCCAGTCAAAATCTTTTCTGTCTCCACCCCGACTCTCTCACGACTGATTTTATGTAACAAGGTCGTTCTGATTCGCTCGTCTTTCATGGCCTGCAACGCTCCAGGCTCCACAATAAAGTTAAAGCGAGATGCAAATCTCATTAAACGCAAAACACGCAAAGGATCATCCAAAAATGTTTGCAATGGCTGAAGAGGCGTTCGTAAGATCCCCGACTCGAGATCGGAAAGGCCTCTTCCTGTGAAATCTTCAATTTTGCTCTGATTCAAGTTGTAGAATAGCGCATTCAACGTCGCGTCTCGGCGTAAAGCATCTTCTTCCGCTGTGCCACATTCGATAATCGGAACCCGACTGTCCTCGGTGTACTGTTCGTTCCTGAGGTTGACAAAATCGATGTCCAATCCAAAAAGCTTAGTGGTGCATGTTTCCAAATGCTTAGATTTTTCGGGATTCTTTTTGATGGTGTGTAGGCTGGTGGCGTTTTTACCTAAGTCAATGCCCTTGTGTTCGGAAAATTCAAGCAACTTGCTGGCAAAGTCTTCTCCGCTGAGTAAATTGATGGCGATATCAAGATCATTGCTTTCCTTTCCCAATAACTTATCCCTGACCCATCCACCGGTAATGCGTAATTCCAATTGCTCTGCGGGACCTACCTTCTGATTGTACTCATCGCAGAATAAAACCAAGAGACTCTTGATCTTTTGTTCAGTATCGTTTAAATCAACAACATTTGTTAAAGGAGTGGCGTTCATGCTAGAAGTTAAGCAGCGAGAAACACGGAAAGAAGCAACACGGGGTTTGAAAAATGGTATTAGCCTAGTTCTCCCTAACGTACTCATAAAGCAGAGGAATTGAGACAAGATGTGATGTATGGGTGTTTTCAAAAAGAGCCGTTACACTTGTCTTTTTGCAGTGGATCTTGACTCTAACTGTCACGAAGATATACACACTGTTGTTGCATTTGAAACAATTATCAGGTTCATAATCATCATATACAATAGTTGATAGTGCAGATTTGTGATATGGATGCGATGGCAATAGGCTTTATAACAGCCTGTGTGGCGTAATGGTTAGCGCATTTGACTTCTAATCAAAAGATTCCGGGTTCGAGTCCCGGCATGGGTTTGATGCGGTTTTAGCTCAGTTGGGAGAGCGTCAGACTGAAGATCTGAAGGTCCTGTGTTCGATCCACAGAAATCGCAAATCTTTTTTACTTGAACGGATCTTGGCGTACTCAGCATTACTGACTAAACGGAGTCTATAATTGGGCTCAGTCATAGTTATTGCTATTTACCTTCCTGCCGAAGTTTTTGATCCAACCAGTACTTCTTTGCCTCTTCAGAGAAGTCTAAGTCCGGAGGTAGTTTGTCCAGCTGAACCTTGCAGCCGTTGAGTAATAAAAGTTCCGAGACTGCAAAAAAATTCTTTATGCTACTACCTTCTTTGATTTCCACAAGCTTACGCAAAGAGTACTCAAAGAGTGAGATGTTTAAAGGACCCACCTCACTCTTGTCAGATCCTAACTGAACTCTTATATTGGGATCTCCGCCGCAATTCAACGCCCTCACAACATTCGGGATATCAATCTTTTGCACTGCTGAAACCAAGACAGAATTAAGGTTAGGTTCGATTTTAGCAAAACTTCTCGACACATATTTGGCCTTGATAAACGCTAGACGGTCTTCATCTGCCACTTTATCTATGATTTTGGAATCTTTAACAGAGTGCTCAAGGTAGGCGTTCACCAACAGGTTATTTACATAACCAAGAAGAACCAAGCCTTCTTTTGAAAAATTGTCAAGTTTGAGTGATCTTATCTTAGAAACATGGGATCCCATGTTGCGGTGGCACGAAGAACATTTCAAACATACAACAACCATGAGATTGACGGAAATCCACTCAACTGAGTTATTAGAGCCACAATCAGCACACAAATCATTCTCACTTCCGTCAACGGATCTTACAATATCCAAATAATCCACTTCTGAGTTCCAGAGAGAGGTCGAAGCAATCGACACAGGGGACCCCTGATTATCACGATCGCAAGACGAAAGAAGGTGAGTCGGAGCAGATAATTCCGTCGCTAGCTTTATCACAGGCTTAAAAAGTTGCAGAGTAACTTGACCAGCATCGTATAACGCTCTGATCCATTTATTCCTTTCGTTGTTATCCATGGCCTGGAATACATGTTTTTGGCCCTTAGATGTCAAGATTTCGAAGCAATAGTGCCTTTTTTCGTGGTTTGTAGGTTTAACACTGGCCAAAGCCACATCTATAGGCGCATTTATTGGCAGCCTACCTTTTCGCCAGTCAGAAAATTCCATTAACTGACCCTCTTTTAATACAACCCATTCCTTATGCCAACCAGGTTTTCCTTGTCCTCCGAGAGCATACAATATTCCCGAAGCCGCACCACTCTGGTCGTCGTATGTGGAATGTCCAGCCTCCGCACCAGGAAGAGATATGGCTGTAGGGAACACTAGATCCAAAATGGCAACGTCTTTCAAATCAGAGACATCGGTGTCATTCTTGCCAGGATAAAGAGGGTTAAACTTTATAAGGCTGGTGAGTTCTTCATTTGTGTCGCAAGCTTCTATCATCTGACGAAGCAGTTTCTTCTCGCTATTGAATCGCGCTAAGGCGAAGAAATAGAGTTGAATATCTCCGCTTAGTAGCCCTTGGCTCTTTTTGCTATCACGAAACGTTTCAAAATCTAGCGCGTGAGACTGCCACAGCAATCGAGAGACCTTGAATAAATCCTCAAGAAATTGGTTGAAATACTGATTATTGGATGAAACGTTTAGCGCGTTGAAATAGTCAAACTTGAAAAGCTCGAAGTTTTTCCGCTTGAGCAACAATTTCAGTTCGGGTCTGTCTTTCTCATTTGACAAGTATTTGTTGAGCCAGTCATAATAATCTTTCGAGCTTTTCTCAAATGCTCTCTTTTTCATTGACGAATCACCACCTTCATGGGGCATAACCGGAAGACAAGAAGAGTACATTCTTGATAGAGTAGCCGAGTTCAAAACCTTCTCATTCAAGAACGAAAGATTTGCCTGAGCCGAGTCAAAAATTCGGTTTAACAGGACAGAAAAAGAATTGTAGAGCCCCAATTCCTTCGGCAATGCATTGAACGTGTGGTCTTCGACACCCCGAATACACTCCAAGATCTTTACCCGCGAATTCAGAAGTTTGCGGATCATAGATTCGATTAACTTTGTCTCCTCCATAAGTGCAGAAATTGTGCGTTTAAGTTGAGGAACGGAATCTTCGTATTTTCGAAGCGCCAGGCGGTACTCTGGTCCATCATCGAGGCTGAAATTGAAGGCCCTACGTAGCTTCCCTAAAGAAATTTGAGTAGAAGATTCAGGATTCGATTGTGAACCAGGAGAAGGGGGATTTGGTAATTGCTTCTCCGTTGTGTCACTAGGCGACTTAGCTTCCCCTCCGGCTGGCAATGGATTCACCCAAACCTGAAAAAAAAATAAAAGCAGAGTGGTTTCATTAGACTCTTTCCACACATACACATTCATGATTTCCGCCAGCGTATTCAAGGGCGCAAAACTGTCATTAACAATGACCTGGTTGTCATCCAGTGCCAACTTGGAAAAGGCGATTTCCGACACATTTCGAAGCGGGGAAACATAATGCTTCAGACGCAAAAACAGCAGAAGCTCCTCGACTGATGTATCCGAACCCCAAGTTTTGAGAATGACAAGCGAATGGTCCAACTTATGAGCGAGAGGGGGAACTGAAAGCCGGAGTTTGAGACGACCAAAGTCAGGTGGGACTGAAATAAGCAATGGACTCAGCTTGGATGGGTTTGCAACATAAGCTAATGGGAGCTGTAGATCTGCTCTGGTTTTCGTGTGTATTAGGCGGACATCCGTGCACACACCTTGAGTTAGGTCTACTATCAACCGTTTATCGTCTCCAGCATCAGTGAGAATAAGTTTGAGAAGGTGAATATCCAGGCCAGACGATTCACGGTAGGGAAGCGATAATGGATAAACCAGATCCATTGCTATTGGTCAGGCCGGGCAAAAGTGCTGGAAGAAGTCTAATGGAGGGAGTTAAATTCGGGATATGAAGACCCAGCCCTCTAGACACAGGCAGAAGGGTGGGTATCTGCAGGGCACTGTGATTTCTAATCCGCCGGCGTAAAATTTACACATCACGTCCTTGTGGATACTTGGCGGCGAAAACAATCCCTTCCCATTGGCTCAAAAACGGCTTGCTCCAGGTAGGTGGATCGGTGGTGAACATAGCAAGTGCTGTACTAGTGCGAAATTGTGCGACTGATATCTCAGTAATCGGTATCTTCCACTTATAGAACGGCCGCGTGAAGAGTCGCTATAAGCTTTATCGAGCGAGACAAACCCCAAGAGAGAACCACAACAACCGCATTCCGGTTCAAACTGCAAACAATTTTAAAACGGCTCAAAATCTGAGCGAAGTCAGCCGGCGCAATCAGAACACCAGCAAAATCGTCAAATCAGCAAATTGCGAGCAGACAACAACCAATAGCTCCGCATAAGCCATGACACTGATACTTATGGAAGACGACCGGTCGCGGGACATGTGTCCCATCTGTAAGACAGACCGCTATTTGTCGCCCAACATGACATTTCTCATTAACCCGGAATGCTACCACAAGATTTGCGAGTCCTGCGTTGACCGTATCTTCTCTCTTGGACCGGCACCATGCCCATACCCCAAGTGCCACAAGACGCTTCGTAAAAACCGGTTCAAGAAGCAGGTGTTTGAGGACATCAAGATCGAGCGCGAGATCGATATCCGAAAGCGGATCCAGGGCATCTACAACAAGACCCAGGAGGATTTCGACTCCCTTGCAGCATACAACAGTTATTTAGAGGAGGTGGAAAATATCACGTTCAACTTGACGCAAAACATTGATGTGGAGGCTACCGAGAAAGAGGTAGCGCAGTACGAGGCCGAGCACAAGATCGAGATCTTGGAAATTGCCATGCGCGAGCTGCAGAAAGACGCCGACAGCGCCAAGTATCAAGAAGCAACCGAGACTTTGCGGCAGGAGAAGTTGCGTTTGCAGCGGCAGATGGAGGTGGAGGATCTCGAGTTCCTGCAGCAGCAGAAGGTGGAGTTGATGGAGAAGCTCTCGGCGTCGGACGCCAATGCCGAGGAGATCATGAAGCAGCAGAAAAACATGCAAATGAAGCGGTCGTCGTTGCGCAAGCGACAGCTTCAGCAAATATCGGACCAGTTGGACAAGCAGTTTCAGTCCAACAGTCACGGCAACCAAAAGGAGGGCCAAGGTGCCCAAACGCCGTTCACACCGTTCTGTGGCGACCGGGACAAGAGCAAAGCGTACCAGTTGGCTACGGACGGCGATTACAGCGATCCGTTTTTGCTCAAGTTGGCGCAGAACAAGGAATATTTGGGTGGCGGATGGCGACTCGAGCTGGTGTACGAAAGAGCATTGGATGAGGCGTTCATGGGGCTCAACTGCTACGTTGAGCGGGAGAAGGCGGAGCCAGTGGCGGTGTGAGCGAGAATAGAGTTGTGCATTGATTTAAATAATTTTCATAAATCTAATTCATTTTCATTTAAATGAGTGTAGGAAAGATGCAGTTAGAGCGAGAGCAAGTCGTCGGGCCGGGCTGAGCTGACAGCGTGGTTGGGGGGTGATGCAAGACCTGAAGCCGTATCAGTAACGTTTGCCTCTGGAGCGTCAACCCCGGGCCTCAGCGAGTGGGGGGCGTTGTGCTCGGGCGATTTCTCTGCCTTGGGGCTCCGCAAATGTGAGGCCTCTACCCCGGTATCAACTACGGGCGGAGACGTGGCATCAACTACGGGCGGAGACCTCGCATCAACTGAGGGCGGAGACCTGGGATCAACTGAGGGCAGAGAAGCGATTTCAGGCGTCAACACAGTGGGCGACATCACCTCCGGCGGCGGCACCGGTGATCGGGAAGGCGAGGAGGGCGGAATGCGAACTCGGGATGCCCGTTTAGGCGAGAGCGGCACATGCCACGAGCCGCCATCGGCGTCCAACGTGAAGCCACCCAGCGGGTTGCGCGCGCCAAAAAGGCCGAGAAATCCCGTGCGGCGGCGCTGGGCCTGCTCCGCGATCGCCGCCTGCACCGCACGCTCGTACGCCTGTTCCTTGTGGCGCGCGCGCGCGGCGCGCGCCTCGTGGTCGCGCCGCTTGCGCTCGTCCACCTTGAGCGACGCGGCCGCCGCGTGGTGCGCCTTGATCGCCGCGAGCCGCTGCTGCACAAAGCCGTTGCTCTCGCGCTCGGCCGCGGCACCCGCGCGCCGCACAAAAGCCAGTGCGCCTTGGTCCGGCGCAGGACTGCGCGAGTCCCGCTCGCTCGAGGCGCCCGCGCCTGGTGAGTCGTGCTGCGCGTGCTCAAGCGCGCGGCGCCGTGCGGCCACGGCCCGGTCGGTCGAAGACCACAGAAAAAGCGACTTGGCCGGCGCGGCGCCTGGCCGCAGTGCCGCCGTATCCCAGTGCGCCACTTTCTGCTGCAGCGCGCGCAGCAACTCCAGGTTGGCGAACCGTACCATGGGGGCGTCGGAGGGAATGAACTGGCGGGTATGGCACTGGAACGCACCATAGTAGCGATTGGCGTGGGGAGTTTCGTGAAGGAGGGTTTCGGGGTAGGGACTGGGCGGCCCTGGTTCGGGAGGGGAGCCCGGGAGGACCTGATCTAGGCGTTCCATCAGGACGAAGGCAGGCGAAGAAGAGTTGTGACGCGCGAAGAAGACTTGTGACGCACACCACGGTGGGCGATAACCGAGGCTTTTCGCCTGCACCCGTGCGGGTGTTTTCGCGCTTGCCGACGCTTTTCGCACTGGCGCACCGCGCGCCTTACTTCACCCGCACCAGTGACCTCGCCGCACTCTACCTCTTGTCTTTCGATGCACCAGACCCTTGTGTTCCCGCTGTACCCCGAGGTGACGGTGTTCATGGCCCATTTCCACAATGTGGCGTCCGAAACCCTCGAATCCGTCAAGCTGCAGCTCCTTGCCAGAAACCCGCTGTACGACTACTGCTTCCTCAACACCGCCCACATCGTTTCCCAGGAACAGCTCCGCTGCGCCCTACATCGCGCGGTACAGAACATGGCTCGCGGAACCATGCGGGCCAATACCGTGAACACAGAGGCGCTCTTTGCGTTGTCGCCCGTGAACAACTTGAACGATGCGTTCAAGCGGTTTGGCGTGGACCCTGCGCGCGGCGAAGTAGTGGCCATCAAGATATTGACCGAGCCAGTGGACTCGGTGGCGCTCGATGCGATCGAGGCAACGCTTGCCGAACTATTGGCGGCTTCGGCCGAAGCGTTGTGTGACGAGACTTTGTATGGGGCTGCCGACCGCGCCAAGTTCCGCAAACTATTCAAGGCCGCGGATGTGGAGGAATCTCCGGCGTCTTTTCTGAAGGTGGCAGTGGCCGGCGGGCTCTTGCGGGGCTTGTAAGCGCTTTATGTGGGATTGAGTTCGTTTCGCGATATACCGTCTACACCAGTAGCACCCGGGCCATACACCGCAGGAGTCGAGGATGCCGAGGGGACAGAAGGTTTTGGTATGAGCTTTCTGTGAGCGACTTCAAGTTGTGCGGATGAGACTGAAGTCCTGCGGGATTTAGTTGCCCAGAGAAGTATTTCGTCAAATTGCGAGAATTTCAGTTTAGCCGAGAAAAGTAGCCCGCTTCAGCAGAAAGGGATGTTCATTTACTGGAAAAAAGTCCAGCTTTACCAGACGAGAGGCTGTTTTGTCAAGAGAAGAGGTTGTTTTGTCAAGAGAAGAGGTTGTTTTGTCAAGAGAAGAGGCTGTTTTGTCAAGAGAAGAGGCTGTTCTGTCAAGAGAAGAGTAGCGTAAGTGGTTTGGCCCGAAGTACGCATTCCAAGCGAGAGATTTTAGTCGAGCCGACAGGAGTTAACTCTATACACAAGACAGCACAATTAACAATAGAGTAGCAAGTAGAAGAATATTCTGACGTGGCTCACAGGGCCACGTAATACAACCCATTCCGTCTCAGAGATAAGCAGCGAGATTTGCATTCGTGGTGGTAGTAGCCTTCCCGCGAGGAATACAAAAAAAGCGGGCAGTGTCTACAGTTTGTAATGCAATGCGTGGATAGAATGGACTAGGGCCGGAATGCGAAGCGCAGCAACGAGAAGGTGCGCGGCTCGTCTTCGCTCTCGCTGATCTGCAGCGACTTGAACAGGCTGGGCGGCACGTGGTTGGGCGTGGGCGGGCCCAGACTGCTAGCGGTGTCGTCGCGGGAGTCTCCTATCGACAGCCTCGTGAGGGCGGGGCCCAGGTCGGCCCGGAAGGAGAAGGACTGCTTTGTGACGACCGACACCACTCTGGCCGGCCCAGGCGCGGCGGGCGCGGCGGGCGCGGTATCAGGGCGCAACAGAAACTGCAGGCGCCACTTTTGGCCGAGGCGCACGCGCTTGACGGGGGACTCGTCGAGCTCGTTGGTGTAGCCGTCGTCCTCGCTGCGCTCCGAAGGAACTACTGGCATGATGTCGAGATCGTCGTCGGTGAGGTAGGACTCCTGGGGCAATTCAGCGGGGGCCACGTCGGGCGCGGCCTTGACGGGCGACAGATCCGGAATATCGGAGTCGCCGGTGAGGATGGCGTCGAAGAACTTGCTGACGGAGCCTGCGGGCGCGGCGGGCTGCAACTTGCGCAACTTCTTTGCGGTGGGCGAGAGGGCGGTGTTTACGCGCTTGGACGGCCGGAGCGGCGCGGATGCAAGGGAGGGCGCTGCCGCGGGGGCGGGTGCAGCGGAGACAGGTGCGGGCGCGGGTACGGATTTCTCTGCGCGGAAGTAACTCTCGATCGTCTTTGCGCCGAGCGCCGCAAAAGAGTGCGCCTTTGACGCCACAGGCGCGGGCGGCAGCGCACGCGCTGCAAACGAGCGGCTCTTGGTGGCCAAGTTCTGCTCGCGCAGCACGAGCACCGTGTGCAGCGCCGGGTGGAGGCGGCCGGTGCAGACGCCGAGGTGCACATGCAGCGGCAACGTGCGGCCGCACACCCAGTCCAACGCGTCGCGCTCCACGCCCAAGTCGGGCGGGCACGGGTTTAACGGGCGCACCTGGCGCGCCGCCGGGTCGTACACCTTCTGGTACTGGAACGCCAAGTCCGCGCGCACCGCCTCGGGCAAAAAATCCTCCGGCACCGCGCGGCGGTCGGCGCGGTACGCCTGCACGATGTCGTGCACCAGCAGCAGGCGCGCGGCCGCGGCAAACGCCGTCTTGAGCCCCACGCCCGGCACGCCCTTGGTGTAGTCGCACCCGGCCAAGATCGCCACCGCGCGCCACTGCGCCGCGGTGTAGGTGTGGAGCCGCGGCACTTTCTTCACGCGCGCGAAGTTGGCGCGGCAGATCTCGATGCACTCGCCGTAGTCGTTGAGCTTGGTCACTAGCCGGTGGCACCCAAACACAAGAAGATCCAGGTCCTCGGAGAGAATGCCGTCCACCGCGCCGATCTTCTCCAAATACACCATCTGCGGGTCCGCCTCGTACGGCGCCACCACGTACTTCACGTGGCGCCGGTCCAACTCCACCATCACCGACTTGGCCATTTCCGCCGTCACCGCCGCCGCCTTCATGTACTCCTTCCACGCGCCGCGCCGGTCGCCCTTTTTCGTGAGCGCGAGCGCCGCCTCGCGCGCGCGCTCGCGCTTTTCCCGCCGCTCCAACGCAGTGCCCTCTTTCGCCGGGAGCGGCGCGCCGTCAAACACCATGTACGGCTCCACCCCAAAGTGCCGGAGCATGTCCACTTTTTTCATCACCGAAGTCACGTACCCGGAGGCGGGCGCGTCGGTGCAGAGGTCCTGGGCACACGAGATGAGCCCGCGGTGGAGCCAGCCAAAGGTGTCCACTGCGAGCGTCTTCCCTCGGTACGCCGAGAGCGACGTGGGCTCCTGGATCTCTTTGAGCTGCTGGAGGAGGCCGGTGACACCCATGAGAAGAAGTGGTTGGTGATGCGCGACGCGATGTTCTTGCGCGCAGTGTTGTGCGCAGTGTTGTGCGACGCGCTCTGAGCCGGAGCGCAGAGGTCGCGTGGGTAAACTAAAGCACGGGCAGCTGCGGAGGGGCGTTTTGGGGCACACTTGGTGCTACAAAGGTTGGAAGAGAGCGCCGTCACGTATGAGCCCGGTCTGGTACACAACCAAGGCTCGGTGACTACATTTATTGTGGGAGTGTTCTGGACAGTAGCTGTGGTACCTTCGACTGCCTGCGCGCTCGAGTGTGATGGAAACCCCGTCTAGTCTTGCAATTTGCTGGGCACTACTGGTGTAAACCAATGTGGACTCATAATGGGCGGTGACTCGCGCAGCAGGGGCGCGATGGTGGCTAATCTTCGAATCTGAGATGCATGTATTGTTTATTGTATATATTCCGTACTGTTCATGGTATATTCCGTACTGTTCATTGTACATTCCGTTCATGGTATATTCCGCACTGTTCATGGTATATTCCGCACTGTTCACGGTATATTCCGTAATGTTCATGGTATATTCCGTAATGTTTATTGTATATATTCCGATCCCCGGCACCGCTGGTTCCACACCGCTTCTGCCTCACTTGTCCTTCTTCGGCTTGTACATTATTTGCCTCGTCAGGCGAAATGTGTTGATGCTGGGGTTGCCCTTGCTGCGCTTTGGCTGCCCGCTGCGACTTTCCGACGGGTCGTACTCAAGAATTGGCCCGAATGTGATTGTTTGCTTGGGCGGCTCTTTGATCGTAGGACTGTCCCGGGCAACGAAGCGCTCTTGCGATGCTGGTGCAGACGTGGCTGTCTCAGTGGGGATGGCCATGGCTCCGCCCAAAGCACTGTGCCACTGGGGCGCCGAGTGCGGAGCCACCATTCCCGGTTGCGCCCCCACGGCTAATGCCGGCGAAGGTCCGTAGGGGAAAGGTACCGCACCTCCCGGAAAGTGCTTTTGTGTAGTGAAAGTAGCAGAGTACGGCATGCCTGGTTGTGTTGGGTGGCCATGCGGTGCGACAGGAACTGACACCATTCCATTCTGGCCCGCAGAAGGAAGTGTCAGAAACTCGTACGACGTGTAGCGTTGCGTTGTGTCGATATATGGGTCAAACAGTGATCTGGTAGGAATTTGGTTGGGAACCGAGTTGAAGCGCGAGAGGGCTGGTCTCGAATTCGCTTGCTCGTAAGCAGGGTTGAGTTTGTACAAGAGACTAGCGTCGTACGTGGGTGCAGTTAATGGTCCTGGCGAAATGTCGCAGTTAGCGAGATTGGTGTCGATCGAGAAGCCGAATCGATTGGGCGAGCTTTCGATGGGCAAGGAAGATGCCAACACAGTGGCATTGTCGTCTATATCAACATTATCAGCTTCTTTGAACACAAGGGTAGTAACTGTAGCATTCCCGGCATTGTTGGTACCAATCTCAAATTTGTAGGTGAACACACCATGAATATTGCCCGACTTTTGGTCATCACCTTCGTAAATTACTTGTAGAATGTACAATGACTGTAACTCGTCAAATTGGTTGGACCCGTTGGTCAAAAAAGTCAAGTAACCCAGCCAAAAGTTGTTGAGAAACGGGACTTCCAACGTGAAGTCTCCGCTTTCATTCTTGTAACCATTGACCAACTCCCGCGACTTTAAAAGACAAGTATCGGCGCCTTTGTAGATACTTATCGCTGATGTCCACGAAAGAAACAGATCCTTGCACTTTTTTCCCTTGACTCCTACATTTAAGTAGGTCAGAAAATTGCCATTGTCAAGAGTAAACAAACGGGGGTTAGTCAATGGCGACATTGGGGTGGATGTCATTTGGTCAGAAGGCTTAAGATCCATCGCTGCTGTGATACTAAAAATTGGCACGTTTTGCGCCACTAACTTGTCGGAGATCAGTCCAAAATCCTGCTCGAAAAGTTGGTTGTCGATACCTATGGCCTTATAAGCGCCGTTGATGCTGATTTGGCTCGTTTCAGAGGATGGGCTGAGTTTGGTGAAAAAATGAGATCCTTGAATCTGGTTCTTGTAGTTAAAAGCCACAGAAAACTCTCTGATGGATAACAAAGGGGTGCTATTCTTGCAGAACTCCGCGGATCTTGCCGATATAGGCGAGGACGAGATGGGCGCGTTCTCAGCTGCGGGTGTATTGGAATAAGTTGGACTGATTATAGCTTTGGCACCGCTGGCTTTGTTCAACCGATCAAGGCGCGACGAGATCTGTTTCGCCGAGCGACGGACACCGGTGAGGCTAAACATCAACCGAGACAAGACCTTGTTCTGCGATGCAGGCCTCAGCGTAGCTGTGTCCGAGCAATTCTTGTCTTGGTAGTCCTTGTACATTCGCTGGCACCTATGTAATGCGCTGTCCAACGCCGGAGTCCATGCTTTGGAAGACTCAAATGTTTTGAAGCCAATGGGGGTCATAGGAACAGTACCCTTGGTGATTTGGGCAGCCACTACTTCCGAGGGCGAACGATCGGCATTTGATAGTTTTCTTTTGCGACAGGGAGTTATTGCCGAGGTTAGAAAGGAGGGGGATGACTCGAGATGGGCATCGTCCTGAGTGATGAGAAACTCCGTAGGAGAGTAATAGAACTCATCGGTAGAGGTGTTTTCGTGTATAGCTGTGATGTTGGTGGCATTATGACGGCTGTCGTTCTCGAGCGACCACAAGTCCACTGATTCGACCGTGCGTACCAGATCAGAGATGTTCAGGTACACCGATGGATCAACTGTGTGGTGCAAGAGCGAGGAGGCGTTTTCGCTCTGTTCCAACTCACTCTTGTCTAACCCGTTTAAGTCGTTCTGCAAATTTGCATCCAAAGGAACTGGATGCAAAGAATTCTGCGTCCCGGGTTGCCGGAAGCCACTCATGAGCTTCGGTTTCGGCAGACCAAGCGAAGGATATTGTGTTTTGTGTTCCAGCTCGGGCAGTCGTGTTTCTGGTGCTCCTGATACACTTGGTTCCTTTGATCGGACAAACCGATTGAAGAGCCGAGGCGGCGACAAGGATGCCATTAGCAGCAATCTTTGGGGAGAGGTGAATCTGAACGAGGGCAGAAGGCCCAAATTAAATGCGAAGGACGGAGTCAAGGAAAAGCCTGACTTGGCGGTAGATCGTGGTGTTTCGGGCGGCATTGGGTTATAGCGAGGATAGACGGTGATGGACTAACAACGAGAGCCAATAGCAAAGAAGGAGAGCCAATAGGAGAGAGGGAGAGCCAATAGCAAAAATCAAACTTCAAGGTTAGCGATGGGGAGGGAAGTAGACCACAGAAGAACGAGCAGATGCGGATCAAAGAAGCAAAGAAACAGTGGAACAGTGATGGGTGGAGGGGTGCTCGCAACCTGCGTAAACAGACGCGAATTTGGTGTATTCGCGGTCGCGTACGGCTCCTATTTAGAGACGGAAATTAAGGGGTAGTGTCGAGAAGAAGCTGTTGATGAAAAATACAAAACAGCGATCTTTGTGATTGCCTCTGAGGGGCTCTTGCTTATAAGCTCTGGCTTTGCAGGGTAATGCACTTGACGTGGTGTGATAAACGCGGAGATCGTAAATGCCTGCGAGAACCTGATAACACCGTTAATCTGCAGGGCAGCCGTTGCGGCTGGGAGGTAGGTGTAGTTTCGGTTTTTTGCGGAAAACTCCGTGGTGGCGTATTCCGTAAGACATGGACAGCTCAGACTCGTAACACTCTGAAAAGGTAACAGTAAACCCACTGTGGCAGCCCACGATACATGCTTATGCTGATGTAAACACCCGTGCATCTCAACAGAACCCTCTGAAGCGTGCGGCTCTGCATGGCTTCTCCGCAATTGACCGTCTTCCCGAGCCCGGAACCGGCTGAAGTACTCACCTCGGTAATTGCCGATTCCGAGGATATCATAGTTTTGTAAGAGCCAGATATTTCGGCGGCTCAAACCTGATAAGATCCAGAGCGCGTTGACGATGTGGTCCTGTATTAGTGAGATCAGGCAATTGTATTGCGCAGACAGGCGCATTCTTAGCTTATTTTTCGATTTGGCTTGAAACGTTGAAGGGAATTACGAAGTGTTTGCATTGCAGTAAAAGGCCTTCAACCTGCTTCAAAGTGGCTAATTACGAACCCGGCCTCAGAACGTAGACGTTTTATTGTGACTCTAATGTGGCTACTTGTTGCAGGATCATCACAAGAGTGCTCTGAATTACTACAAATTACGCAATATCGCTGAGTATTACTACATTTTGCAAGTGCATGGGCTTCAATTGCTGATGTCTTCAACTTTGCCGAAAGCCATTAATCAAGACAAAAAGTTCTTCCATGAAAGCATGACAGAGACCGTTGTTCAGGGATTCCGCCTCCACAAATTCTTCGCGAAGATTTTCCACGCAAGACTTGGCCAGGTCGGTTTTGGCTCGCAGGAGCACATTTGTGAGTGCTTCATATACCACTCCCCCATACTTAGACAGAGAAGCGATAGTCGATTGCTCCTTCTCATGGAAAGTCGACGTGAATTGCCAGTGTATAGTGAGTGCTTTATCTATTTTCTTGGGCTTTTTACCTCTTTTTAAGGGCGCAGATTCGTCGCGCCCTTTCTTCGTGTTTATGAGCTCAATGATCCCCACATTCAGTGGACACGAGGTGATAAACTGGTGGTGCAAGAGCGTCGAGGCGCTTGGTCTCTGTCGAGGGGATTTGATAAGGCAGTATTTGACAAAGTCTTTTATGTTATCACTGTGTTGTTTTCCCAGGAGCTCCGGCGGTCTTTTCTTGGGGATTTCGAAAAGTGCCTTCATTGGCTCTACCGACGAAAGCGGTGGTTTCCCTTCCACAAACTCGTAAGTGGTGATTCCTGTCGACCAAATATCAGCTTTGGTATCGTAGCCTCGTGCCGAGCGGGAAATGATCTCTGGAGCCATCCAATAAGGCGTTCCCACAACAGTATTTCTTTTTGTTCTCGTCAATGACATCTCACCACTAACACCAAAGTCTGCCACTTTGATCTCGCCGTTATCAGTGAGAAGAATGTTTGCAGACTTGATATCACGATGGACCTTCTTTTGGCCGTGGAGGTATTCAAGGCCACGGAGAACATCTCGGATAATGTACGCCGTAACGCTCTCAGAAAGTGTTCCGAAACATTTGAGGAGATCAGAGCACGATCCACCGCCACAATACTCCAACACAATCCACATATTTGACTCCTTCAAAAACGTCTCAAAGTGCCGGGTCAAGTACTGGGATCGAATTCTTGTAAGAATGTGGATTTCCTTAATGAGTTCTCGGACATCAGAGGCTTCGTTGAGATCAATCATTTTCAAAGCGCAAACTTGACCAGTCTTGAGATTTGTGCCTTTGTATACTTCCCCGAAAGATCCTCTCCCCACAAAGCATTCGACATGATAGTCTTCTGCTGTCATTGTGGAGAAAGAGTAGGTGCACAAACTCGCGCATGCTCATAAAAGATTGACGGCCCACTAATCGGCCTTTCATTTTTATATTTTTTATATTTGGAAGAATTGAGATTATTTGTAGATTGCCACCAATACTTTCCGCCTATCGGATACCATACAACAGTCAACGAGTTTCTTTGATTCCGATTTTATGTTTAACAATTTTTGCACCCAATACGAACCTGCACTAAACTCGTGCTGCATCAAGGCTCACACACTCCATCATCTTTTCATCCTCAGATCATGAACTTCATTGGCGAGATCGTGGAGCATGATGTTGTCCCAGCGGTCGCCCCAACCGCTCCCTTGGGTAATGTCACTGGGTTTCCAAGCTTGAAGAAGTTTGGCGCCAAGAAGAACTCCCGCTTCAAGAAAGAGGTGAGAGCATCTCCGGCGCCAGTTCCTAGTGGCAATCTGCGAGCAAACGCAGACAATAAAGATGGTGATGAACTATCCGAAGCAGAGAAAATCCACAACGAAAATCTTCAAAAGCTTCGGCTGATGACAGAAGATGAGATTGAGAAAGAGAAACTCGAGTTGCTTCAAGCGTTGGACCCTAAAACAGTGCTGAGCCTACTCAAAAGAGCGGAGGACCGTCTGGTTCCTCACGTGGACGGTCATGCCAATGATGGTTGGATTGGTGGAGGCAGAAACGGGATCGATTTGCCAACAATGAATAAAGACGACGTAAACAAAGCCCTCGGGATCAAGACTGTTCGATTTGGAGCGGACGAGGTATTTGAGCACGCGGACAAAGAACAAAATCTGTATGACGACCAAGAGAGTGAATTCAAGGCAATCACAGGTGTCGAAGAGACTAGTGACCACACTGACGAAACAATTGATGAAGAGGACGATGAGATTGCCCCAGAAGGGTACCAGATTGTTGCGGAAGAAGAGACACATCCCGAAATGCATTTTCCCAAACCAAAGACGCCGACGGAAGATCCAGACTTGGATTTAAACGACCCCGGGTTCTATGACAAACTCCACGAGAAGTATTACGCGGATTTACCGAAGGAAACCTCGAAGCTTGCATGGATGACCGAGCCTGTACCCCAAACTCGAATCACCACTTACGAAGCCATCAGCGATATGCGGTTTGATTTCAAGGGAGATTTGGTCAAACTCAATGATGAAGCTGCGGAGATACCTACTCATTTGGGACTTCATCACCACTCGGACAATCCCCAGTTGGCGGGCTACACCATTGCAGAGCTAGTGCATCTTTCCAGGTCGGTCGTACCAACGCAGAGATGCCTCGGAATCCAAATGTTGGGAAGAATTTTGCATCGTTTGGGCTTGCATAAGTACGACATCATGCCTATTGTGGAAGGGGAGGCCAATTCTGTTGTCGAAAGTGAAATCAAACTGGTGATGAGCCAGTTTGAAGGCTTGATGTGGGATTTGGTGGAGGAGCTTCGGGTTGTAGATTCGTTGACCGAGGCGGCGGACGAAAAGAAAACCCGGAACCTTTCTGTGCGAAACTATGCCATTGAGGCATTATGGCTTTGGAGACAAGGCGGTGGCCGGCCAAAGGTAGAGAGGAGCGAACAGGATGTCATCGCAGAGCAACTCCAGAATATGTAAGTGAAGATATAGTGAACATGCTACAGTAATATGTAAACCTTTCCGTTCAGAACCAGATGGGTTAGAAATCAGCTTCTGTTGGATGACAGAGAAGAACGACCATCAACTGTGTATCGAGCCGAGAAGCGCTGGCCTAGCTATCCTTCAAAACGAAGGGAACTCGGCCGGCATTCCGTGGGTGGTTCAATCAGGGAATAGATGGGAGAGGCAGTGATACAGAGAAAGTCTATTCCTGGCGAAAACCCCAAACGTCAAAACGACAATCGGGACCAGGACTCATTTCCCCACACCATCTCAATTAGGTTCCAGTCATAATGGGTCGGAGGTACTTCTTGTTCTTCGCACAGAGACACATTGAACCGATGTTCCTCGTGAGAGGTGAGTTTCCCCGATCGGACAACTTAAGTTGTGCGTGTTCCTACACCAAAGTCGAAAAGAAATGTGTATTACAGTTCGAAAATTTACCGGAAAAACGAGCATTTCGACTTGAGAAATTTGACGGCAAATCACGGTCGTGCGTGAAACAGTTTGCAACTAGCATTATCCACCTGGGACATTGAAGCTATTAGACAGCCAATTTTGAGGAGCTCAATTTATATGCTACCTGCCTTTCGCTTATAGACGGCAGCGAGTAGTCCCATCAAACGGTGATGGCACCATACTCCCCGCTGTTGTCATGCCCTTTTCCTACACCCGCAATTCCTTCACTGTATGGATAGACGGAAATAATGTAGCAAGCGTGAATCAAGCCCGGGATAAATCCAAGAATACAGAGGCAAATGTTGAGAAACAAGTCGACCGAGAGGCCTCTCTTCACCGCCACAGGAATAGGGGGGAGGAATATAGCGAGGAGAACTAGAAACCAATCTCTGGCGTGCATTGTGTGTTGTTATCAAAAGTATCAGGAAAAACCAAGCAAGACAAATCTTGATTCTTATATAGTTGCTGCGCGCGTATGTAGGTCACGTCTCAGACTTCTTATGCGGCAAATACGGGCAGCTTACTAGATTTTGCACAAGGATAAACCTTGGAAACCGTCTTCGGCGTTGAAAAGTGCAATAATTTAACTAACAGTATATGTGATTTCAATCCTGACAGACTTGGGCAGCGCAGAGTTTTGCGTCCTTCTCCCTCTGTGCCAGCTCATGGCTCAAGGCGAGAATTAGGGAAGATTGCAGTTATTCAAGTAAGACCTTTTTGATCACTCTTCAGGAATTAGAGTATGAAGTTATTTAGCAAATTTCTCAGTTAATGGTGTCACCTCGCACCTGTCTCACTCGCCTACATCAAGTACTTCCTGCACCAAATCTTACCTTCCACAACTTCACTATGAGATGTCAACTAGTGACTGCAGTGCTGTTGCTTGTATCCTATGTGGTTGCGGTATTCTTGGAAGACGCTTTTGTTACCGATTGGGCCCGTCACAACTATAGAAGATTGTCACAGTCGTGGCTAGTTGAACGGAATGCGGTTTTGGCTTTGGCAGAATCAAACCGCTTGGTCCGTCTTGACGCCGAAACCACGGAAATGGCCTTTCTGATAAATCTCTCTCCCTACGGATTTAAGGAGGGCCTGCTACTTGACGTTGCTCTTCTTGACAAGTTTGTCGTTGCCTATCTGGGCGAGAACAAACAACTTTTCGTGTTTGGGAAGAACACAGGCGTATTGTTCCATACCATAAGCTTGGAGGCTGCGCCTCAGCAAGTGGTTCCGTTACGAAATGATGCTTTGATTATTTTAGATGCTCATAACACATTACTGGCGTGGCACAATGGTGAATTGGGCATACTCATATCATCGTGCACTTCATTCGCTGTCTTTGAACATAAAGGAGTGCAAAGCGTGTTTGCTGATGGCCAGATTTTGCAGTTAAACCTCTCAGAGGATACATTAGAGGTCAATACAGTGGATGCGACTCAATTTGGGGGCCGTGTGATTTTAGAATCCGATGTCCTCATCAATGCCGCTTACGGAATCTCGTTCACTGAGTCTGAAGTTTCCATCATCTTTGAGGCTGAACAAGGCTTCAAGGCTGTATGGACCCGAAAATATGACACGGTTTCATCGGTTTGGGTGAAAACTACCAAGTTCTCAACTTATGTTGTGGTAGTCACGCCATCAATGGTTTTTACCTACGATGTCGGAAAGTTCTTGAAAAATCAGAACCAAAAGACTATCACCGTCTCTCAGATTGAGTACGATGGCGTCTTTTCTGAACCAATTGTCACAGACTCCTCGATTTCAGTGTTATTCGAGAAAAATGATTCTTTCAATGTTATCGACCAACCGTTTGGCCAACCCAAAAAGGCCATTTTGTCATCGATTCCCAAAATCCAAACATATGCGACGCACAAAGCTATCATTGTCGACCATCCAACGTCTCTTTCAGTGATTGATAAGGCTCACCATATGGTTGAAGATTCGCAAACAGGTAGCGATTTATTTCGTTGGTTGAGAAGAGCTAAGAAGCACTTGGCACAATTCGGCAGGTCAGCTGTTGGAACTGTCTCAGGATCGCCTCCAGCCGCACTCATCAATATTGCGAGAAGTCTTCAAGGTAATATGTTGGGTCGCTTCGTAGGTAGGTTGTTTGACACCACAACGACCGTCGCAGAGTTCGAAAACGATAGCTTTGGTTTGGAAAAGGTCCTTGTTCTATATGACGGTGTGAACAATATTGTACTGGCGAAATCCACGAAGGATGGATCCCTCGTCTGGACGCAATTCTTTGAGGGAGAGAATGACTTTGTTGATATGATTTCCCTCCATGATGAAGTCTATGTGGTTTCGTTGCATTCTGTTCAAGTTTTTCTGTTAAGAACGGGTGATGTTGTTTTCAAAAAGGATTTCTCGTTCCAGATTGATGAAGCCATTGTTCTCGAAACCCAGATAGACAACGAGGAATTGGAGGATGGTCCCCAGCCCCTCACGATTGCTTTGCGTCTGGGAGAAGAAATCGAATTTTTGCGCCCGGGAACAGATCTTAAGGGTAACCAATTTTTCGTATCTAAAACAGATGCTTGCACTGTTCAAGGCTACAAAGTATCTAATGGAAGATTGTTAAAGACATGGAAGTTTAACAATGAAAGCGAGGAAATCATTACTATTGCCAACATGAAAGGGAGCTTGACTACAGCAGTGGGCATTTCGAGAGGTGATAGGTCTTTGTTGTACAAGTATTTGAACCCGAACTTGATCACCATTGTAACTAAACTGGGAAGTGCAATTAAAGTGACTCTTTTTGATGGTGCAAGTGGAAACACTCTCCACGTCCAACAACCAAATGATGAATTTGTGGACTTTGATTCAATCAATGTCATTCAAGCGGACAATTGGGTCATTTATTCCTATTTTGTCAAGTTCCCGGTCGTGGAACAACGTATAGCCGTTTTAGATTTGTTTACCACGGCGGGAAATGCCATTGGAGGAGTGAAATCGTCCACAGAAGGTGAGTATGACGTTTCAATCGCAACGGTATCCAGCAAATCATTCATTTATCCGGAAAAAATTCTGCAATTGGCGGCCACCCAAACAAAGTTTGGAATTACTTTGAGATCAATTTTGGCTTTCACGGAGACGGGCCAATTGGTGGAGATACCCAAATTCTTTCTCAATAGTAGAAGAATTGACGATCGCAAAATGACAGCAAAGGATTATGAAGACGAGTTCAAAATGATGCCTTACGAGGCTGTCATAATGCACAACAGCTACCAAGTGTTGAACCACAAGATCCAACTTCAACCGGTCGAAAAGAACCACCAATTTCTCTTGGTAAAACCCACAAGTTTGGAATCCACTGTAGTGGTCTGCTTAGTGAGTAAGGAGAATGAATTCTGTACTACTGTCCAACCATCATTATCATACGACCGTTTGACGCAGTCCTTTGACAAGTTCACGCTCCTACTCACGATTGGAGTATTATATGTGGCGTATCTTATCACCAAGCCAATGGTGGAAACGAAAAAGTTGAATTTAAAGTGGCTAGACTAAGCAACATGAGCAAGTACACCGAGATACAATACGATATTAATGCATAATTAGACCATATTTAGTTTTCACGTGGGATCACAGATCCTGACGTTGTGATGTAGTCCACAATTTTTTGATGACTGTGATTACTCATCTCTAAGCCGTAAGCTGCCCAATTAGGTTCTCCAGTGACATGAGATTCATCGATCTTGTCCATCTGATAGATGTCCCAAATCATTTCGTAGTGTAAGCTGGAAACTAGATAGTTGGTCATTTTGTTGACGAGAAAGAAAGACTTGTGGTGGTTTTTTAGCTTCAAGAGAGTAACCTTGTCACAGGCATCGTACTTGTCAATGATTTTGAAGAGTTTGCCGTGGGCCAGTCTCCAATCAGCGTTGGCATTCTTGGTCAAAATCTTGTATGCTCTGGCAAACTCGTGTTTCACCTCCACGTACTGGTCGATGGAGTTCAAGAGAGGGGTCGAATGGACGTTCAACAAGAAAAGAGCAGCCAACTCGATGCCGAAACGGAAGTGGATGGGTACCTGATGGAAGTTGGTGATGTGGGAGAAGTTGGCCTCGAACAACGAAAGAATGGACTTGCAGCAAACAATGGTCTTGCGAATAACGGATTTGTAT
Source organism: Clavispora carvajalis (assembly GCA_030581635.1). Taxonomy (NCBI): domain Eukaryota; kingdom Fungi; phylum Ascomycota; class Pichiomycetes; order Serinales; family Metschnikowiaceae; genus Clavispora; species Clavispora carvajalis. The sequence goes on along the minus strand of JAKTTV010000029.1, from coordinate 29,025 downwards.
TCTGGTAACGAAAGGGCCACATCTGACAAGGAGTAGATGTAAAGATGCAATTTGGAGTACTCCACGGACAACAGAAGCAAGCCGTCGTGGAGTATAGGCGAGTCTGGCGACTTATAGGAGTCCAAGATTGTCTCGAACATATGCAAATGGATCAACTTGGAAACGTGGTTCGGAGTGTGGATGAAGTCGCCCATGTTTTCGTTCATCTTCAGCTGCACCAAAGAAATCTTCAAGAGCGAGTTGATGAAGTTATCCTGGGGCGAGAAATCGTCCTTGTGCAAGAGATCGACGTTGGCGGCCTTAGCGGTGACATAGTCGAGCTGGAAGCCGTTGTAGTTGGGGTTGGATAGGCCGAGGAACACGAGCCAGTAGTTGGAGTTGATGTTGACGTACTTGTAGATGCGTTCGCGGATGCGGATGTTCTCGTCCTCGGGGGCGTCCATGGACATTGACGTTTTCTGGCTGAACTCGTTGAGAAAGCTAGGCTTATGGAGGCCGTACTGGAGGGCCAAGCTCTTCATCAAGGAGGTGTACTTGACAGAGATGTTGTCCTGAATGCGCAGGGCCTCGCCGTTGGGCAACGGCCAGGTGGTGAGCACCAAGAGGGCCACCAAGGAGTACACGGAGCGGGGCGTTCTGAACCAGCAGTTCACCACCACCAAGTTGCGCACGTGCGGCACAAGCAGAAGGTACTCTTGCGGGTTCTCCTCGCGGAGAAGCGCCGTGGTCACAATGACCCAGAACAACACGTCGCTGTCGCGGTGCACCGCCAGCAAGTCTTTGCGGAAAAACGACTCTGGGAGCACCGGCAAGTAGCTGCGGAAGTGGAGGTTGAACCCGTCGAACAAGGCGCGCGCGCGGGCGTACGACACGGTGCACGGCGGGCTGCGCTGGTCCGAGCTGATGGTGAAGCGGTCGGCCACGTCGAGCGTGGGGATGGGGTCGAGGCAGATCTCCTCCGGCAGTTTCTCGTCGGGCGAGTGGAGCACGGCCTGGATCTGCGCCACGGGCGGCGTGGCCGGGGTCCGCGGGCGGTGCAGGCGGCGGGCCAAGAGCAGGTCCACCAAGCGGGTCTTTTTCGCCACTATGCGCTCGAGCCGGCGGTGCAAGTCGTGCACGTCGGTGACCAAGCGCTCGACTGCGTCGTACTCGCGCTTGACGGGCGCCGAAACGTCCAACACGCACGTCACGCTGCGCTTGGCGCAGCAGGTGCAAGGTCTGGGGCGCGTGAGGATGGCGTCGCAGCGGATCTTGCTCTGTCGGCACCGGGCGCACAGTCTGAGCATGCGTTCGCCTTTGCGCACCGATTTGGGCATGGTCATTTTTCTTTGCATGATCATGGCAGTGGGAGTTGACTGGGAATGGCAAGCAGGAGTTGGCGGTGGATGTGTTCACTGGCTGTGGTGGGTCAGGAGGTGGGATAGCGTTGCCAGGAGGGGATTGGGCAGTCAGACAGGGCGGAAGACAAGGCGCGGGGTGGGGCGGGAGAAAAGAGCTGCGCCCAAGAGATATATACCTGGGTGGCCCGATGGTCAGCCGCAGCCTGCACAGCGGCGCGACGTTTGGGTGCAAACGACGCCGCTTATCGGCAGACGCCCTGAATAATGGGCGCGCGCCCATTGGACGCGCCAGCCGGGCTTCGGCGCCTATCGCCCGGCACAAATCGGCCGGGTGTGCAGTCGCCTGGCCTGCGAATGGGAGCCGGCCGAAGACCGGTCGCACGATGGATGCGCGCGCTTCACTGGCTGGACCACCAGTCTGGTGCTCACGTTACCACTTTAAACGATACGGCGCCACAGCCCCGCCACAACCACTACTGTGCCGCCGCCGCTGTAGCCCTTCTGTATTTACAGTCTACATCGCTTTACTCTTGGTCTGTTTCTCGTAATCTCTGACATCTCTCTACTCTTCCCATGTCTCTACTCTTCCCATGTCTCTACTCTGCAAATGTCTCTACTCTGCACATGTCGTCCCACGTCTCTACTCTTCACATGTCTACATCTTCCCATGTCTACATCTTCCCATGTCTACATCTTCCTATTCTCTACTTCTATTCTCACCGACCCACTAGCCCTCATTCGGACCAATTGTAAATCACCTGCTCCCACTGCCACCTGCTTACCACTGCTCCACCCGCATTGGCGCAAATCTCCTGCTTTATGTAGTCCGCCTGGCCCCCTGCGCGCTTCGGAGTTCAACCAAGCGCGTACAGTTCGCCTGCCCATTCTTCCGCTTGTTCCGGCACGTCCGCCCCATCGGTATGACATTGCGGGTGCAATTATTGGTGCGCACCATGTCCGATCGGCTTTACGCAGACCTCCTCTCCATCAGCCCACGTGTTGCCCATGCTCTCCCGCGGAGCAAATCAACTGCCGCAGAATAAGCATATAATGCGTCTCGGCCAACACGCAGTAATGAATAGGGGACGGCTCTCATACGGCCCACCAAGAACCCAGTGAACAATGCAGTCCACCAATTCCATAGCTCAACTAACCTGTACTCTCACTCAACTCACTCACCACTTACACTCGCTCAACACTTACACTCACTCAACACTTACACTCACTCACCACTTACACTCACTCAACACTTACACTCACTCAACACTCAACTGCACTCAACACTCTACACTCACTCAACTGCACTCACCACCGCTCTAATTTCAGCCGGCTGGGCACATCCGGACATCTCGGTATACTATGCCCACCACGATCTACACCTGCACCTCGAACCATAGCTCATCCATTGTCTCTTCCGCCGATGACCACACCCAAAGCGGTCCACCTATATAATCTCGCCCACTTTGCGCCGTTGTCGCCGATTCTGGCGGCGCACTCGGTCGCTAGCGACAACTACAACCACGACCACGCCCTCAGCGCCCACGCCGAGAACGCCCACTGCACCCATTGCGGCATCATGCTGATCCCCGGGCTCACCGCCTCCATCCGTATCAAGTACACCAAAAAAGGCTCCGGCGTATTGGCCCCCGGCCGCCTCCGGACTCTCGTGGTCACGTGTGGCCACTGTAGCCACCAGCACCAAGTGTGCACCCTAGTCAACCGGCGCAAGGCCACGGCGCCAGCGCCGGCGCCGGACAAGAAGAAGAAAAAGAAGAAAAACTCGGAGCTCGCGTCCTTGCTTGCGTCCCGCAAGGCAGAGGCGCCGAAATCCCTCAGTTTGTTTGAGTTCATGCAATAGCGCCGCTACGCAAGCGACAACGTCTTGGACAACCACTCGGACGACTTGGCGGAAGGCGCCACGGCCGCAACCGCCGGCGACCCCCTCTCCCGCCGGCACGGTCTGGTCCACCGGCGCCGGCGGTACATTTGCGCGTCCGGCGTCTCGCCGTGGTCGGCAAAGTCATACACCCACTTCTCGTCCGTGTCCACGCTCACCAAGTCCATGATGCAGTTCTGGTTGACCCACACGTGTGGGTCGAGGTCGATGCGCCACGCGCCCGCAAACTTCCAGTTTGCTGGCGGCTGGATCTCGCCAAGCGTGTCCTTGTGTGCGATCGGAAGCACGCTCCCTTCCTCCTCTTTGGACTCCCGCGCCGCCAGACTGTCGTCCGCCACGGAGTCGTCTTCGTTGGTGTCGGTCAGGACGGCTGCTTCGTCGTCGTCAGCCTGGGACCCCCGGCGGTCCCCTTCCGCTGACCCGGTGTCCCCTTTGGCCCGCCTCAGCGCGCTGCTCCGCTTCTTTAGGCCCGGCAGCGGGGGCAGCGCAGGCGACGGGTCAGGCTCCGCGGCCTGTGTCTCCGCGTCCAAGAGCCTGTGCGGGTGGTTGAGTGTATAGTAGTCTGCCGTGAATCCCACAGGCTCCCATATCTGGCGTGCCGAGAGGCGGTGGAGCTCGAAGATCTCCACCGGCCGCTCCACATCTGTAGGCGTCTGCTCGTCAATGAAGCTCATCAAGAACCCTTCCACACGGTCGGTCGAGTTCAAGCGGGCCACACGCGCCTCCTCTGTCTGCCACCGGTCCAACACCTTGTTGCGCACGACCGGGTGGCACAAGCCCACGCCGGTCCACACAAGCACAATGGCCAACGCCCTCCACGGGATGTGCGGGAACACCAACAGCACCACGCACGGCAACACCGCCACGTCAAACACGATCGACGCCACCAACACCGCAAGCACCACCGCGCTCAAGTTGCGGTTCTCAAACAAGAAGTAGTGCTGGCCCCAGCCAACCACCGCGTCGTACAACCGCACGTACATGGCCATCAGGTTCTGCAAGTCGGTGAAGTTCATGAGGAACTCGCGCGACAACTGCGAGCACGGTCTGGGCGGCTCGTACTTGCGGAGTGCCGGGCCTTCGTGCGGCACCGGGTTGCGCTCCCAGAGCGCGCCGTCAACCACCGACGGATCGGGCGGATGGAGCTTGAGGTAGCTCGGGACAAGATACTGTTTGATGAGCATCACCGCCGGCACGGCGGTGGCGAGGTACGGGTTCAAGATCATGTGCGTGATCACCATTAGCATGCCCACGGTGTAGCCCGGGTGGTACCAGCCAAAGAACAGAATCAACGCGTCCATGGTTTCAAATACGGGCGAGATTTTCTGCGCAAAGTGAGTGCTGTTGGTGGTCATGAGGTTGACCGAGAACGGCGGCCGAGTGCGGTGAATCGCAAGTCTGCCGTCTAGACTGGCCGTTGCGTGGTCCTGGTTGTTAATCACCACATTCAACATCTTCTCCATGAGCTTCTCTGTCAATTGGTTCGACGCCTTGCGTGGATCATCTTCGAGATACCAGAAGCTGGAGAAGGCGGGCGGTTCATCTGGGGTAAGTTGCTCCGGTGTTGGCGGAGCGGCTTCTGGGCCATGTGTTTCTTCTTCGTTTCTGGCCTCGTGCGAAACTTCGGGCGTGTCGTGGATCTCTCCTTTCTCCGGCTCCACCACAAGGATGTTTTCGAGAAAACTAGACACCTGCTCCATGATTTCTCGTCAGTGGAGTCGTAAGCACTTGTGGGTCGATGGAGGACTGTATGGGGCACAAGTCTGTCTCCCAAAACGGTTAACAATAGTGGTGTGCTCCGCCTCGGGGCAAGCACCGCTTTGGGGTGAAATCATCCTCACTAAGTCGCCGTATCCTGCTATTGGCTCCAGTAGAATGCAAAACTAAATGTCTTTCGGCCCTGGATTTTCTCTCCATAATTGCCTCAATAACTACGCACTGCAACGCCGCAACCACTTGTGCTCCACCACATACTTCAACCTACCTTATCCCCTGTTTTTACTTTACTTCTTTTCGTAGTTCGCAAATGTTCGAGTCCAGACGCATTGAGCCAATATACGTCGTTGCTTGATCTGTGCAAAGTTCGAATTGTTTTCAGTTTTGGCCAAAGTACACCGTAAAGGTGCAAAATAATCTCACAATTCGCGAGATTTCCCACAAGTTCCCATCTACCACAGGTTCAGAGCCTTGGACTTTGAAAGTCACCGTGTACATTCTATCAAAATGTGTACTCCTCGAACCATAAGCTTCGCCAAGCTGTGAAAGACTTCTACAGTAAAGCAGAATATGCATATTTGTATTTGGCTACTCTATCTTGATCCGCTTGTTGCAGAATTGAGACGCGGCTTCAATGCCTTTCCTGCGTTTGTCACTGAAACTGCCCAACGGCATTTCTTCATCACAGTCAGTGGCCACATCCGAATCCACTTCAACTTTTATAGAGTCTGTGAAACTTGATTCCGGAGATGGCAAGTCGGCAATTCCCTTTCCGCTAATTTGCTCTGTGTCTTGGCGCTTGAGCGACGGCCTCTTCTTAGATTTTTGCGGAAGCAAAATCGTGCGGTTTTTGCTTGGAGTGGAGGGCGGCGTGAGTACGGTTTCAGCCTTGATTTCCTGTTTGAGCGACTCTATGAGCTTCTTGGTCATCTCGCGCTTCACCGCGGCCGAAGAGTTCTTCGCATTAAGCTTCTTTGAATCGAGTTGCTCTTGAGTCAAGAATAAGTCGGGGATCTCATTCTTGAGCACTCGGACAAATGCATCACAATCTCCAAGAACCTGGAAGTCCACCATGTTGGCCCATTGTTTGGCCAAAGGCGTCTTGTTTACGAAAATAACCTTTCCTCCACGGTCGTGGACGTTTTTCGACAAGCTTCTGACCAATTTCTTCACTCCGTCTACTTTTAGCGATGTGCCCATGATTAGAAGACAGTCACATTTCATGCCAATGTCCACGTTCAATCCGCGGGCAAGAATCTCTGATTGAGGATGGTTCTCTCCATAGAGCACAATATCCGGTCTCAAAATGCCGATAGACCCAGTCAATCTTTTACCAGAGTATAGCCGCTCTTGATACTTCAGGTAACAGTTGGCACACTCGGGGTACTCCCCACCTTCCAACATGCGTTGTGTTTGCGGAGTCCAGTCGTGGTGAGAGAAGCACTGGGTGCAAGAGAGCTTATGCAAATTACCGTGGAGCTGCACCACATCCAAGCTGTTCCATTTTTCGCGAAAACTCTTGCCAGAAGAGGTTTCAATTTCATTGAACTTAGACGAGTCAATACCGCACTCAAGGTTTATGGTCTGTTCCAAACTGTCGATGTTCTGCGTGTAACACCTTAGAAGCTTGTTCTTGTCCTTCAATGTCTTGATGAAGCGGTGGGTCTCGGTAGCTTTGGCCTGCAAAGTGTGTTTGTAGAGTCCCTCCATGAAAGTGCAGAATATAGACAAGGTGGTGTCGTTGCGGAAAAGGGAGATGTCAAACAAATCTTGTCCCTTGATGAAGCTGGTCGGGTATTTGGCCTTCACAATGTTGTACAACCCTTCGTCGGACCGGAAATCGGGGATCCCTGCGTTGCAGGAAATTCCTGCTCCTGTCAACAAACTCGATTTTCTCGCCTTGAAAATGACCTTAGCCACCTCATGGAGCTTGATCGCATCTTCCGCAGACACGTTTTTCGGGTCGGAAAGATTTATGGTCTTCATGGAAAAATTGGCAAGACGGCCTGTGTGGATATGCTAGATGACAATGGTTACCGTTGCGGCAGGAAGGAAGGGTGCGGTGATCAACGTTCAGTGGTTTTTTTCCTTCTTTTTTGTGACCCGAGCGCCAGATGCGTATTTACAATATACCGCATTAGTTAAATGAGAAGCATGTGTGCCGGTCTGGAGTCTGTGCATGCTCACCAGCCAAACGGGAAAATGCAAACCGATCACATGATGCAGAAGCCGGCTAACGTTGGAAGACCATACTTATAGAGAATTTTCGGCCTACGCAACGGAGGCTGTTACAGCCACACGTGGATAGAATTGCCTTTCATGTATCAAGGACGTGATTTTCTCCTCTTTATAAGCGCGTGCATTGTGATTGGGACTGGCCACGACCAGTACGCGAAACGGGAAACCTAATTGCGTGCCTTGGGGTTTGGGCTCAAGCAACCTTTAACAGGCATACTGGTGGCATGGGTGTAGACGTGACTCACCGGAGATTCAGGACTAGTAGAAGATGCAGCACCGAAGACCGTGGGACATCCGCCATGCTCAGAAAGGCCCTGAGGCTACAACGTACTAATGAAGATTGTATTACTCACACCACTACGTTAAGCCTGCGTAGAGTTCACGGCCAATTCCATGATGAGCCTTGTCGCCAAGTGCAAAAAGGGGTAAGCAGAAAACGAGCTCATTTCGTCCACATCCTGTCTCGCAGGCTGCGCTCCCGTCGAGCTCTCCCAGCCGTCAAACTTGAAGTCGACGAGGTAGTTGTTGGGCTCCAACTGGAACAACTGGATCTGCATCTTCATCAAGTCCGGCGGCACACAGCCTCCGTCGGCCACAGTCTCGTCCACCATCGAGGGCCCGTACTTCCATCTCACGCGAATGGTCCACAACTCCTCCTCCGTAGGCTTCGACCATTCAGCACCCAAGTTGCGCAACGCGCGGTAGATCTCGCCCATCACGTCCAACGGGTACGAGCGCGACCTGATGCCAAAATGCCACTTGGTCTTCAGCTTCTTGGTCGACACCGGGTTGATTTTAAGCTGGCTCTGCGAGCCTTGCTGGAGCATGGAGGCCTTGTGGATCGATGGCAATGACGACGGCAAAATGGCAATGGTGGAGTTGGGCAAAGTGGACAAGTCGGGCACCGTGGCCAAGGTCTGGTAGGTCAACGACTGCTGGACGCCCGGGGCGCGGTGGGAGGCGGCCGAGTCATCGCCCTGCGCACCGTGCCACACAGGAGGCGGGCTCTGCGACAAGAAGGTGTCCATGCGCTCGGTTTTGTTCTTCTTCAAGTCCTTGACAAGCGAGTGGTTCTCCTTCATCAACAAATACGCATCGAGAATCTCGTTGCTCTGCTGCTGGGGGTGCTGCTGCTTATTGCACCGCGAGATTACGCTCAAGATCTCGTCGCGGTCGTAGCCCATAGTCATGGTCAACGCGTCCACCACGTCGTCGTCCACATCGATCTTGTTGTGGATGGTCTTTGACAAGTCAGGTGGGAGGAGGTACTCAGAAATGCCCTGCTTGAACCACTCGTCCTCCATGATCTCGTGGATGGTGATACGGTTCAACGGGTTGACCACCAACATTCTCGTCAACAAGTCCTTGGCACCCTGCGAGAGGTAGTTAGGCAAGGTGTAGACACCGTTGGAGATCTTTTTGAACAACGCTGGAATGAAATCGTCGTCGAAAGGTAACCGTCCGCACAACATCACGTACAAAATCACACCCGAGGACCACACGTCCACTTCTGGGCCCGCGTACAACTTACCACTGATTACCTCCGGCGCCGCGTAGTTGGGCGAGCCACAGCTGGTTTTCAAAAAGTTTCCGTCGGTCATGATGTTGGACAAACCAAAGTCCGCGATCTTCACGTTCAACTGGTCGTCCAACAACAAGTTCTCGGGCTTCAAGTCTCGGTGCACAATCTTGTGCCGGTGACAGTACTCCACTGCGGCAATGATCTGCTGGAAAAAGCGTCTGGCCTCGTCTTCCGGCATGCGGCCACGCTGCACAATGTAGTCGAAGAGCTCCTTTCCCGCGTACTCAATCACCATGATAATATCGTCCTTGGACTTGATCACGTCGTAGAGCTTGATGATGTGCGGGTGTCTCAACAACCGCAAGTATGAGATCTCCCGCTCGATCCGGCCCTGCATGTCGCTTTTGGCCAATGTCTTTTTGTTGATGATCTTCAATGCCACCTTGTGTCCCGTGGTCAAGTGTTGCGCCAACTTGACTTTGCCGAAAGATCCTTCGCCCAAAGTTTTGAGCACCTGGTACTTCCCGATACGGTTGGCGGGATTCTGTGCAGGGTCCAGGTGCTTGTCATGGTGGCCGTGGTGGTGGTGGTGATGCTGGTGCTCCAGCGGGTTTTCCGACATTTGGTGTGGTGGAGACTAGTGGGTTTGGTGTGCGTTTAACCCGAGGGGGTTTGGTGCGCGCACGCTTCCCCAGACCCCGCGCTCGCGCCGCAAGCAAGAAGACGGGAATCATCCGGGTCGGGAATTCGTCAGGTTTGTATCCTAGAGGTGGCAAAAGTGGCTTCATGCTTTGTGTAGCAAGTATATTGGAGCACTACGAAGCTTGTGAAGAGTCATGGCAATGTAAACAAGTGCTTGGTGCGAACATTTCGGGCCCTTGAGTAGTGGTGCGCGGGACCAGATGCAAGATGCTGAACTCTGCCCAATGCCACGAAGAGACGCACTCAGAGAATGCCACGAAGAGACGCAATCCGGGTTTCATGAAACCAAACCACCACAACCAGCAACAAGGAGCGCACGGCCTAGCTATAAAGTGTAATTTTCGAGTCATCTGCAGTTGCGCACCTTAGTTGCACCAATGTTAGGCGAGTCGCGCTCGGCCCAAGTTGACCTACACTAGATGGGGCTGGTCCAGAATCGTTTGATGCCTATTGGGGCCAACAACCTGTCTCCATCTCTCTACCATGATATGCATGGGATAAAATTAAACCCGTATCTATGTCAGCTACATTGGCGTCGACAGCTCCCGGCGATAGCCCGCATCATCTCTCTCGTATGTCCCTCGTGTCGATCTGTTGTAGTTTGTCTTTTTCCCCTTCTCATCCACACTGCCGCGCAGCTTCCTACCTTCACGCCTGTGACTGTCTTCGCGCCTGGTACCACCATCAGTTCTTCCGCTGCGTGATTCGCCGTCTTCTTGTTTCAGCTCCCGCAGCCTATCGTCTTTGGGCCACCGTCTAAGCCGATCTGGCCTTCTGTCTGGCCGTTCGTACCATCTCTCCTGCTTTCTGTGCTTTAGGTCTTCGGTACCCGGATTCTTACCTTGAGGGTGGATCTGCTCGATCATGGCTTTGGCTTGGTCTCGCGTTTGCTGCTCCATTTGCTGTTTCCGCTTCTCTAGTAATTCTTCTGGAATCCCATCTTTATCTTGCTGCCCACTGATTAGCAATTGCCATAGGTGCTGACAAAAAGCGCGCCCTTCTTCCTCCCCAAGAAATGTGACCAATTGCTCCTGGATTTCACTAGCGACCGGCTCTTTGTTTCCCTCAAGCATTTCGTAAATGAACTCCACCGCTATGTCGTCATCGGGAAGATGTTTCTGCATTTCCTCCTCTAGCCACACCTTGAGAACAGGAAGATTGACTTTCTCTGTGTCCACATGCTGTTTCAAAATCTTTCCTTTGGCTCTTTTGTGCTTGCGCCCATAGTCGTTCTCATCCGCCTGCTGGACCGAGTGAGACATGAAGAAGAGCTTGTAGTAGGCCTGTATATGCGTGGACTACTGGTGCATGCGCTCCATTACGACCTTAATATTGTATCTCAATCGCGCTTCGATTGCGCTGGATCGAATGGAAGATAATTATTTCCTTCTCTTCGTATCCTCTTTTTGGTTTCACTGTAGCAAATTTTTGGGGTAAATTCATGTACCGCGAGGTTTCATTCACCTTTGTTTCGCACTCTGCGAGGTGACACTATTCTGACACTCTGATGGAGACCAACCCAATCGCGACATCAGCCACGACATTCATGTCGCACCCACCGGCTGCAAAAAACATAAGCGTATAAATACACGCCGTATTTCCCTCCCTTTTATGTCCCACAAATGTCCTGGCCACTTCTTGATTCTCAACTAATTGGGTTCAAGGCCCCAACCAACAATGGCTCCACGGTGTTTTGCACCAAGGCTACGCTCTACGCCCTTCAAGCTTTGACATACCTTTCGCAAACCACAAAAGGAATCACAATCACCTGCTCCACCAACATATGGTCGAATTCTTGTCATTCAACCGGCCACGTTGCCAACCAACTCTCGTCGTCTGGAATGATTCCGTATGCACTCGACTCGCCGGATCTGGTAGATACTATGCTTCTGTCACCCATGGGCCAGTTCCCCACCTCAGAGCCGCTGCTGCCCGAATCACCACTGGAAGAGTATACCTTGAAGAAGCCATACCCGCAAACATTATCGTTTCGGGACATGTACGGGAAAGTATTTCAGGTAGGGTCGCGAGCACGATTTTTCGTAATAAAGTCATACAGCCCACTAGACGTGGAAGCAGCAATAAAACACAAAATTTGGACTCTGACAGAATTTGGGAACAGAAGATTAGCCAAGGCTTATGAGGAAGCAACGGAAGGAGTATACTTGTTCTATCTGGTCAATGGCTCGTCTCGCTTTTGTGGGGTGGCAGAGATGCAAGCGCAGATCGATTATACGAAGGAAGCCGACATCTGGGTCGAATCCTCTCGCTGGAAAGGTATATTTCCCGTCCACTGGCACTTCGTCACAGACATTCCAAACAAGTTTTTTCGTCTTTTACGCGTTCCAGAGAATGAAAATAAGCCAGTGACAAACTCAAGAGACGCACAGGAACTTCCCCACGCGGTTGGGGTGGCCATGTTGAACATCTTTAGTGGGTTTAACCTGCAGGGTCAAAGGTGGTAGATTCCGCACTGTCCCAGGCGAGCGTTGCTTTACCGTATCACGCAATTTATCCTTCGCGAAATTCACGCTGTAATTTCGCTATCATCTATCTCATGCCCTTCCCCCGTGCATTAAGAGGCAGCCGGAGGCTCACTACTACCGCTAGCTTACAAAAGGCGGCCAAAAAGGCGGCGGCCAAAAAAATCGACCCCGCGAGTGTGGAGTATGGTGCGATGTCCAAAGCTCAGAAGGCATTCCTTGATCGGGTTGTTCGTGTAGACCAAGCCGGTGAACTTGGTGCTGACTACATTTATATGGGACAGTATGCGGTGTTGGCAACGAAATATCCTCACTTGGAGCCCGTTTTGAAGCACATGTGGGAACAGGAGGTTCACCACCACGCCACCTTCGACCGCCTTCAAACGCAGCGCAGAGTGAGACCATCGCTCTTGACACCGTTTTGGAAGGCTGGTGCTGTGGCTATTGGAGCGGGTACTGCCCTCATCAGTAAAGAAGCAGCAATGGCTTGCACTGTTGCGGTTGAGACAGTTATTGGTGGTCACTACAACGAACAATTAAGGGTATTGATGAACCAGTACAATATTCCTGTTTATGACAAGGCTACGGGAAAACCATTGACGGATGAACAGCTTTCCGAGGCCATCAAGACCTCACCCGAAATGCGTGAACTAAAAGATACCATCAGCACTTTCCGGGACGATGAGCTTGAACATTTGGATACCGCTGTAGAGCATGATGCCCGGAAAGCAGTTCCGTACATGCTTCTCACGGAGACCATCAAGATGGTATGCCGTGGCGCCATCTGGTCCGCAGAGAGAGTGTAGAGTTCGGAAGGGTTTTGATTGGTGGAGATGGTAGGCTCTAGCGAGCTAGAAGAAAAGGATATGCATATGCTTTTATGATTACGAAATGCCCATAAGTACGTGGGTCCCAATGTTAAGTTCGCGACTGAGATGTAGCCCCAAAGAAGCGTTTGATCGTTCTCCTGCAACCTGCATGCCCACCATCCGCGCCAGAGTAAACAACAAGTCTGGTGCACAATACCGACACATCTATTCCCAACCACACAATCTTTACCCTGCATCGACGTCTCTACACAAGAGGCCGCCATAAATCCTAGAAAAATGTCCCGCCTTAGTCTTGTGAATCGGCCTGGGGGCCTGACTCTCAGTGGATCGCGGAATCAGTACCTTCATAGAGACGAGTTTCCAATTCTTGATTTTAAGGAACTCTCCGTCTGTCTACAAGGGTGCGATTTTATAGCGAACGAGGAGCTCGTATCACGACCCTCGGCTCATTATATTCGTACACTTTTTGAGCAGATTCTCGACACTTTTATGGGGTTTTCTCCTGAATATTGTGCATCCACAACCAAAATGGTTCTTCAGGGCGAGATGCCCCAAACTGGTGCAGCAAATGATGACGGCAGCAACGAGGATATCTCAGACACAATGCACACGCTTGTGTTTTTTCGTGCTGCAAACTCGTTGCTTCAGACATGTGGGGTGCATGATTTCCGGCTCGTAGATCTAGTGCGACCTGAACCGCAGCGAATACGGCGCATATTAAGTGCGGTGATCAACTACGCCCGTTTCCGGGAGGAGCATTTGCGGGAGTGTGAGCCCTTGGTACGTGAGTGCGAGGGTAACGCCGAAGAAGTCCGTAAAGCGGAAGAAACTAATACAGCTTTAGCCAACAATATCGACAGGCTTAAAAGCCGGCTCGAGCAGGACAACGCCGGCGATGATAACCACCGCAAATCCACGCTCGGACAGCTCAACAACTACAATCTGCGATTAGAGCAAGAGCTCAAGAAGTTGCAGAACGCACAAGAGGCTCTCAAGCATGAGCACAGTGCATACAAAGAGTCCAAAACGCGACTATACGAGAAGCTTGAAGACCACCATTATCTTATTGGTGAGTCAATGCGTGAGGTAGAGAAGCTTAAAGGTTACACCGCCGCAGACCCCGCTCTTTTGCGGCGAATCATTGACGACTTGAGGACAAATCTTCACCAGTGCGAAGAGGAGCACCGCAAACACGAACAGGCTTTGAGCCATCGTCACCAGACGGTGGAATCGATGGAAACGGTAGAGGATGAGCTTCGAAATCTCATCAAGATAGTGCAAGAGGTCAGTAATGATGCACGCAAGGTGGAAGAGGCGCGCGACAACTTGGCGCGGCAAACAGAGGAGTTGGAGAACAAGCAGCGGGCCTCCGATGAGTTGGAGGTACAGCTTCAGCGCGGAGCGCGGCAACTTGCCAAATCAGAGGAGAAGATTGGCAAGTTGCGGCAGCAGGCGAGGGAGCGCGAGAATAATGCAAAGGAGCGTCTTGCGGCCCTTGAGGCGGAGTACGCTCGGCTCGTTCAAGAGAGAGACGCCAAGGAAGAGAAGCTAGACGGCACAAAGAGCGAGATCAACGAGCTCGAGGCGCTTATTCACGCTCGGCGCAGCGAGTTTGACGCGGAATGGCGCAGCACTGAGACGGCGGTGGCCAAGCTCAATGCACACATCCGCATGTACTTGTCGGATGTGAGCAGCCAAATGTAATAGTATGTACAATAGACGGACAGAGGGCTATGTGTAGAGAGATAAGGGTTGAAATGCAGTGTATTGATGCCGCCTTCACGGCACCCGTATATACTGGCTTGATGAACAAGCGGAGGAGCCAGTCCAAGCAAGCTTTGGGCACGCATTTTAGCTGGCAGTGATGTCTCAGCTCAAACTTTTTCGATCGACGACTCGGGCGAGGCAGACTGCGAGAAGTCGTCTTTGTGGAAATTTTTGGGGTCATTGAAGAGGGAGTCGTTGCGGTCGTTGAGATGTGATTCAGTGGGGTCGTTGGGGTCGTGGAGGGGGTCGGTGATATCGTGGAGATGGGAGTCACTCGAATGCGAGGCCGGCATCGCTTCCTTGTCATTTCCATACTTGGTTTCCTCGGCATTGTATTCAATTTGGTCGTTGTGAGGAATGCGCTCGTTGGTGGTGAAGACAGCAAACACGAGCGCCGCACACGCGAAGCCAAGATTCAAGTAGAAAACGTCATGCAACGCCTTCAAGTACTGGTCCAACACCACGTTGCGCACCAGGTCCGGCAACAGCCAGATGACTTCAGGCGACAGAAGCACGGCTTCCACCAGAAACGACAAGCCCTGCGGCGCGGCTTGGTCCAAATAATGGCGGCCGCGAGACATGAGCATCAACTGAGACATGACTGCGCCCAAAACGCCGCCGAGGGTCTTGGCAAAGTTGACAAACACAGTGGCGGTGATCATGGCGCCGGGAACATGGCCGGGAGCCTTGAGTTGGGCCGACATCACGGTACTCTGGAACATGAGGCCCACGGCTATGCCGGAGGGAATAAGCAAGCCGATGCGGGCACCGAGCGACACCGAGCGTCCCAACAAGAGCAATACGCCTACACCTACCGGCCCAAGGATGGCCAGTACCATGAACGGCACCTTGACAGAGTAGACAAAGCGGATAAACACGCCGTTGGCGGCCGAGGCCAACGACACGGTCACCACAAACGGAAGAAGGTCCACGCCCGACTGCCACGCAGACGCATTGAACATCACCTGGAAGTAGATGGAAACGTAGTTCATGAGGCCCATGAAGTAGGCAAAAGTGCAGCCCGCGGAAAGCGAGGCCGCAAGGATTTGGGGCTGGAGCACCACCGCGGGCTCGAGGAGCGGCACGAACCGCGACTGTGCACTAGAGTTGGCACGGCGCGCATGGAGGAGCCGGGCCACTTTGGCGCCGCCCCACGAATTCCACACCATCCACGCGAGCAGCAATAAGCCGCCCAAGACAAAGCACAAGATCACGGGCGCCAGGCGCCACTTGTACTGGTTGCCGCCCCAGGTAAGCGCGAGCAACACCAAGACTAATGCGGAGGTGACCAAAACGGTGCCGACCCAGTCAATCTTAGCCAAATTGGCGCGGATCGAGCCCTGCACCGGCGGCGGGCGGAACAGCACCCACAAGAGCGCCAACGCTATGCCGCCCACGGGCAAGTTGATGTAGAAGCACCAGCGCCACGTGACGTGGGTGGCAAAGGCGCCGCCCACAAACGGCCCGCACACGGACGCCACCGCAAACGTCATGCCAATGAGCGCCATGGCTAGCGCGCGCTGGCTGATGGGCACCGACTCCAGAAGCACCACCACCAGCACCGCCTGGATGGCGCCGCCTCCGATGCCCTGGATCACGCGCCCACCAATGAGCATGTCCATGGAGGTGGCAAGCGCGGCTATGAGGCTGCCAATCTCGAACACCACTATGGCCGCGGCCAAGGTGTACTTGCGGCCGAACGCCACGGCAAGCTTTCCGTAAGACGGGGCCAAGCACGCCAGCGGCAACATGTAGGCCGTGGTGAGCCAAGCCACGCGACTGAACGCGTCGAACTGGTTGCCAATATCGGACAAGAGCGTGGAGATGATGGTCTGGTCAAGCGCGGCAATGAAAAGGGTGGCCACCACACTGAGGAATAGAAGGTAGAGGCGCACGCCGTGCAAGTGGTGGTCTTTGGCACGCGTGCCGTCGCCCGCATCGCTCTGGACAAATTTCATTCAGCCGAGCCGTGAGCAGAAGGGAGGAGAAGAAGAGCAAGTAGTGTGGGGGCAAAGTGGAACTGCGCGGCTGAGGTTGCACCGTTGCGCCCACCGCCTGCACTCATTCGCACTTGGAACTTGGGCGATTGCTGCGCATTGCGAAGGACAATGGTGCTGACACAGGGGTAGACGGGGTTTGCACGACGGACGGGTATTTTCGAGGCGGCTGCGGAGCTCTTTTCTTGTGCTTGGTGTTGGGGTCGTCTGGGACTGTATGAGGTTTTGGGGTACCTGGCCTCACGTCACGGTTGGGTGTCGCAGTTTTTGTCCAATGCTGGTCGACCCAGCAGGCGGCCTATATCTGTGGCTACTTGTGTGCCCTATTTCTCTCGTGTGGCGCATGGCCGGCATGACAGACTTTCGCACCATGCTGGCAATTTTTCGCTAACGACGCGAATTCCAGGCCACCGGAGCATTCTGTGCACTTCCTAAATATGTAGACTGATCTCAGAGATCTAGTGTATCTCAGAGCAGACCCTCATTTGTGTCGAGTGGATCTGCTCTATCAAGTGGATCTGCTCTATCAAGTGGATCTGCTCTATCAAGTGGATCTGCTCTATCAACTGTATTAATTTTCACATCAAGACCGGCTGCATCATCTAGATTGATTCTCTCATCTGCATTGATGTGTCATGTAAATTAATTTGCACCAACTGAATCAGGTGCGTCATCTGGATTTTGTATCATCTGTATCGAGTGCATCATTGGGATCAATTTCCATCATGTTGATTTTCATCACCTGGACTTTGTCGTCAAATCCATCTGGATAAAGCTGCGTTGAGACGTATCACACGAAGTATACCTTGGTCGCATCATCTGAAGCGGCCCTCTGAGTCCGCCCCGTAGCTCTATACTTCTTTTACCTTATGTTCCCCTATGATTTTTACCTCAATGCCATCACTTTGTCCCTACGGCAATCTAAGCGTGCGGGATACGTTCTCGTCTTCCTCTGACAATATCCATTGAAGAGCTACATTGACGTTGCGTGATCTACATACAAAGCTCAGCTCTAAAAGTCCGCAAGTCTCGCACCTTCCGTTGACTACGCCATCCTTTACATTAGTATACTTTAATTACACCGGGCCCCGCCGGAGAAAGTCCAAAAGGTCCATGTCACAGTCGTCCGGCACCGACTGGGCACCCTTAGATGTGGCACGCCGCATGTTGGTGACGCTCAAGCGCCGCGGCGTATACGTCTTGAGCTCGGGAATGGGCCCCTCGACGGAGAAGCCCCGCAGGCGGTGCGACTTGGTCGATAGAGACGCAATGCTCTCGCGGCGGCTCTGGTTCAGCGTCACGGTGGTGCGTTGGCCAAAGGAGAAGTTGTCGAGCTTCTGGCGAAACTCGTTTTCCACCACCGCACCCAGCAAAAGACTGGAGAAGTCGTGCTTGTCGTGCAACACAGTGAACTCGCCGGCAGCGCCCGGCACTTGGGACGCCTCGAGCGTCTGGCTCTCGAGGTGCCGGGCGAAAAGGCGCTGTTGCAAGTCGGCCACAACCTGCTCCGAGGGCAAGCGCATGAACGGGAGGCGCATGCGGCTGAGACAGCGGCGCCACCACGGGTACTGCGACTCGTCGAGATAGGCACTGAGCGCCACGGAGCCCTTCGGGGTGGTGCTGTAGGACGCGGAGTCTGCGGTGGTCTGGGCGAGCGCGTAGTGGGACAAGAGCGCCTGGTGATCGTTCTTGAAGTTGCGCAAGATGGTGTGCTGCCACGGCTGCTCACGGTAGAAGAAGACCAAGGAATCGACCACGCCGTTGAACGGCTGCATGAAGGCGCCCATGTAGTTGAGCCACACCACGGGCCGGGAGCGGCCAGAGGGGCCGAACTGCGTGCACTGCAAGATGAACGGGAAGAGCCACACAAAGATGTAGGCGAACGGGTAGACGAAGATGGACTTCATCTGCTTCTCAATCAACTTCTGGCGGCGGCGGAACGCGTCTAGGTTGGCCATCTGGATGTCGTCCGTGCCCTGTACTTGCAGCGGGTAGTACGGCTGGTGGGGCGGGACCGACACCAGCACATCGTCCGAGTCCAGGGAGCGCTGCGAGGGCGAGAAAGTGGGCGAGCGCGAGCGCGAGCCGGGGGCGCCGGGCCGCGTGGTGACGCTGGAGCGGGACCGGCCGCTGTCCGGCAACACCAAGTTGGGCCTGACCCACGCGCGCACGCTGCCGCAGAAAAAGCGCAACAGCGAGAAGAAGGAGGGCGGCGACTCGAGCGCGCAGCGGTCGGGCGGCGCCTGCTTGTGCATGGTGGAGAACACGCCGGCCAAGGAGCGGAACTCGCGCAACACGTGGAAGTAGATGACGCAGTACAGCCCCACGATGACCACCACGATGCACCAGCGCGGCACCCAGCTGAGCGCCAAGCGGTACCAGGGGGGGTGCTGGGGCAAGTAGCACCAGCACACGAGCGTGGAGTAGCCCTGGCCCACGTACGGCAAGGCGGCGAGCACCAACGGCACCACCACGCACAACAGGTACACGTAGTGGCGGTAGAGGTAGAGGCCGCCCTCGGAGCGGTCGGAGCGGCCGGTCTTGACGGTCAAGCCCGGCTTGAACACAAGGAGGAAAGTGTGGAGCGCAAACGCGAGAATGGCAAAGTCTGCGCCCTCGATGGCGGTGGCGGTGAAGAAGCCCACCGCCTGGCAGAAGGCCCGGTCGGAGTACGCGGGCGGGTGGTAGAGCACGCGCGCGGGGAAGATGAGGAGGATGACGGCTTTCAACAAGTCGAAGAAAATGAGAAATGCAATGAGGTGGTGGCGGAACACGAGCCGCCGCGGGTCGATGGCGAGGAACATGTAGATGGCGCACAAGCAGAGCACGATGGAGCTGATGGACGACCCGGTGGCCACGGCCCGCTGCACAAAGTTGGCGTGCCCGCTGAACTGCTCCGCCTGGTCAGCCACGTGGGTTTCTAGTCGCCGCAACAAGCTGTTTTCGAGCCACTGTCGGAACGGCATGGCGGGGCATACAGTGCGGGAGGGTGGGGTGCTGGCGCAGAACGAACTGGCGGGTGCTGAGGAGCTGGTGCTGGGTCAGGAGTAGGTGGAAATTTGTTACCGCAGAGGCCACTGTGCAGACCGCGGCGCAGACACAAGGACGGAACTGTGGTCTACGCGCAGCGAGAATGTCGGCTCACGTCGGGCTTGGATGGTTTGGTGGCGGTGAGCTTGCAGCTAGACCAGTCACGCTGGCTACTTGGGGTGGGGACGGGCTGAGCTAGTGTTGAGCTTCAGTGTGCATATGTCAGTGCACGGCGCGGGCCAGTGCGCACTGGTGAAGGTATTATGCAGTGGAAGTCGCGGCGGAATGAGATGCTGAGAGATTGGCTGAGAAGGCTGAGTGGTGCTGAGATAGTGATTGCTGGAAATTGCCGTGGTCATGGGTGTAATGACAGATGACCGCGACGGTGGGATTGGGTTCTTGGAAGACCCTGATCTGCTTGGTCAGTAGAATGGTCTCGAAAGATCGGGACTGCCTGAACAGACTCGGCGCAGAATCGGCGCCGCACGTGCCAGAGGAAGGCTCCAGTTTTCCCCACAGGTGCTTCCGGCCGCTGGAGAAAAACTGCTGCTCCCTTTGGAAGTGGTCTTTTGCAGAAAACGAGACAGTGGCCTCACTTTTTGGTTCTCCGCCTCGTCACAGTTGAATGTCTAGTCTTATGCGAAGTCCATGTCCAAAACTCTGTCCTTTGACTAATGAAATATATTGCATGTCTTTACTGTGCGCAGCCTGAAAATTGCGTGCTTTGAGTCCTATGTAGTATGTGCTTTCAGTGCAATGTCTACGTATGTCCCTAGTATATCTGGGCTGTCTCTATAACTGTGTAGTTAAATTGTCTATAGCTTTGTGTAGTCCATGTCTACACATGTTTCTAGTACATCCGTTCGGTCCAACGCCCACTTCAAGAACCTCTGAGGCCCGCGTCTACAAAGCCTACTTCAACGTCTAATACCGAGGTTTTATAAACCTCGATTAGTGCCAGCCTGACATTCCTTACATCGCAGTAAAGAGTTATTACCTGGCAAATTGGCTATACACAGTCATCTTGCTTCGCTCCACGAGTTGAAAACGAGCAGGGTAGCTTGCCGCAGATTTGAGCAAGTGGATTGCAGCCCAAACGGTCCTCGGCACAAACATGATTCAGCTGCAGAAGAGAAACCGCTGGCTGTAGTAAGATTCGGGTGCATCAAAAGTTCAATTACTTCATCGGTCTGGCTTGCAATAGCCTTTAGGTCAGCAGGGACTTTCGAGTTCAATTCTCATAGGTACTTCAGACACCGCTGACATCCACTTCGGCACTGGCAATCACACTCATATCACCAAGACATCTGCTCTAGGCGTTTGCACAAAGAATTGATACCTTATAATTCACTCCCGAAAAGGAAAATGGAGATGCGCCCCCACCACGAATACTTGATCTGGCCATCGGTTTTTAGCTTTTCGGCCGCCGCGAGCTTCTGGTAGAATGCCTCCTCGTGCATCTCCACCTCCTTGAGTCCCGTCACCAAGTCCACTTCCTCCGGCCTCTTCCACTTCGTTCTCATGAAGATTTTGCACCCAACGAAAATGGCAATATCGACGAAGATCATGAGATATGAAAACAAAAATGACTTGTAGTCCCACCCTCCAGGGATGAAAGTGGTATACGTTCCAACAAATATCATGACAAATGCCAGCGTGCCACCAATGATTGCCAACCACGGTTGGCACCATCCCTTAAACGGTAGCGTGTCACGGTCAATTCCTTGCGCTTTCAATGCACGGAAGAAAAACACGTAGACAACGCACAAAATAGTGAAGTTTATCAACTGGCACGACGTGATGAGGTTGATGATCCAGTCTAACACAGTGGATGCCCCATCGCCTAGTTGTAAAAACGAAAGAAGCGCCCACATAAGTGAGATCACCACACAAATAATAGGAATGCCGCTCTTGGTGGTGCGAGCAAGAAATCTGGGGGCGTATCCATCAAGGGCAAAACCGTAAAGCGTACGAGACGAGCAATAGGTGTAGGAATTACCCGCAGAAAAGGCGGCCGTGACCAAAAGCACATTCATTATATGCGGCAACGCCTTGATTCCCATGTTTTGCATGGCAATGACATACGGTGAGCCGCCAGCCCCAGGTTTGGTCACTCCCAAGGTTTCCAACAACTTGGGGTCGTTATACGGCACAAGAATACCCACACAGAGCGCACCTCCGACGAAAAAAACAGTCAAACGAATGAAAACCTGCTTATATGCCGAAGGCAACGTCTTGCGAGGGTTAATGGTTTCTCTAGCAACGAGGGAAACGTACTCGGGCCCCGCAAAGGTAAAGGTGGCCCGAATCAAGCACGCCAAGAAACCCTGGAACCGGCCCAAAGCGCCACTGTGGTAAGCCACGTACATGGGGCCCGGGTTTTGCCAGTAACGAAAACCAAATGCGTCATGTTGGGGGTTTCCGCCCGCCATGGTCACAAAAGTGAAGAGGATGAGTCCCGTCGCCAAAACCACCTTGCCCAAACTAAGCCAAAATTCAACTTCGCCGTAAAGCCCGACACCAAACACGTTGATGACGAAATACAACACCATTTGGACCGCCAACGGTATGGCCGCCGAGAAGTCGTCGCGCCAAAAGTGGAGAATGGAGTTGACCGTCACCACCTCGAACGGAATCTGGGCACAGCACAAAAACCAAAAGTTCCACGCCGCCATAATTTCCAATGCGTTATCACAGCATCTGCCAGCCATCCGCACAAAAGGGGACGCAATGGGCAAGTAGGTAACATACTCCGCAGTGCTTACGGTGATGAACAAGATAGGGACGGACCACACAACAAAGCCTAAAAGTAGATTAAGTGGCCCATACTGAAGACCCTTACCAATTGCAACAAATAAAGCAGAGCCGATGGTGGCTCCAATTCCGAGTAGCTGAACATGGCGGCCTCGGAGTTTCCGGTGGAGAAGATTGTACTCTTCCAGGTCTGCGGAAGAAATCAGAGTGACCGAGATGGTGGCCTTGTCCGTGTGGTCTACTTCCACGTGAAACTGAGGATTCCTTGGAGGAGGGGCCCGCGGGACAAAATTATCCTCCAAAAATCGACGAAGGGACATTTTTGAAGGAGTGAGTGACTAGGTCGGAGAAGCACAAATTGGTGGGGAGCTACGAGGAAAAATTGTCCATGGAACAATATTGTGCGATTATTACTCCCGCAGTACAGGATAATCTGGGGTATGCAAGGGCAGGAGAACCGTGCAGGCCATATCTGGGTATTATCATTTGTCTGGGACTCGAGCCCTTATTCATCGGCTAACAGATTCGAAGATGTGCATGATTTATGTTAGCGCCGTCGAATGTGTGATTTAGAGTCGTAGATAGGCGGTGGGGTAGGATGTGGGGCATGACGTGCGAGCCCCGAAGCTGAGCCTAGATAATCACTGCGCCTGCAGGAAATCTCAGCGCCAATGTCATGAGCACCAATTGTCATCGAAGTAGAAGCAGCGTTCATTCGTAGTGGAATTGTGGCGTCTGGAAGTCAAAGCGATTGGTTGAGGTCGAAAGCCGGCTGTATTGGCTTACGGTCGGGCCAACAAGTCATGTTAGAAGGACTCCAACCAAGCGAAAAGAGTGTAAGCAGATTCGGAAATTGGAAGTTTTGAGCAGCGCATACTGAAACCCAACAACATTCGAAGAGATGCAAGACGCGAGGAAGAGAGTAAGAGCTTAGCCAACCTATAAGATAGTAGTCCGAGGAAGACGTGAGGGAGAGTATAAGAGCTTACCCAACTTAGAAGACACTAGTCTCAGATCATGTATTTTGTCCATATAGGCGCGTTCCGTAAGATACTAGCGCGTGAGGTAATAGCGTGTGAGGTAATAGCGTGTGAGGTAACAGAGCTGTGGCAGTCGGTGGCATTGTCTGTGGCAGTCTGTGATATTATTCCTGGCCGTCTGCGGTCTTGTCTTTACATGTGGTGTCCGATATAAAGGTATTGTCGAAGGCGGTATGAACGATAAATGTATATGAGGTCACGATGTTAGGCGGGCAAAGACCCTTCACGCCGCGTCAGCCGTGCCAGCAGCACGGCCCGCCACACCTGGATCCAATATGAGGAGCATGGGTAATGCCAGCGCATGCTCACTGCAGCAACGGCGCGTACAACACCTGAGTCACGTACTTGCGCTTGTAGCGCACCACCGAGGCCACAGCCAAAGTGTTGTGCTTGATGCTGGTGGTGGCCAAGTGGTTGAGCACCACGTGGTTGGGGATGGACAAGGCGCCCGAGTTGTTGTCTCTATCCTGGGCGTTGAAGTTGTTCAAAATGACGTTTTCCAAGTGGGGCGGCAACTGCGGCGGATGCAACCACGCCTGCTGCTGGCCGTTCTTCTGCTTCGCCTGCTCGTCAATGGCAAGGTAGTACTGCTCCATCACCTTCGGGTCGACGAAAATCGGTGGGATATCGTTGATGTAGGTGTAATCACGGCCCGGCCCCGCGTCCACGTCGCCGTCGTGGTACCGCAGGTAGCCGTTGCCCATGTCGTCGTCGTCGTTGATGAAGCCGAATATGGAGTCGGACCGGCCGCGGCTGGCGGACAGCGAGCGGCCGCGCGCCTGCGCCTGGTTGAGCTTCTCCGCCTCCTCGCGCTGGTGCTGCTCGGCCTCCATCTCCTTCTGGTGCTTCAAGTGCATCTGCACGTGGTCCGGCGTGACCTCGATGTAGTTGACGAAGTTGCCCATCTGGTCGGTGGCGGTGGGGAGGAAGTCCGAGAAGCGCAACTCGTTGTCCACCACAAACCGGAACCGGTGCGTGCCCACGGGCAACCCCAACGTCACCATGAACGAGTCGTCGGCCGGCAGCCGCTGCAACCCGATCATCTTGCGCCACCCCGTGAACGAGCCGGTCACGTACACCTTGTCGCCGCCTTGCACCCACGTGATGTCCACCGGCACTGCGGTCGAGGGGTCCGGGGCGTCCGTGGGATGGCTCTGGGGAGGGTTTTGCGGCGCCGGGGCGGCGTCCGGAGGTTGTGAGTCGGCGAGCGACGTGGCGTGCGACTCGGCCTCGTCGGTCAAGATGATGGTGGATTTCCTTCTGGCGGGCGGCGCTGCCGCCTCCTGATCTATGCTATCGAGCGCGTTGGAAACGTCCACCATGGATATGTCATTCTGGTCGGGCATAGCGAGGGTCGGGACGAGCAGAGTAGTGGGTGTGGATGTTGGAAAGGCGCTGCTCAAACGGAACGCGGGATGGTGTGGACTGGGCGGGGTCCGGCGGGCGCTGTTTACTAGGCTTGAGGTATTTTGCTTGAGGTGTCCGAAACCCTGGACCACGAAGCTTGGGGCGCGCGCACGTGACCGACTGCGTCGGGTTACGTCGAACGGCTTCGGGCAAGCGGGGTGCTGCGGCGCCGGCGTGGCAACGGCCCTCGGCTTGCTGTCTAGCTGTTCCGCCGATCCCAAATCGGCGCCTGGTGGATGCACTTAGTTGGTTTGCGCCGCTCTGTGTGGTGCGACACCACATTACGGTGCACCGCCCTAAGGTGCGACCGGACCGCACTAAGGTGCGACCGGACCGCGACCAGACTGCAACTAGACTGCGGCTGGACTGCAACTAGACTGCGGCTGGACTGCAACTCGCAACCCGAAGTGGACTGCAACTGAGATGCGACACGACTCTCGCTACTCCGCTTGTGGCCTTCCGTGCACGTGCTCTGGGATCATCGCTTTACATTTCCTCGCCTTTCCGGGGCTTGCCGGACATCGAGTTGCACCATCGCCTGGTTCCCGTTCCAGCCACATGCAGGTACCGCCGTGTGACACCTGTACTGCGGATGTTTGTGGGCTGGCCGCTTCTGCATGGCGATCCAGATGCCTCGAGAGTCTTTCCAAATGTCGTTCAGCCAAACTGTTTGGCTCCGAACCTGCTGGGCTCTTTTGGCTCGCACGACTTTTCGGGCCCTGCTACTACGCTTCGTTGCGACCGTCCACGGACACTAAAGGGCCCGACACGACGCAGTGCATAATCGCACCGCTTTTTCACCATTGCCCCTTCCCAATCGGGAAACACCTTGATACCAATTTGCACCCACCGTTTCCACCCCAAGATTATAAAAGCATCAAGCCCGCCTCCGTGGTCCTCGACGATTATGTCGCCAGAGAACATCCTATTCACTTACACTGTTTCGGGCAGCAACTACACCTCGTCTTTTGCAGAAGTGGATGCTTTGTTCAAACGGAACTGCCAGATGGCCATCGTCAATGGCTTGGCTCTTGGATGCGGATGCGTGCTTATTCTCCTCTCCTTTATTGTCATCGCCAATAAGCGAGCTCCTATATTCGTTATGAACCAATCGATGCTATTGGTATTGGTGGTCAAGAGTGCTTTATACTTGGCTGATCTTTTGGGGCCCCTCAATAGCGCCGGCTACCAGATGTCAGGTGTCTTTACGGGCCAGTGGACCGCATATAGAACCTATGTCTGTCTAAACCTATTCCACCTGATTCTCGTCGCCCATGTGGAGTTCATTCTTTTGTATCAGATCCACGTTGTGTTGAAACTGAGTCTGACTGGGAAAAAATGCTACATCTTGGAATCCGCAGTGGCACTTCTTGCCTTGGCCACAGTGGGGCTTGACCTCAATAGTGGTTCTCAACATGCAATTGCTTTACGGGCCCAGCTCTTGGAGCAAGTACCAAAGTCCATCGCGGCGTGGATTGACAACGTGCCGGTGATTTTGTTCTCCGCCTCCATAAACATCCTCAGCTGTATTTTGGGGCTCAAGCTTGTGTTTGCAGTGCGCACAAGACGTCGGTTGGGCTTGCGCCAATTCGACAGTTTTCACATCCTTATTATTATGGCATCCCAGACTTGTGTCGTGCCGTCATCGTTAGTGATTGCAAATTATTTCTACAACGAGCTGCCGCTTCTAAGCCAAATTTCAATGATAGTGGCCGTGTGCAACTTGCCTTTGTGCTCGTTGTGGGCATGCTCCAGTAATAACTCGCAGTTCCCCACTTCATCTCAAAACACGATATTGAGCAGAAAAGCCACGGCCACGTCTCAGGAAACTCTAGGAAACAGTTTCAGCGGCAAGCCTGATGTTCTCGACTCTCCGATTGACATGGAAAAGGGGGGCGACTTGGCCACTTTCTGCGACCAGCTTTCGGATACCAATTCCATCAGCCACATTCTCGACTCATTTGAGAGAGACGCCATTATGGGAATAACAACCCACAAGTTCAATTAGGCGGACTGACTCTGGCCCGGAGCCCGACTTTCCTTGTCTTAAGTTCTCCCGTGTCTGACTTCCAGATGTCTGGTCCGATATTCGACTGCTATTTCACTCCCCGTTTTCTTTCTTCCCTATTTTTCATTCCGGATATTTCCATATTACAAGTACTTTCAATTTGAATTGCCTTCCGAAATCATTGTAGCTGCCCACACCCTTCGAGAGATGGCTTGACCGTATCACATGTAAATTATGCAAACCTATTAGTGTTTATCGATTGTCTACCTGTGGTCCCTTGATCACCTTTCCATTTTTGTCGTAGGCTTCTAGCCGTAGCTACTAATGCAATCTTTTTGGAAATACTATATTGGCCCCATCTTTTCTCACGGGTTCCGGCCCACAAGCGCCGCACCTCAACGTCGCACTCTGCCTAACTCCAAGTAGTCGCACTCTGCCTAATCTCAACAACTTCGTGTTCCCCTTCCCACCGTCAACGGTTCAACTCTTTGACGCGATCCGACGCTTTCCATTCTATTCCTTCTGGTCTGCTTGCCGCCTTCTCACACGTGACACCTTTATCGCCGACAATCTCGCTGACTCAACCACGAACCATGGACACCGTCGAAGATCCGTTCCCAATGGACGAAGAGTTGGGTGGTGCTATGACCAAATCGCCCACCCCTGCTGAAAAGAAAACCGTTGTCTTTCATAAACACGTAACTCCGCGATACACGGAGCCCGCCATGATGGGGGACCGGAATATGATTCACGCTGACGCCGCGTTTCTACGATCCCGGCTAGACGCCATCAAGCTCGAAGAGGGTGCCGGAACCACCACGGAAGAAGATGATGTCATTTACGAGGAAGACGCGGATGACAAGCTTGACAAAACCGCCACTGCTAAGATGGAGGAACAATACTACTGTTTAGAAAATGCCGCCGACCAGCCACTCACGCCGCCAGAAAACTTTGCTCCCGTGATCAACCAAATCTACCGGTCGTCGTTTCCTCAGCCCCCCAGCTTTGCTTTCCTCAAGAAATTGAAGCTCAAGTCTGTGCTATGCCTCATACCGGAGGAGTACCCAAAATCGCACGAGGAGTTCTTCAAGCGTGAGGGAATCCAGCTCTTCCAGCTCGGAATGTCGGGCAACAAGGAACCGTTCGTGATCATATCCAGCGATTTGATCACCGAGGCGGCCAAGATTGTTCTCAACCCCGAAAACCAGCCCATTCTCATCCACTGCAACCGAGGCAAGCACAGAACCGGGTGTCTCGTGGGCGTGTTAAGGCGCCTCCAACGCTGGTCGCTCACGAGCATCTTTGACGAGTACCGCAAGTTTGCTGCTCCCAAGGAGCGGCCCATGGACCAGCAGTTCATTGAGCTCTACGACGAAACCGACTTGGTGAAATACGCAGAGCAGAACAACCTAATTCCGCTCAAATGGGACTAGCTTGTACATTAGCTATACACGCACAACCGTCCGAGACACCGCCCGGTTTAGCTAGAGGGCCAGAAGAACTCCCGAGCATATATGCCCGCGTTTCCAAGCGCAAGCACGCTGAGGGCAAGAGGAGAGACGCGGCCGCCCATCAAACTTTTGACTGCGGGCCGGCCGTTGACTAGCAAGTAGAGGGTGGACCAGGCAAAAGTGAAGCCGGCGCCGTTGCTCACGTCGTCGTCATAGATGATATAGCCGCCCAAGGCCTGGGCGCCGCCAAAGAGGAAGCACGAGGTGCGGGTGGGTTTGGAAAGAGCCAAGGTTCTGCTGAAGTGGGACGAGCCTCCAGACCCCAACTTGGCATCCACCGGTTTGTGGGCATTCAAACCTGCAAAGAGAAGACTGGCGGACAAGGCCCAGGCAGGCAAAGGTGACTTGGACGCCTGCAGCGCAATTGCCACTGGATCAATACTGTGTGCCATTGTGATTGGAAGTAGTTAGAGGAGCGTACGAGTAGCAATATAGACGGTGCAGGAACAAGTCGGGGAACCCATAGTTGTGTGCACGACATCACACGTTACACGGCTTCTGCCAGCAGGAGGCGGCACTAATCGAGAGAAGCGCAGTTGACGAACCCACGGTGTTTTTCCCAAGGGACTCGATTCAGACAACGCATGAATCACGATGTTTGCGCTAGATTGTGGTGTTTCCACTAGGTTACGGTGTTTTATCACACTGTGTATTATACTAATTTACAAACCAAATAGATAGACGAACTAAAACCAATTAGGATCTTTCACCTCTCAATCTTCTGGCCAATTGGATGTCCTTCTTTTGGATGGTCACTCTCTTGGCGTGGATGGCACACAAGTT